>OX940799.1:11594063-12044641 GCA_954870605.1 Acer campestre | reverse complement strand
TAATATCACAAGAGTTGCTTATTCTTTAACACAGAAATAAGGTAGCTGAAAACTATTTTTTATGAAATCTAATCCATATCACAGCAAAAGCTTAAGCAGTGTATGAGTAGAACAAGATGTTTCGACATAGATGCCAATATCGGTCCACTTCTGACGCAGCGGGAAAACACAAAAGAATACGACCAACGTCAATATTCTAGATAAACTCTGGAATCTACTAGAAAACGAGAGAAACTCTCAAAGAAAATTCGAAATATTATTGAATAATTGAATAATTCGGCCAAAAGGCTTACAAACATATTTAAAGCGAAAACTCTAACCCTAATCATTGTTGGACAAGAAACGGGACTAATTACTAAAAATTACCAAAAATAGCAAAATTGAGATAATTGCAGAAATAAAAACTACTAGGAATCCTAAGCAAACCGGAATTGACGGAAGTCGATTCGGACTTGGAAAAAAAAAAAGTTATAGCTAAAACGAAATTTTCCTAAAATAGCAAAAACGGCAATTTTGGGGCCTAAACGACGGAGTTCGGCTAAAAAAGGGTATGCTACAATAGCAAAGCTATTGATTATCTCCTCCCTCACCGAAACGCATCAACTGTGCGAGTTTCGCTTCATTCCGACTTCGACACCCGGACTACTGAATTCGATTGCCCTTGAATTTAGGATGTTCCCTCTTCATCATGTATGCATCGGCCACTTGTTCTACATCAACTTCCCAATGAGAACACAGGTAGAGCATCTTGAGGTGATACATCCATTAGTGAGCATATATAAGCTCCATAAAGTGAGAACACAAAAATTAAAATCAATTACTTTAAGGGAATGTAATGAAGGCCAAGGAATCAAACAAAATACAATTACTATATATATCTCTCTTCCCATCTTATGATAAGACATCTAAGATGTCTAAAGCTGTGAAACAACAATCATTCATGGCTTTTACTTTCACCTTCATCTTACAATTAGACCTCTCAGTCCGCAATAAATTTATGATCTGCATTCAGAAGAACAGGGGAAAGATGGTATGGAAAATGAAAAGCAAGCAAATAAAGTTCCGGAATAACGTTACTTTCTAATGTTTATGAGAAAACTATCGTTGCTTAAGCTGCAAATTGCAATTCAATCGTGGTAAAGAAAAACACTGCGTGCTCAGAAAAGAAGAAGTTGTTTTGTTAGTTAATTAGTTAAGAAAGCTGATGTGGCCGTATTTCATCAATTCTATTTCCTTATTGTCAGGAAGTTAATTAGTTAGAGTCAGTCAGAGAATTATCCTTGTAATAGTGTATTATTCTTCTCTTTCTTTGAGTAATTTCATCGAACACATTCGTGTTTCTATCAAACACTTTTTTGTTTTTTCTCCTGTTATTTTGCTATCATTTCATATTTCACATGCAACTGATTATTCTTATAATAAAGTGATTTTTTTATTTTTTATTTTTTATTTTTTTATTTTACAAAGGAGGCCCAGCAGTACCAAAGAATCAAGTTGCTAACAAATAACAATACCCACAATGATGAACTGAAGTGATTTTTGACCAACAGAAACATGATCAAACATATGCAAGACTTTCAGTGTATTGAAAAGCATGAGACCATCTGCATTCAAGTGTGATCTCGACTTCAATTTCGATACCAACCGGAGCAAATTCATGAACCTTCTCGAAAGACTTATCCTTGAAGTTGTAACGTATTGCTTTGTTAGGTATGTGCACCACCAAATATGAGTCCTCATCCTCCTCTTCCCTTACAATTGAAAGTATCGAAAACCCATATTTACATAAGTCTATTGGATGACTTCTAACCATCTCAGGAAATGCAGCTGCAACAGCAAGAAGATCAACCCGATACTTGACCATCCATCCGGAGTAGTTTCTCTCCATTTCATAAACATTAAACAGAGCAGTGCACGGACCATAAATCTCAATAAGATGCAGATGGTCTCGAGACTCTCCAAAGTACCTAAACCTCCTCCGATAATCGGCATGAATAGCAGGCATTGGCAAGTCATGTACTTTCTCTTCATCAACATCAAAATACAAAGAACCATCCCAAGGACTAATCCAGTGAATAGCACCATTCCAAAACATACCAATTCCAAACATAGTTTCATAATGTGCGGTAAAAATACCACTAGATCTTGATTTTCTCCAGAACCCAATATTTGAGGAGTAAATCTCTATCTGAAAATCCCCCTCTTCATTTTCACAACCCCTTACACAAATGACTTTGTAGTGAGGTGATTTTGAAGGATCATATGCTAAGTTGATACCACATATAGCGCTGAAAACTTCATTTACAGGGAATGGAGGAAGAATTAAGCATTGCCTGGTAGTAGGATTGTAAACACAATAGTTGTCACTATGCTCATACCTTCCAGAATTGCTATGTAATAACATTAGACCATGACAAGATTGTACGATTCTATTGTTAAGAAAAGTAAGAGATTGAAATGGAGGGTCAGAGGGATCAGAAGAAGTAAGATTGATGAAATCGTATTGCTGAATTCTTGAACGATTATACACGAAAAGGCCAGAGATGGATTTGGAAATAGGGGTTCGGCGGTGGGAGAATCTGGGGTTAGTGATGAGGGAGAGCCAGTGTTTGGATACAGATTTGAACTTGAGCAAGGATTTGATGGGCAGGCAAAGAAGCAGTTCAGTCAATAGATCATCATTGTTGGCGATTGTTTCGGCTGATAATGATGATAATCGATGCTTGGAAGAAGTTGAGATAGTGATGATCAGGTTTGAGTTTGTTTTGTTTCTTTTTATAGAAAACATGGTGGAGAAAATTGTGAGACAATGCAGAGTAAATGAAAATATATTTATAGATTCTGTTCTGCATCTTGGTCAGTCAAACTGATCGGAAAATTCTTCAGGAAGCTATTTGCTCTTGATTCTGAAGGAAGCTAAATATTAAACTAACACCGAATCTGTACTTTCGCTTCAATGAAACGTTATCATTATTTTATTGTTTATTTTAGATAAATTAACCAGTTCAAAACCTCAAGTAAACGAAAATATTAAATAAAAACTTCCCTCATATCAAATCTCTAGTGATCTGTCAAGATTCCAATTTTTGCAGTGCATCATCTGAGTCAGCTTTGCAAGTGCATAGCGTATGTAGCAATCTTCAGCACAAAAAACAAAAAACAAAACAAAACAAAGAAGTAGAAAACTATGCTGCTGCTGATATATACATTACAGAGATAGCTAGATACATCAACCACTCCTTGTCCACGTCAGCATTTAAAATACTTAAAAACCTTGCTTACTGACATATTATGATTTGTTTATAAATAAATCATAAACAAATCAAATGAATCATAATATATATATATATGTTATATATATATATATGAGGAAATTGCAAGAAGTAATCATAAAATTTATTGGTTTATTGTTTTTAACCGTCAATTTATATTTCATTATACTTATCACATTTAGCCTTGAACAGACAAGATTACCCTCCATTTTGTCTTTACTTCACCCACCCAAAAATTTAGAAATTAACTGGCATGTAACTTAAAAATTATTGATATGTAAGTTGAAAGTCAATTGGTATGTAATTTAAAACTTAATTGACATGTAACTTGAAAAATCAGCTCGCATTTAACTAGGAATCAAATGGCATGTAACCAAGTTACATGTCAGGTGAAGTAAAATTTATGGGTAATTTTGTCTAAAAATGGTCAAAAGCGATAAAAACAATAAAATATAAAACGGTGGCTAAAAACAATAAACCAATAAAAATTTTGGCTCTTATGAATTCACCCCTCTGTGTGTGTGTGTGTGTGTGTGTGTGTGTGTGTGTGTGTGTGTGTGTGTGTGTGTGTGTGTGTGTGTGTGTGTGTGTGTGTGTGTGTGTGTGTGTGTGTGTGTGTGTGTGTGTGTGTGTGTGTGTGGGAGACGTCCTTAAATTATAAGTTAAGGACGTCCAACCACAGCCACATATTCATATTGGGTGTGAGTATTTGTTAATGTGGGTTTATGGGCCCATTATGAATATGTGGTTGTGATCGAACGTCCTGAAATTATAAAGTCAAGACAGTTCTGATTAGAGAAGTATTCATATATATTATTAAATCTATTATATATATATATATATATTATCAACTCTTTTATATATATATTGTTTTTAGTCGGTGTTTTGAGCTTGGGTTTTTATATTACATGTCGGTGTTCAAAATTCCAAAAGGGGTGGCAAGACACATTGAGAGTCCTCAAAGGTAATTCTTTTCGGGTGGGGGTGGGATGGTGAGGAGAAGAGGAAACTTCATGCAGTGGACTGGATTAGTGTGTGTAGAAGCAAAAGGAATGGGGGTCTTGGCATTAGGAGGATTCTTGACAAAAACAGAGGTATTTTGGCCAATATTACCCTTATTTAAATGAATGTTTTCATTTTAATATAATTTATTTATAAACCCTCTTAAATTATTAACACACCCAATTTCACAAATGATAAATTCTTAAGTTCTTCAGACTCGAAAACACAGTCTGGAGAATTTTTAAATTCTTAAATTTTGAGAAGCTCTACTTCAGGGAAATGAAAATAGAGAGAACTCAACTCTGTCAAGTTGCTGATATCTATTACAACAAATTTCACATCCCCATACCACCGTTGATCTCCTAGATACATAGCGATGCTTAAATTTTCCAATGCGTGCAGCCTTGATTAAATTCCACTTAAAATCAATTTATGTGGCAGTTTAATATACTCATCACTGTATTCGATAGATCTGTAGAAGGATACCTTCAAATGTCTCAATGAGGTCAATCGGCCAATTTCATCTAGCTGTGTTAGGCATGCTTATGATATTTATTGTATGAACTCAAAAAATATTTTCTTTTGAACAATTTTTTGCAGTAGAGTGAGAAATGTTCACTTCACCATTTTTCTCTCTTTGAATTTGTTTCTTTCTTGTCTAGCAATCGGCAATGGCACCAAAAATTTCATAGTCCAAGTCCAAAACGACATCAAACCCTTGGAGTTCTCTAATGTCGAAACTTGGTACATGTCTATTCTCAATAGTCTAGGCATGCTTATGACAATTACATCTCACTTTTTTTTTTATCGATAGAGTTCGTAACAAAAAAAAATTAAATAAAGAAATATATAACTCTATATGATCAGAGTCTTCTGGAAATTCTTTTTCCATTACTTTGTTATATGATAATGTAAGATTTTAATACTTGAAATAGAGTTTGATTAATTCCATCCCTTAGGTTTTCTCTTAGAGGCTCTCAGGAGAACTTTTGGTGATAGCAGTTGTTCGATCATTTGGGATCGTCGTTTTCACTCAAAGGAGTGTTACTAGTCCGTTTTGGTTACTATGGATGCACAAGAGATTGCAAAATTGTGTAAGAATCTCTCATTGAAAGATAAAGAGGGTTCGTTAATGTCTTTACGGACAAGGTTAAAAGATGATGGTGAGAAAAGACTAGCGCTACGTTTGGCTAGCAGGATCAAATCTAACAAACTAGTGAATAGGGATGCGTTTATTAATCTTATTCTGAGAATATGGAGACTAAGATATGGGGTTGATATTGAAGTGATTGAAGGGAACACTTTTTCCTTTACTTTCAAGGATGAGGGGATCGGTATCAGGTCCTTCAGAGGGGACCATGGAGTTTCGATAAAGCACTACTGGTCTTGGAAGAACCTATGGGCAGGGGTGATATTCGGGAGATGCGCTTTAATCAAGTAGCCTTTTGGATTCAGATCCATAATGTCCCGTTCTTATGTATAACGATGGAGATTGGACGGTTTCTAGGGAGCATGATTGGAGTGGTGAAAGAGATTGATGATGGTGGGACTGGAGATTGTGCTGGGAAATATATCTGCGTCAGGGTCGTGGTTAATATGGATCAACCCCTTCGTAGAATACTCTGAATTGATGTTTTGAGAGATGGAAATGAGTCTACTATGTTGTTACGATATGAGAGACTCTTGGAGCATTGCTTCCGTTGTGGTTTAATTGGTCATGTGGTTAGGGACTGCTTATCTAAATCAACTTCTAATGAACCAGAGGACTTTAATCTTTTGTTTGGCCCTTGGTTGAATGCCTCAAGCCTTGTGAAGTTAAGTCAATTCCGGTCTTCTGGTGGAAATCAAAAGAGTGGAGGAGGAAGCGAGATCAATAATGGGCAAACTGTCATGTAGAATGGCTCACGAGAGATTTACGGTGGCTAGTCAAAGGGACAACAATGGTAAAGGGAAGGCGGTGCTGATGAGCACCGTTGAGAAGCCGAGTTCCGTAGCACATTTGAAAAGGACAGACTTGGCACAATCTTCGGAGAAGATTCCTGACCAGTTACGGAAGGACACTGAATGGATGAATCCGGTACACAGAAATCTCGGTTTTGTCTTTGGTGAAAGGGGTAAGACTAAATCAGGTAGAGAAACTGACCCGAATAATCAGGGATTGGATCGACCAAATATGGTAAGGGATGACTTGAGAACCAAGAAGTCAAGAACACAGACTTCTAATGTTGGTCAACGTGTCGGTGATATTAAGGCCCCGTTTGATTTTTTGTCTGAAGACTGAACAGTGCTGAATGTTACTGAAGACTGAATAGTGACTGAAACTAAAAACTAAAAAACATGTTTTTTTTTCACTGAAAACTGAATATAAGTGATAAATTGTTTTTTTTTTTTTTTAATTTTAAATATCTAAAAATAAATACTCTTACATTTATGCCCTTCTAACTATTATTTGTTATATATTTACATTTTAATATATTACGGACAACTCTAACATATAAATTAATTCTAAAATAAATTTATTTAATTATTAATAATATTTTAAATTTATATTATTGTATAGAATTTAATAATTACTAAACTCTTAACTAGTGACATTATAAAACTAATGGTTTACTTCATGTATATATTTCGGACATAATGAAGTTCATCAATATGTTCTTATTAGCAATCTACTTCATGTGTATAATTTATTCTTTAATTGATTTGGAATAAACTTGGATAATTATATAATTTATAGATTTCATGTTAAAAAATAATAATAATTTAATAATAAGTGGTTAGTTTTGGAAATAGATTAAATTAGTGAGGATAGTATTAAAAGTAAAACTTTGCATTAAATTCTACTAGATTTGTGTTAAGTGAAAAGTGAAAAATTTTCACTTTTCAAAACAAGTGATTTTAGGGGTTCATTAAGTGATTTTAACACTTAAAAAATCAAACAAAATAACTGAATGAAACACATTAAGTATCATTCAGTGTTAAGTGGAAAAATCAAACATGGTCTAAGTCTTTTTTTTTTTGAACATGGTCTAAGTCTGGGACTCAAGGTGCTGATTCTATAGAATCAATAATTAATGTCAAAAAAAAAAAAAAAAAAATCAATAATTGGGGCGGTCAAATCTGATGGGCTTGGGCCAAGGAAAGCTATTGGAACGGATTTAGAAAGCCTTGTAATGGATGTTGATGTTGGTGGGCCAAGTCAGAAGGAAGGTTCTGAGAATAGTAATATGGAGGCTGCAAAGCTGGTTGGGCCAAACAGTTCCAAAAAAAAAAATACTTGAAATAGAATTAAGATTTAATTAGAGTTTAGTTTTTTATTTTTTTTTAATAAAGTAATATAGTTGAAGATATGGATGTAATTAATGGATGTACATAATATTATGTTTATTTTTAATTAAACTAATTTGTCCTTATTGGTAAATTCCTATTGGGATATTTTTATAATTAAATTGTTTATTAAATTGTCAATATCGGCACCCATTTTTTTATAACTAAAATGTCATGTAATTACAAACCAACATATATCAAATAAAAAATAAAATAAAAAACATACTAACACGAAAATCCTTTTTCCATAGACGGTTTTTCAACTAAAGCTGGTTCTTCTTATGAGTAAATTAATACTAGTATATATTATTAGATGGAAAATGTTAACATTAACTAGGAATAGGTTAAGGTTAATTATCTCTACCGATACTTGATTTGTCAGTCTAGGTAATTTTATTTTATTTGAATTCTTATAGTCGAGAATTTTGATAAGAGACCTTGACACTAATTTATGAACCATAAGGCTAAAAACACTTTTGGAGGGATCAAGATTCTCTCCTAAGCTAAGCTTTACTTAATAAGCTTTTGAGGGTCTTATTACATGTGACAATTGAAAGAATGAATGGTCTAAATTCATTTAATAAATTTTTCACTTGAAAAAATTTCAACACATTGCCGTTTCAAATATCTTTTATTTTATTTTTTATTTTTCTTTACCATCTCACTTCTCGGTAAGATATATATATATATATATATATTTTTAAACTTAAAAACAGCCATTTTTTTTTAGCTCTTCCTTGTTCTGTATGTAGTTTATTGTCATCATCTATGTAATAAAAAATATATAAAATAAAAAGGGTAATGAATAGGGATGACAATTAGACCGAGACCTGTGAGATCCAACCCGAACCCGACCCGTGTGGGTCGGGTCTGGGTCCTCATATTCGGGTCATGGGTCTAGGTCTGGGTCCAAAATATTAGACTCGATTTGGGTCCGGGTTGAGTCTGGGTCTAGGTCCGGTCTGGGTCTATGGACCCGGACCCGGACCCGTAGACCCGAATAGTTAGTGAGTTAAAAAAAATTAAAAAAAAAATTGAAGAATTTGAAATTGAATACAAATAATAATATTTCCCTTTTATGTCCTATATTTATTAATTTTTTTATTTAGTTATTTATATATTTAAGTATATATATATATATATATTTTTAGTATATATATATTTTTTGGATCGTGGGTCTAGACCCAGACCCGCGAATTTTCATGGGTCCTCGGTCAGGTCTGGGTCTTCCTAAGACCCGCGGGTCCAGACCCGAACCCGAACCCGAAATTTTTCATGGGTCTGGGTCCAATTTTTTTTGTTGGGTCTAGGTTTGGATCCAGTAGGACCCGAACCGAACCCGACCCATTGCCATCCCTAGTAATGAATGAATAAATCAAGATTCTTCATATGAATGGCCATGGTGTTCTTCCTCAAATTCAAGATCTTCAAATTTCAGATGTTGTTGATCACAATATCAACAATTTCGCTCCACACATCGAAGCCCCTGAATGAAATCGTGATTTCGACTTTGATCTTCGAAATCATTGATTCCGATTCCGGCTTCGATTGTCGAAATTTACTTACCATTCTCAAAAACTTCATCATTCAATGGATGTGGCGTGTTTGTTTGTTTGTTTTAATATAATTTGGTAAAGCAGATCTCTCTTAGTGTCTCAAATCTAGATCGTCAAAAATATATATATATATATATACAAATGGATTGGAAAATTGAGAAGATTGGAAGAAAGCGTGGTAGGGGAAGAGAAATATTAGAAATATTTTGGCAGTTGAAACTTGAAACTATTGAGATTTTTTTCAAGTAAAAAATTAATTAAATGAATCCAGACCTTTCATTCTTTCAATTGCCATATGTAACAAGATCCTCAAAAGCTTAAGTAGAGTTTAGCTTCTGAGAGGATCTTAATCCCTTTTGGAGATGTTTGGTTGAGAAAAGTTAATGAATTTTAAAACCTCTTCCAACAAAAGCTAGAGCCTTGATGCTTCCAAGAAAAAACAACGTTTCCCTATATGTGAATTGCATAAATTTACTATATGTTTTGATAGTAAAATAAAATATACTAGGAATGACCATAATTACAATCATATCCCCACGATTAACTGTTAGATTTAACGGTTGACCGTGAAAAGACTAAAATACCCTTATTTTAAAAAATTAAAAAAATTAAATAATTCTTTTGTGAGATCAAACGATCTCACACGACAGGTGTTAATCTCCTCCGCGACGGGAGGAAATCCCCTCATGTTGCAGAAGAGATCCAATTTCCACCGGCAGTTGATTTTAGACAACAAATAACAAGACTAAAAAATTGAGACCACAAAAAGCACCTGATTTTTGATGCAAATCAATGGCTCATAACCTTCTCCTGTAAAGTAAGGAAGAGACGATCATCAAAATTTAGTGTTTTTTGAATTTAGACGTAATGTAAATAATTTATTGAATATCAATCCCTGCAGGTCACACACATGACATATTGTCTACGAGAAAATACAAAGACCTCTTGGCTGATTGTTATTACAACTGTAATTAGAACTGAACACAGGAGGGTGGCAAAATTTCACACAAAATAGAATGCTAGATCACTCCCGAGCAACTACTACCACTTGTTTTCCAACGTTTTGGCCGCTGAATAGCCCTATGAGAGCAGCAGGAGCGTTTTCAAGACCTTCAGCTATGTCTTCCACATAAACAACCTTCCCTTCTCGGACAAAAGGTAACACCACTTCCAGAAACTTTGCATATTGAGGAAAGTAATCGAAAGCCCCGAATCCTTCTATGCGAATTAGCTTATAAACAACGTTCATCATATTGTGTACGCCCTGAGTGTGTTCAAGATTGTACTGTGAGATCATACCACATGCAGCAATACGTCCGCGGACTCTCATGTTTACAAGTACAGCATCGAGCATTTTCCCACCAACGTTCTCAAAGTAAATGTCAATGCCTTCCGGGAAACACCTGCAAAGAAAACATTATGAGCCTTGCTTTTTTGGTGCTTAAAATATCACAGTTTGTGGCCTTGAATTGAAGCTACAGAGTATGCAGCGCCACTACTGACCTTTTCAGAGCTGCATTCAAGTCATGCTCCTCTTTATAGTTGAAAGCATCATCGAATCCGAACTTGTTCTTCAATAGTTCAACCTAACAAAAACATGCTTTTAGAGTTTATGATCCCTTATATATGATCCCTCTTATATATATATATATATACACACACACATAGGCTTTTAGAGTTTATCCCGCTTCAATTTTGTTACATAATTCAATGCAATTATCATGAATTAGACATCAAACAACAATAATCAGATTAAGAAATGGAAAGTAATTAAATTGAAGTAGTAGAATTGGTTTTACCTTTTCTTTAGTTCCAGCACTTCCAACAACATAGCAACCCAACAACTTTGCAAATTGCCCAACAAGCTGACCAACTGCTCCAGATGCTGCTGAAATGTAGACATATTCTCCTTTTTTGGGAGCACATATTTCATAGAAACCTGCCCAAGCAGTTATACCAGGCATACCTATGTACATAAAAACATACAAACAAACAGTTACAGAGGATTCAACATGCAAGTGAAAAGGGCATGTCTGAATCCAGCCAGTTATTGTTTGACCCCAAAATACTTATAACGGATTCTATAAACATCTAATAAGACAACAAGTAAACTTACCAAACAAGTTATTGACACTAATAAAAACAGACCAGGTTAAATTATTAATTTTTTAAAAATATTAAACTATTATAAAAATTCGGGGTTTTTTTTAGGGAGGGGAAGAACTCGAACCTATAACCTCGTTGTGTAGATGTGAAGGATTTTACCACTGGATTTTACCATTGGTAATGGTACGGTAACACTACTAATAAGATTTGGTGTTCTCCAATAAAGAATAATTTGTTTATTTTATTTATTTATTCAAATTAAAGGTCAACGCAAACACACAAAGCAAATCATAATATTAATCAAGTGAAGAATAGAAAGAAAAATAGAAACTCACCGAGAATTCCAGTATAATAAGAGAGAGGAACATCAGTGTGTTGGATTTTAAAGAGGGTTTGTGGATTGTTGATGAGAGTGTACTCTTCCCAGCCAGTCAATCCCCACACCAAATCTCCTTTTTTCAATTCTGGGTACTCTGATTCCACAACTTTACCTACTCCAAACCCTCCTATTGGCTGCATATTAACATTTCATGCAACCCAATAACACATTAAAGCAATAATAAACCAAAAGAAAGAAAAAGGTACAAGTGCTTAATTAATTTAATAATCTGATGATGAGCTTACAGAGCCAAGTGGGTAAGTAGGAAAGTAATTAGTGTCATCAACTGGTGTCATGCGGTTTCTCATGTAAGGATCACAAGACAAGTAAAGATTCTTGATGATAACAGCATTTGACCCTTGTTCTACTTTCAACGAAATCGAATCAGTCTTCAAGTACATATCTGATTCTTTTAAGAAGCCATTGACAAAGTTCTTCAATATAACCTGCTTGTTGCTCACCACTTCACCATTTGTCGTCGCCATTGTTGCTTAATTTCTTGGTCTTGTTTTTCCTGTGCTGGATATTATCTTTTTCTTTTTTCTGAGTTGATATACTGATCTCTCTCTGTCCGTGTCTTTGGTGTATATATAGAGAGACTTACTTATGATGTGAGCGTTAGGAGTTTGTGTTTTTCCCATTTAAAACGAGTGGACGAGAGATAAAATTAAACGTGAGTTTTGTGACGTGCGTGGTGACGTACGTTCTCATGATTTTGTCATGGCTGACAATACGTACAAAGCACAAATCAAAGAGAAAATCTTTTATGATCCGTCTCTTGGATAACGGTGGTGAGACGGACGCAATGAAAGTGTGCCATATAGCATATAGCATTAAAGTTAAAGTTTATTTTCAATCATACAGTGACATGTGGTAAAATTAAAAATTAAAAATTCAACTTAACTTTATCTATATTTAAACGTTAGTGTTGTGATAGCATTAAAGTCAAAGTTTATTTTTCTTCAAAAAAAAATAAATAAAGTCAAAGTTTTTTTTTTTCATACAGTGACACGTGGCAAAATTCAAAATTCAAAATTTAACTTAACTTTATCTTCTCAGCCCAAGCCGTACTCATCTCTTCACAGAATACAGATCAGTTTTTTTCCCAATTTTTTTTTTATTCACCTTCTTCTCAACTTTTATCTAAGTTATTTTACTTTCAATTTGTTTTTTTTTTTTTTTTCTCTTTTCTCTTGATCATTTTTTCCCTCTTACTATCACATCTCGATTTCATCTGATAATGGAAAAAGAGAAGATTTAGATTTTTCATAAAAAAAATTCAGATTTAATAATAATAATAATAAAACTAATGTAAACCCAAACATCTGAATCCAACTTCATCATCTTTCATCTTCCCATCTTCTTCTCCAACACCCAAACCCCAAACCCCAACATAAACTCAAAAGCACCAAACCCTACCCACCGCCACCACCACCACCACCACCACCACCATCACCACTATAAACTCACAAAATCACCCCAACCACCACCCCTACTCCTCACCGCCGCTATCGATCTCTTCCCCTGATCCCCTTCTCTTTCTCTTTTCCCTCTTCTTTCCTTTGACAGAGGGTGGCCGCTGCCGCGAGATGAGGAGATGGGAGTTTCACGGTGGCCACTGTGGGTTGCGTTTTGGTTTTGGTGGAGAGACAGAGGTTGGGTTTTGTTTTGGGGTGGTGGTGGTTGGATGTGAGGCAACGATGGGTGTTGTTGTTAATGGAGTTTGATAGAGAAATATCTGGTGAAGAGAAAATTTTATTTTCGAAAAGAAAAAAGCAAAAAAATTGGAAAAAATATTGTTTCAGTTTTGTAATCGGGCTGCCCGTACATCCAAGGTAAAAATAATAATAATAATAATAAATAAAATAAAATAAAAATAAAAATTGTTTTAATCATTGTGCCACATGTCACTGTATGATTGGAATTGAAAAAAATAAATTTATGTTTTAATGTTATACCACATGGCATATTTTCATTGGGTCCGTCTCACCCCCATCATCCATGAGCCAGACCCATGGAAGATTTTCTCCCGTTGTAGATGTGTATCGACCACGGGCATTGTGCCGAATATAGATGGAACAGTAGTGGAAAAGTGCGCTTTTTGACAACGGGCAATGTTATTGAAAATAGTCATTGCCCATTGTCGATGCATTACTTACAACAGGCAATGCCCGTTGTTGATGCATTACTGAAAACGCTCAGTGCTCGTTGTTGATGCATTATTAACAACGGGCTTCGTCCATAGTCGATGAGTATTTTTTTTATAAGAAAATAAAAATAAAAATAAATTTATTGATTTTATTCATACCCTATTTAGTACAAATAATTGGAAAAGTAAACTCCAAAGCATTCAATATAAAATTCCACAAGAATTCAATATATATATATATTAAAATTTATAAATCTATAAACATTCAATTAAAAATCTTAAATATTAACATTACATTCACCCATAAAACATTCACTTAAATTAAAAAATCTACTAGTCATAACAATAAGTTCACCCATATAAATCTTCAAGCTCTCTTTTTTGTTTGTCTTGAATAGTGCTAATTGGAACTCCTCTTGTAACTGGATTATAATGAAGGGAAGGTCAAAAGACCACCGGTTAGATTATGAAAAAAAAATGCCATATGTACGAGTAAAAACAAACCATTCCATAAGTGTAGATTTATCAAACTAACCTTCTTAATCAACAAGATATTTTCAACACATCAAAACATTCCATACTTGTACATCAACACAAAAAGAGTCAGCAATTTTATTCAGTTGTCCTACACATTTAGAATCACATCCGTATGTATAGAAAGAAAAATGCATAATCCAAGCCAAATGATCAATCGCAGCAGCTCACCATGCCTGAAAATAAAGTCCTAACATTTGTTTCACTTACAAACATTCACTCAAATCCTAAATACAAGTTTCCACGTCCTAACATTAGGTTCTTAACCAAGCATAGGAGTGCATCCAACAACTTCAATTGTTTTCAAATCACTAATAGGCGAATCAGAAAAACCTTGCTCACCATTATCTTCACGTAATCATTCCAAACCTTTATGACTAGTTGTAATCATATCATCTTCTTCGCCAGTCCTGTTTCCCTTGCCTCCAAGTTTCTAACAATCAACAGCAAAGTCATATTTTTGATCTACCTGCAAAAGACACTGAAAGTACTATTATTGTTGTTATTTATTACTTTTGACAAGAAACTGAAATTAAAATTACTGTTCAAGTAATGGAAAATGCATCCAAACTCTCAAAGATCAATAAAAAAAATAAAAAAAATAAAAAATAAAAAAACAAAATAATAGGCAAGAATTTATATCCAAAAACTAGAACCATGATATTAGAGATAACATGTACTTCTTTTTAATTAATCTCCCCAAAAATTTAGTTGGAACCAAAATTACTTAAATCAACAAAAAAATAAACTAATAAAAAATAGAGGACTAGAGGTCTATAATAGCCACCAAAATCAGAGGTACAAGTAAATTAAAAAGGGAGTAGCAAAATTACCATAGAAGTAGCTTGTCAAAAGCCCATTCATATAGAAAAAATAAAGGATAACAGAACCTTGATAAGCCACCATCTTCTTACAGTCTAATGAGCTTGAATCCTCAGCATCATCATCATCATAATAATCATAATAATTACAGTAATAACAATAGATGATAATGTATTTAGTATCATAACCACATATGAATTTAGTATTTACCTCACACATGCAAAGAACACAAACTTATCCACTATAGTATTTCTTCCAACACCAAGAAAGCCAAATTATGCATTGCCATCATCTAGTACACATATATAATGGTGTTGAGTATCATAGTATATTATTTTTCCCAACTTGTTATTGATAAGATTCAAAATGATTTTAATTTTTTTTTTTTTTTTTTAAAGGTGGTTGGGTCATCTCAGCTACTATATCGTGATTCTTGACACACACTACATATAAAAAGATTGGGTTTTCTTGCATTGTCCTGCCAATGACTCTTGCCTTAAAAAAAATAAAAAATAAAAAATAATTCTAGTTAGGTTTGATCACATGGGTGTTCTCAAATAAGGAAAAAAGCATTAAACCATACATCTCCTACAACTATTGCATCTAAAATTATAGTAAATGACTGATGTCCCGTGAAAGATTTACAACAATTTAAATCCAATTATATAAGCATACAATATTGGGCATATCAGAAAAGAATGGTATTGTCACAGGAAAAAAATAACATATAAAGAAGAATAAAAGATAGGAAAATTAGGTAATGATAAACAATCAATTATAATCAAAATCAAACAAATTTAAATATAGAGCCTTGATGCTTCCAAGAAAAAACAACGTTTCCCTATATGTAAATTGCATAAATTTACTATATGTTTTGATAATAAAATACAATATATACTAGGAATGACCATAATTACAATCATATCCCCACGATTAACTGTTAGATTTAACGGTTGACCATGAAAAGACTAAAATACCCTTATTTTAAAAAATTTAAAAAATTAAATAATTCTTTTGTGAGATCAAACGATCTCACATGACAGGTGCTAATCTCCTCCGCGACGAGAGGAAATCCCCTCATGTTGCAAAAGAGATCTAATTTCCACCGGCTGTTGATTTTAGACAACAAATAACAAGACTAAAAAATTTAGACCACAAAAAGCACCTGATTTTTTTTTTTTTTGAAAGGCAATTTATTGAGAAAAGCCAATGAAGGCAGCAAGCAAGGAACAAACGGAGCCAACCACGAGGCCCGAGCAAAGACCCAAAAGCAAGCTACAACAAGCAAAGCAGAACCCGCCACAAATAGCTGCCCATAAAAACCCAAAAAAGCAACAACGCCCAAAAGAGAACACAACATAACAGAAAAACAGCCCAAAAAGACCCCAAAATGAAACCCAAAACATACAAGAGCCAGAACAAAGAAAACGAAAAACTAGGACAAGCATCAAACGTCAAAAAACAACCCGAAACCAGCCGAGCACATCACTTCATAGACTTGTGTTTGATCACCAATCTTCTCACTAGTTCCCGAAACCTATTATCATTCACCTCCCCCCGTCCTGCAATAATCTCTAACAACTCTTTTTTTTTACCATAGAAGTTGAAGCCCATAGCCATACCCTTTTCAAGCACTTTCATAACTTCATCCTCGAGATTCCACTCCACATTGTTAATGAGCAGCTCAGGATTACACTGCTTCATTTTATCATAGACCCTAGAACTCCTAAGAATCATATTGTGCCTTTTCTTTGAAGCACTACCTTTCCTCCCTCTTCTTACTTCCGGGGAATGAACTGAACTGGAAATGAGCACAGAACTATCAACCTGCAAAAGGCTTGGATTGTCACTCAAAACAGCCTTGACACCAACATGGGAGCTGTCCATAACATCTGAAGAAATTTCGGTCAATGGGCCTACATTGACCACTTCATCCCTTAACTTCTCCTCTGATGGGCCTTCACCCTTTTTTGGCCCAAGTCACCTTCAAAATTTTTGTCTGAAACTGAACCAGTATCCCTTTTGTGTGTAAAGCTAGCTTTCACGCCTAGAGACCCACACCTCCTACTGATGATGTCCTCCCCTCTATGATCAGCTATCTCTGACATATTTTCAAAATAAAGCTTAAAGGGGATGGGTCTGGCTGACACCTTAGCTCTCTCATAGCTGTCCACATGTGTAGCCTTATCTCCCTCATTTGACACCTTCCTTACCTCTTCACAATTTTCCACGATAGAGAGAGGAATCCCTCCCCCATCATCAATCGGATTTCGACCACCCGCCAGAATCATGCCGAGAAATTTCTCCAGCCAACAATTATCGATCGAAAATTGCTCCTCTAAAATCTTGACAACAAAACACTTACCTCCCATCACAACATTAATCTGAACGGGACTGTGCCACTCTTGAGGCACTAGCACTAACACCCTTCCTCTGTCCAACCGAACTCTGTTTTGGGTCTCCTCTTCCACACAAACTGGTTCTCCAAGTTGCCTGCCTAATTTCATGAAGAAACAAGAGTTCCAGCAAGACAAAGGAACACCCCAACATCTAATCCACACCAGCTTGGATTTCAGAATGAACTCATCGGACCACTCATTCATGGAGGCAAAGTAATCCTCCCATAAAGACCTGCTACTCACGAATCTATCCTTTTCTTGAACTGATCCAAAACACCAAATAATGTATTTATCCCCTAAATAATTCGATTGAAAAAGAAACCTTCAGACCACAAACAAGAGTTCACTTTAGCAACATCTGTAAATTTTTTGAGCACTCCAATGGTACATCTAGAGAGCCACAACTCCTCTTTGTCTACCATATCCCAAGACATGGATAATCCTTCCTCTGAAGCCTTCAAACACTCATCATTGCCTCTAATCTGATTCTCGGTTACCACTTCCGCAAATGTCCGCTTCCTTTGTTGTCCTTTCTTAAAACCGGAAACCATTCCATCCACCTTGCATGCCTCTCCGTCCACCGTTCTTGAGCCACTCTGTCAGAACACCAGAAACCTCCGATTCTTCCATCCAAAAGCAGCCATTTTCGAGACTATACACCACCCACGGATTTGTCTTCCGTTCACCGTTTTTGCCACCAAGTTGGCTTCCGCCCACGATCCAAACCTCACAAAAGCGAAGCTACTCCTTCTATGGATGAATCTATTGGAGAGAAACACATCTCTCACTCTACCAAAAAACTTGAAAAAATGCCACAACTCCTTCAAATCGACCACTAGATTCAGATTGTCGATGAAGATAGAGAACAACCCATCCCGGAAATCCTTTCGCACCGCCCTACCGTTGATTGCGATCTGACTCCCTTCACGGCCAAGGGAGTCAAACTGTCTCTCACTTGAGCTCTTCATTTAAAGCACCTGATTTTTGATGCAGATCAATGGCTCATAACCTTCTCCTGTAAAGTAAGGAAGAGACGATCATCAAAATTTAGTGTTTTTTGAATTTAGACGTAATGTAAATAATTTATTGAATATCGTTCGAGAATATTTTTTTTTTTTTTGAAAGGCAAATAAATTATAAAAACAGGCCAAGAAAGCCAACAACACACAACAGGAGCAACAAGCTGACCAAGAGCCCACAGCCCCCAAACAAACAAAGGCAAACAACAAGCCTACGAAAAACAGACCAGAAGACAACCCACAAGCCAAAAAGACAAAGCAAACCAAGAACCTAAAGAGGCCAAACCACCCAGAGAACACCACATTGAACAGCACAACACAAAAAACACAGCAGCCTACCACAAAACATCAAAACCAAATAGAATCAAGCCCACACCAGCACCAGCAGCACTAAAAAGAAAACACCTGAAGACAGCTAACCACCCGAAAAAGAGAAACCCTACTGGACTTTCGGCTCTCTCAAGCCTCCCAACTTCAACTTCCTCTTCAACTCAGCAAAAACAGCAGCCAACCCCACTTTCTTGCCATCGAAATCTATACCCATAGCTACTCCAAACCTTATAATCCTTGAAATCTCATCTTCAAAGTTCAAAGATAACTTCAAATTATTCTTGGAATTCCTAAACTTCATAACATGACCCTTAACGGCAAGATAAGAGGACCAATTCGGATTTATGACAGGGGAAAGGTGTAACACATTGATAGCAACCTTCCCTTTTTGACTCTTCTCTTTTCTCCCAAGCCCAACATCAAGAAAAGAAAGGCTTGCCACTTTCCTGAAGTTCACTTTAATATTCTTAAACCCTCCAAAGCCTTTCCTTCTTTGACCCGTCTGAAGCCCATTCTTCCTTGACCCATACCGACCAAAAAGTTTAAAATTCAAACACAACCCCTCTTTCATATGCTCTTTGACAGAGGCAGATCTGAATAGAGCAGCTTTGTCTTCAACCAAAGACAAGCTACTCCTATCATAGGACTTAGAAGACCACACCTCCTTGACAGCCTTTTTCTCACTGCTTTCTGACAACACCCCTCCACCCTTACTGTAATTACCACCCTTTTGCTTTAACTGCTGGGAGAACAACAATTCTGACTGCACAACCCCAAAATCCAGCCTGTCTTTAGCCAAACTACTTTCCAAAACCATATCAGCTTGAATCCTGGAATCTGACTTCACACCTCCAAACACCTGCCTGTCGCTTCCCAAAGCCCCTTTGCCTTGATTCACGACAAGAGAAGACCCCTTCTCTTTTGATATCAGTAGTCAATCCCTGCAGGTCACACACATGACATATTGTCTACGAGAAACTACAAAGACCTCTTGGCTGATTGTTATTACAACTGTAATTAGAACTAAACACAAGAGGGTGGCAAAATTTCACACAAAATAGAATGCTAGATCACTCCCGAGCAACTACTACCACTTGTTTTCCAACGTTTTGGCCACTGAATAGCCCTATGAGAGCAGCAGGAGCGTTTTCAAGACCTTCAGCTATGTCTTCCACATAAACAACCTTCCCTTCTTGGACAAAAGGTAACACCACTTCCAGAAACTTTGCATATTGAGGAAAGTAATCAAAAGCCCCGAATCCTTCTATGCGAATTAGCTTATAAACAACGTTTATCATATTGTGTACGCCCTGAGTGTGTTCAAGATTGTATTGTGACATCATACCACACGCAGCAATACGTCCGCGGACTCTCATGTTTACAAGTACAGCATCGAGCATTTTCCCACCAACGTTCTCAAAGTAAATGTCAATGCCTTCCGGGAAACACCTGCAAAGAAAACATTATGAGCCTTGCTTTTTTGGTGCTTAAAATAACACAGTTTATGGCCTTGAATTGAAGCTACAGAGTATGCAGCACCACTACTGACCTTTTCAGAGCTGCATTCAAGTCATGCTCCTCTTTATAGTTGAAAGCATCATCGAATCCAAACTTGTTCTTCAATAGTTCAACCTAACAAAAACATGCTTTTAGAGTTTATGATCCCTTATTTATGATCCCTCTTATATATATATATATATATATATGTACACACACATAGGCTTTTAGAGTTTATCCCGCTTTAATTTTGTTACATAATTCAATGCGATTAACATGAATTAGACATCAAACAACAATAATCAGATTAAGAAATGGAAAGTAATTAAATTGAAGTAGTAGAATTGGTTTTACCTTTTCTTTAGTTCCAGCACTTCCAACAACATAGCAACCCAACAACTTTGCAAATTGCCCAACAAGCTGACCAACTGCTCCAGATGCTGCTGAAATGTAGACATATTCTCCTTTTTTGGGAGCACATATTTCATAGAAACCTGCCCAAGCAGTTATACCAGGCATACCTATGTACATAAAAACATACAAACAAACAGTTACAGAGGATTCAACATGCAAGTGAAAAGGGCATGTCTGAATCCAGCCAGTTATTGTTTGACCCCAAAATACTTTTAACGGATTCTATAAACATCTAAAAAGACAACAAGTAAATTTACCAAACAAGTTATTGACACTAATAAAAACAGACCAGGTTAAATTATTAATTTTTTAAAAATATTAAACTATTATATAAATTCGGGATTTTTTTAGGGAGGGGGAGAACTCGAACCCATAACCTCGTTGTGTAGATGTGAAGGATTTTACCACCGGATCAATCCTTCCATTCAATCTTTCCACCATTGGTAATGGTACGGTAACACTACTAATAAGATTTGGTGTTCTCCAATAAAGAATAATTTGTTTATTTTATTTATTTATTCAAATTAAAGGTCAACGCAAACACACAAAGCAAATCATAATATTAATCAAGTGAAGAATAGAAAGAAAAATAGAAACTCACCAAGAATTCCAGTATAATAAGAGAGAGGAACATCAGTGTGTTGGATTTTAAAGAGGGTTTGTGGATTGTTGATGAGAGTGTACTCTTCCCATCCAGTCAATCCCCACACCAAATCTCCTTTTTTCAATTCTGGGTACTCTGATTCCACAACTTTACCTACTCCAAACCCTCCTATTGGCTGCATATTAATATTTCATGCAACCCAATAACACATTAAAGCAATAATAAACCAAAAGAAAGAAAAACGTACAAGTGCTTAATTAATTTAATAATCTGATGATGAGCTTACAGAGCCAAGTGGGTAAGTAGGAAAGTAATTAGTGTCATCAACTGGTGTCATGCGGTTTCTCATGTAAGGATCACAAGACAAGTAAAGATTCTTGATGATAACAGCATTTGACCCTTGTTCTACTTTCAACGAAATCGAATCAGTCTTCAAGTACATATCTGATTCTTTTAAGAAGCCATTGACAAAGTTCTTCAATATAACCTGCTTGTTGCTCACCACTTCACCATTTGTCGTCGCCATTGTTGCTTAATTTCTTGGTCTTGTTTTTCTGTGCTGGATATTTTCTTTTTTCTGAGTTGATATACTGATCTCTATCTGTCCGTGTCTTTGGTATATATAAAGGGAAATATACAACCACTTTGTTAAAATAATCGACATTATCATCAGACGGTTGTTGGTACCAACTGACTTCCCAATTCAAAAATCTGTATAACTTAATCTACCAATAACCTTACACTATTCACGTTTTATTATAATGATAAAAAAGGCTTTTTAAAAAAGTGGGAGATTATTAATTAAGATTATAATAATCTAAACATGTTTTGGCGTGGACTCAACCAAACTTTACTCAGCAAAAGGAAAGCTGATTAAATATTTAATTAAGCTTTGATTAAATATAAATCGCGTATGTTTTACTCTAGATTGAGTCATTCCATACGACAGCAATTCATCATACTTCTTTTAATTAATTATTTATAATGGCTAATAATTAACTGTCGATGAACTCAAATGTAGTTGTACGTTGATCAGAAGAGACATAAGCACCGGATATATGAAAATAGACAAGTGAGAGTCCCATATTGGTCTCTGTTGTTGGGTTAGTTTCTCACTTACTCTTTTTGAAATCGAAATTTCCGTGACACGTGACATGATCGTGAGTTATCGTTACGTTCTTAAGCGGTCATAATGTACTATAGTACGTAGTTTGTTTCATTGTCACTCATAATTACTAATCCAACTTATTATCACTTATCACCAATGAAGAAAATATGGATATTAGTATCGATATGAGGCTTCCAAATTTATGAAAATATCGGAAATAATATTAATATCGATGGATATTTTGTTAAAAATTGAATATATATTTACCTAAAGTTAGAATTTTTTTAAAAAAAATTTAGAAAAATCTTAAATAAGTAATTATAGTTCTCTTTTCTTCTTTTTTATGTCAAGTAAACCAAGTTTCTTCTCTTAAAGAATGAATTTGAGAGTGAAATGTTGGAAAATTCCAACATGTGGGGCCACACATATAAATATCAAATGTATTGTACTATCTTTGGTTAAGTCTAAATTAAAGTGATCTAATTAAGATTTAAAGTTTTAAGGCTTAAGGGTGTAATTGTCATGGAATTAATGTGTAGATATTAGAGTGCTATATCTAATTTGATGAGGGGCCAAATTAGAAATAGCAAACCTTATATTATATATTAGGGTTATGGTCCCTAAATTACACGATTCTTTTTCACTTGTCTGCATCCCCATCACAGAACAAGAGAGAAACATTTAGGTTACAAAAGGTCGTGATAATTTGGAAGATCACAACCCATTCACCATCCTCCGGCTATGGATTCAGGTACGCTTCCGCTTTCTATTATCTCCATCTTCTCTTGAATTGATATGGGTCAATAATATATATTTAGGGTTTGATTAATCATGATATAGAAACATGTTTAGGTTTAATTTTCGGATTAATTATATGCCTATACATGTTGATTGTGTGTTAATCGAACATCTTACAAGTGGTATCAGAGCCACCCATGATCGATTTTTTGAGATTTTAAAGATTTATTTTCGGAGATATGTTTTGTTCCAATACTGCTGTTTGATATATATTGGGATCTCTGATCCCGTTTTGTTTTATTATTTATAATAATAAATCTAACAATTTTTGGGTCGACTTTTGTGGCATATATTGTTTCAATTTTGTGAGTATATTTTTTGAGTTTTTTGTTAACTCATCAGACCCGAAAATCAAACCTGCAAGTGTATGAATTAAATTGATGTTATTTGACTTTTGTATATAATATTGTTTGTGCTTTTGAATATGAAATTGTCTGTGTTCAATTTTCGCTGTATCCAATTGCACACATATAAAGCTATTCGTTTGGTAGAGAATAAAGTAATAATCAATTTATTTTGTATATATATGTTTCTTCTCTTTTGGTGTTGTGAGTTTTAGACCTGATGCAAACTCTATTTTTATGAATATTGTTTGTTCCTCAAAAGTCAAAACTGATGCTTGCGTTGACTTCGTGATCTATAAAATTTTGACAAAAGTTATTGCTTGTTCTTACTTGTTCTTGTTTTGGATTCACATGAATTATATCATTTTGTGAATATGGATTCAGATAATAAAATTATTACATGAATATGGTTTGAGTTTTGGGATCAGATCACGTTTTGATCTGGTGAAAAAAAAAAAAGAAAAAAAAAAAAAGAGTTTTTTGCTCGGGCCCCTCTGTTGAAAATTTGAAATTCTTGAGGGCCTGTTGTGTAATTATTTTGGGCCATTGTGTGATTTTGACAAAATATAGGGGTCAATTTTTATTTACTGTAACTTGAGGGGCCTTTATGTAATTGTACAAACTCAGGGGCCGATGTAATTATAAAATTGAGGGACCTTTCTGTAATTTTGCAAAATCAGGGGCTGTTTTGTAATTTAAAAAAAATAATAAATAATAAAAATTTCAACTCAAATTCAAATATTTTGTGGTATATCTTTATGGTTAAATAAAGTAGTTCATCATTCTAAATGGGCTAATTAAAATAAGATGTCACCAAAGTGACCTCTCTTGTGTAGATTGTTCATGAGGGATGTTGGATGTTTGTGTGTGTGCAAATTCATACGGGTATTAGCCGGCCCAAAGGAAGGTTAATACTTGGCCGAATTACACACACACCTGTGGTGATAAACATGTGACAATTATAAGGTGTTACATGTGAATAATAAGTCGATCCAAAGATAGATTTATTATTTGACTTGAATTATTGTCAATGATCGATCACTACAACAAGATTACCACTTATATTTAATATCGTGCATGTAAATTCATGCGGGGTATTAGCCGGCCCAAAGGAAGGTTAATATTTGGCCGAATTGCACACACACCTGTGGCGGTAAACATGTGACAATTATAAGGTTTTACATGTGAATAATAAATCGATCCAAATATAGATTTATTATTTGACATGAATTATCGTCAATGTTTGATCACTGCAACAAGAGTACCACTTACAATTAATATTACTGTCCAAAGACTTGATATTAATGTTGTGCTAGGTATCTTGAGATGGGACTTACCATTATTTGAATTTGTTGATTATTGTATTTGGTTATTAATGTGAGTATGTTTGTTTATTTGTTTTGTTCTCTTTACAGCTAGTGTTTCTACTATATTTGCTAATATCGACTCTATACCCATGCTTAATGGGACCAACTTTAAGGATTGGAAGGAGAACATATTTATTGTTCTCGGCTGCATGAATCTGGACCTTGCACTTCGGATTGAGCAGCCCACTTCTCTTACGGATGCAAGTTCTCTTGATGACAGAAAGAATTTTGAGAAGTGGGATCGCTCAAATCGCATGAGTCTTATGATCATCAAGCGCGGCATTTTGGAGGCATTTAGGGGTGTGGTATCTGAAAAGATAACCAAAGCCAAAGAGTTCCTAGCCGAAATTGAAAAGCGTTTTGTGAAAAACGATAAGGCAGAAACAAACATGCTTTTGCATAGCTTGATTTCTATGAAGTACAAAGGCAAAGGGAACATAAGGGAGTACATTATGGAAATGTCTCAATTGCTTCTAACCTTAAGGCACTGAAGCTCGAGCTGTCTGATGACTTGCTCGTGCATTTAGTATTAATATTATTCCCTGCACAATACAGTCAGTTTAAGGTCAGTTACAACTGTCAGAAGGAGAAATGGACTCTTAATGAGCTCATTTCTTATTGTGTGCAAGAGGAAGAGAGATTGAAGCAAGAAAGAATCGAAAGTGCTCATTTGACTTGCACCTCTAAGGACAAGGGCAA
Organism: Acer campestre; assembly: GCA_954870605.1. Lineage (NCBI taxonomy): Eukaryota > Viridiplantae > Streptophyta > Magnoliopsida > Sapindales > Sapindaceae > Acer > Acer campestre. Next base: position 12,018,915 of record OX940799.1, on the reverse strand, counting down.
AAGAGAAAGAATAATGAGGCGCTGAAAACAGCAACTTATATTCTGAATAGAGTGCCAACTAAAGCAGCTGCAAAAACATCTTATGAGCTTTGGACAAGCAGAAAGCCTAGTCTAAAGCATCTTCACATTTAGGGATGTCCAGCTGAGGCAACGCCTTACAGGCCACATGAAAAGAAATTGGACTCAAAAACTGTGAGCAGCTATTTTATTGGCTACTCTGAGCGATCTAGGGGCTATAAATTTTATGATCCCACACTTAGGTCAATTTTTGAGACGGGAACTGCAACATTTTTTGAGGATGTTGAGTTTGTGGGGAGAAATAAGGTTAGAGACATTGTCTTTGAGGAGGAATCTACTTCGATTCCCACTATCACTTTTGACAATGTGCAGGTTCCTATACCTGTCTTTGATCAAGAAGCGAATCTGGATCCTCAACCGAATAATGTTGATCAACCCCCCATTCAAGATAAGGTAATTGTTCCTAAGGAACAAACTCAACAACCTCAAGAACCAGTGCCATTAAGGCGATCCACTAGAGAAAGGAGAAATGCTATTCAGAACGATTTTTTGGTATTTCTCCAGGAACATGAGGAAGGCATTGGAATGGTGGAAGATGATCCAATCAACTTCCATCAAGCCATGCAAAGTTCCAACTCTCAAAAGTGGATTGATGCCATGAATGAGGAGTATAAGTCTATGCAAGACAATAAGGTTTGGGAACTTGTCCCATTACCAGAAGGTGCGAAGCCCATTGGTTGCAAATGGATTTTTAAAACCAAAAGGGATTCGAAAAGTAATGTGGAGAGGTATAAGGCTCGTCGTGTAGCTAAAGGCTTTACCCAAAAGGAAGGGATTGACTTTAAAGAGACTTTCTCTCTGGTTTCAACGAAAGACTCTTTTAGGACAATCAAGGCACTTGTTGCACATTTTGACCTTGAGCTTCATCAGATGGATGTCAAGACGGCGTTTCTCAATGGTGACATTGACAAAACAATTTATATGGTGTAGCCAGAAAACTTTGAGTCGGGAGACCCAAAGAATATGGTCTGTAAATTGACAAAGTCTATCTATGGACTCAAGCAAGCTTCTTGTCAGTGGTACTGATGTGTAAAATCGTGTTATAAAAACCTAACTCGCAAGTGCACGAATCGTGAGATAAGTACAGCGACAAGTAGGGATCGTTCCCACGAGGAAAAGTGATCTATCGACTAAAACTAATTATAATTAAAGCTAAGCAATTAACAGTAACCAAGAGATTTCAGATTGATTTGATTGATTTGAGATTAAAACTAGATTAAACTAAGAAAGCAGTTAACAAGAATATGAGAATGTGATCAAGAGGTGAGAGGACTAGATCATCAATGATCCCCAACTATGTTTACTCAATGCTTCGAATTGACTTTCACAAAGAATGTTAATCAAGTTAAGGGTTCGTTCTTAAATTAGATATAATTAGTGCTATGTGGTCCTAGGATAATTCAAGTACTTCTACTACAATCAATAGCAAACCCTGCATATAAACTATAATAGAAAATACATCATCCATACACCAAGCGTTCTCAGTTGAGTCAATAACAAACCCTGCATATCAACTATAACCTACAACCCACAAAGCACACAATCAAATATTCTCAATCACAGTCATTAGCAAACCCTACATAAAAACTATGATTGAAAACCCATTAAGCACAAGAACAAGAGAACCAAAGATAACGTGCAATAACCTGCTACGATAAATTCATTCATTCAATTGATTATTGGTTAAGACTGGTGAAACCCACACATCTCTCAACCTTAACATATAAACCCTAGATTCAAGACTAGCACTAACCATGCATAAACAAGAAGAAATCCCAAATTGAATGAATCGAAACTTGAATTACGAAAACATAGTCAATTCTAACAAAGAATATTCATAGAGGTTCACATTGAATCCCTAGTATGGATTTAGTTACACATCAATGGAGGAAACAAAAACATAGAAGAGGAGAAGATAGAACCCATTGTTGTCTTCTAATCTTGCTTCGAATCCTTCGTCTTCTTCTTGCTTTTCGGTGTCTTCCAAGGATGGATGGTAGTACGGCTCTCAATCTTGCAGTCCCCAAACCCCTTCTGAAAGCCTTCTGATGTGTTATTTATAATGGCTCAAAACTTTGTCACTCGCTGACCTAAACGAATCAGACTTCTTAAAATATCGTTGCACGTGCCGCTAGGTAGGCAACTTGCCTATCCCGCGGTAATGTTTTTGCAACATCACTGGAGACCACCGCTAGATAGGACCGCAAGATAGGACAGTACCTGGGGGGCGGCCTCTTGATTGACACACTGTTGGAGTTTAGTGCAAGATGGGACCGTTAGGTAGGCACTACCTAGGGGGCGGTTATTCATGCACAACATCTCTGGAGTTTGATGCTAGGTAGGACCGCTAGATAGGCACTACCTAGGGGGCAGTCCTTCACAATTTTCTCTTGGAGTCTTCAACTTACATTGACCGCAACATAGGACCGCAAGGTAGGCCTTGCCTAGGGGGCGGTCCACTGCAGAGAATGCATTTCTGAACCATTTTGACATCTTTTCTTCATACTTGAATATTTGCACAAAGAGACCTGCACAGCTTAACAAGCACATCAAACAACCTAAAACACTCGAGAACCAAGCACAAAGACTAGGAAATAGGGGCCTAAAACATATATAGAAATAGACCGATCAGGTACCACAAGTTTCATCAAGTGATTATCTTATTTGGTTTTGAGATAAACGCTGTTGATAATTGTGTATATCACAAGTTCAGTGGGAGTAAGCACATATTCCTGGTTTTGTATGTCGATGACATATTGCTTGCCACAAATGACATAGGCATGTTGCACGAAACTAAGAGATTTCTATCAAAGAATTTTGAGATGAAAGATCTTGGTGACGCCTCCTTTGTATTAGGGATCCTGATACAACGAGATCGCTCTCAGGGTATTCTTGGATTATCACAAAGAAGCTATATCGATAAAGTGCTCAAAAGGTTTGGCATGCAGGATAGCAAACCAAGTGACACCCCTGTCGCTAAGGGAGACAAGTTCAGTCTCAATCAGTGCCCTAAAAATAACCTTGAAGTTAAGGAAATGCAGAAGATTCTCTATGCATCAGCTGTAGGGAGTCTAATGTATGCTCAGGTGTGTACGCGTCCGGATATTGCGTACATTGTTGGTATATTAGGTAGATATTTGAGTAACCCTGTGATGGATCATTGGAAAGCAGCCAAACGGGTTATGAGGTATTTGTAGAGAACAAAAGATCACATGCTCACATATAAGAGATCGGATTAGTTGGAGATCATAGGGTATTCCGACTCTGATTATGCTGGATGCCATGGTAGCAAAGTTTGTAGCATGCTATAAGGCATCCAACCATGGGATATGGCTGCGAAATTTTGTCACTGGGCTGCGCATTATGAAGGGTATTGAAAGACCACTCAAACTATATTGTGACAATAAGTCAGCAGTGCTATATTCCAACAACAACAGGAGCTGATCTAGGTCAAAACATATTGACATTAAGTTCCTAGTTGTGAAGGAAAGAGTGTAGAGTGGACAAATATCCATATAGCACATTAGGACAAACTCCATGATATTGAGATTACCACCCAAGGTCTTTCATGAGCACACTACTCATATGGGTGTTATTTTGTGTAAGGATATCATATTATAGTGGGAGTTTTGTATTTTATTGCTTTATGTTTGTTTTTTTGGACATGCTTATGCATTTATGTATTTTGATATTTTTCTAATCAGAAATAAAGTATTCAGTTTATTTCACTCTATTGCATTGTGTTAAATATTGATCTCACTTAAGAATAAAGTAGGACCAATTGGAAATAGACATGTATAGATCACATTGCATGTAATTTCCATGCTACGCATCCATGATTAGTCTATGTCATTTGGTTATGTTGCTGTATGTGACCATTGATGGGTTTAGTCACGCTAAATGTGACGAAAACCGCTTTGATCCTATAACGGCATAATCAATGGACGAGATTGTTCGGATATACCCTAAAATTGTGATAACAAAATTTTAGAGCTCATAAAGTCATACACATTTGTATAGTTACATATGTGGCCCAGTGGGAGATTGTTGGAAAATTCCAACATGTGGGGCCACACATGTAAATATCAAATGTATTGTGCTATCTTTGGTTAAGCCTAAATTAAAATGATCTAATTAAGATTTAAAGTTTTAAGGCTTAAGGGTGTAATTGTCATGGAATTAATGTGTAGATACCAGAGTGCTATTGATGAGGGGCCAAATTAGAAATAGCAAACCTTATATTATATATTAGGGTTATGGTCCCCAAATTACATTATTCTTTTTCACTTGTCTACATCCCCATCACAGAACAAGAGAGAAACATTTAGGTTACAAAAGGTCGTGATAATTTGGAAGATCACAACCCGTTCACCATCCTCCGGCTATGGATTCAGGTACGCTTCCGCTTTCTATTATCTCCATCTTCTCTTGAATTGACATGGGTCAATAATATATATTTAGGGTTTGATTAATCATGATATAGAAACATGTTTAGGTTTAATTTTCCTATACATGTTGATTGTGTGTTAATCAAACATCTTACATGAAAACCCTAGTCAATAAAACAAAAAAGCTAACCAATTAATTAAACACCATTAATTTATTAATTAAATGAAGAAAATTCCACAGCACATTTGAGTATACATACAAGCTATTCATTTTTTTTGTTCTTTTCATATTTCTTATTATTTTTCATTAATATTCTAATATAATGTTGAGTTCCGTTCTCGATCTTTGAACTTATACTACTACTGCAATTAGTTGATTACGTTTTTTACTACTACTGCAATTTGTCCTTTTTAAGTCATGTTTTTGATCTACTTGCAAAAGACACTGAAAGTACTATTATTGTTGTTATTTATTACTTTTGACAAGAAACTGAAATTAAAATTACTGTTCAAGTAATGGAAAATGCATCCAAACTCTCAAAGATCAATAAAAAAAACAAAATAATAGGCAAGAATTTATATCCAAAAACTAGAACCATGATATTAGAGATAACATGAACTTCTTTTTAATTAATCTCCCCAAAAATTTAATTGGAACCTAAATTACTTAAATCAACAAAAAAATAAACTAATAAAAAATTGAGGTCTATAATAGCCACCAAAAACAGAGGTACAAGTAAATTAAAAAGGGAGTAGCAAAAAGTAGCTTGTCAAAAGCCCGTTCATATAGAAAAATCAAGGATAACAGAACTTTGATAAGCCACCATCTTCTTACAGTCTAATGAGCTTGAATCCTCAGCATCATAATAATCATAATAATTACCGTAATAACAACAGATGATAATGTATTTAGTATCATAAACAAAATGAATTTAGTATTTACCCACCACATGCAAAGAACACAAACTTATCCACTATAGTATATCTTCCAACACCAAGAAGGCCAAATTATGCATTGCCCTCCTCTAGTACACATATATAATGGTATTGAGTATCATAGTATATTATTTTTTCCAACTGTTATTGATATGATTCAAAATGATTTAAAATTTTTTTTTTTAAAAAAAAAAAATGGTGGTTGTGTCATCACTGTGGTCATCTCAGCTACTGTATCGCAATTCTTGACACACTACATACAAAAAGATTGGGTTTTCTTGCATTGTCCTGCCAATGACTCTTGCCTTAAAAAAAAATAATAAAAAAAAAGAATAATTCTAGTCAGGTTTGATCACATGGGTGTTCTCAAATAAGGAAAAAAGCATTAAATCATACATCTCCTACAACTATTGCATCTAAAATTATAAGAACTATTGCATCTAAAATTATAGTAAATGACTGATGTCCCGTGAAAGATTTACAATAATTTAAATCCAATTATATAAGCATACAATATTGGGCATATCAGAAAAGAATAACATATAAAGAAGAATAAAAGATAGGAAAATTAGATAATGATAAACAATCAATTATAATCAAAATCAAACAAGTGTAAATATAATGTCAGAATTGACATAATAAAATAAAATAAAAAGTTGGATAATTCATTGCAAGAAAAAAGGAAGAAGCAAAGGACTGTGAGGATAAATTATCAAACTAAAGATGAAATTAACACAACAAAGAAATAAGCCAACAAAAATACATTTATGATGTCAACGAAATTAAATTTTAATTTGTACAGCTTAAACCAACTGAGTCGATGTTTGATTTGATGATTTTTTTTATTTTTTATTTTAAATGCCAACAAAAAACGCATATCATCGAGGGATGAGAAGGTGATACCATGAGCGTGCACATGAGTGGAATATTCTATGGGATAAACAAAAACTATATTTGCTTCAGTTGGTGGTCGATTTTTCCAGAACTCATTACCAAATTGGTGGAGGTTGAAAAGACTTTGGATTTTTTCTATACCTTATCTACCAACTATGAAAAGAGAAAATTGTAATGGATTTTGAAAAGATTTTAGAGATATTCTTAGAGATTGATTCACTAGAAGAAGAATCATTAGCTGGAGTGCCAATGAAGCCATATGCCGTGCCGTCGAAGTGATCTGCTCGCTGAAAAATAAGTTAGGTTTAGGGTTTGAGTTTTAACATTTAGGGATTTTGAGATCGTCCTTTTTTTTTAATAAAAAAAATGATACATCATACATCAACAACGGGCTAATATTTTGCCCGTATTAGACAACAAACATCAACAACGGGCATATGAAAACCCGTGGTAAATAATATTTAAAAGTATATAAACCACAGGCTTTTAAAGGCCCATTGTAAATATTGCTTTTTAAAAAGGGAGAATCGCAAATACCCCCCGACTTTTAAGCTAATGGCAAATCAAACTCTCTGGTTTGAACAATCAGCAAACAACCCCCTACAAATTTGAACAATCAGCAAATAACCCCCTACAAATCAGCAAATAACCCCCTACATGCAGAAAAAAATGCAAGGGTTCTTAACGGTAGGGGGTTGTTTGCTGATTGTTCAAACCAGAGGGTTTGATTTGCCATTTGGTTAAAAGTCGGGGGGTATTTACGATTCTCCCTTTTAAAAACTGGCCTTTCTTGTCCGTGGTGGATAAGCCGTTGTGAATAGCTTATTTTCTTGTGGTGCTCCCAAGTCCTACTACATGATGAGATGAGACTTGTCTCTCTTTCTTTAACTACTTCTTCCTTGTAACTTCATTATTTGGTGGGGGCCATCATCAGCCATGCAGGCCTACTTAAGTCAAACAGAGTCAAAAGAATCTCTTCCTATGTTGATGGAAGATTCCAGAACTTCATTCATCTTATGCCATTTACTTCAAGTTTGCTGATGTGTGCATATGTGATTGGTTCTATAATGTATAAATGGAGATAGACAAGGAGAATGTCACAGCTGCATGTCATCCAATAAAGACTTCAAAGAATCTATTCAAGTACTGTAGACAGAACTAAAATTGTGTTTTAAAATTGTCTATCCGGTAATCTTTTAGTAATTTGATTTCTTGTATTATATGTACTAATTTTTAAACCCGATAAAATTACACCCAATCCACTAATTTAATCCAAATTCACTCGTCAAATCCGGTTGATGGAGTATTATTGGGTCGGATCATTAATAGATTGGGTAATTAAAACCCAAAAATAATAGAGTAGAGATATTTACATCCATAAAAAACTGTATATGTATCTAAGATTAATACCTTTTAAAATTTCAATATTACTCTTAACTAAATTAACAAAAAGAATTAAATACTCCATGACAAAAGTAAGGTTTTGTAAAGAAAATCATAAACATCACTTTATTGTAATCAGATAAAATCAAAACTAATAATATTATTTAGGGCAAATTACACTAACATACCATAAGTTTCTCACTTATGGCATAATATTCAACTTTTACCCTTAATTACATAGATGCCCATGCCGTTTGTCAACGTCCATTAAACTTAACAGTTGACTAGATGTGTGAAGGGTAAAACAGTCATTTTATATCAAATTTATTTAAGGATTTATAAGATAAATAAAATAAAATAAAATAAAAAAAGGGAAAAGGGGCCATTGACGAAACCCATCTACAATGCTGAGAAGGTGGCCGGTGGCAAGGAGAAGAGGTGCGAAAGAGGCATCGTGACCTCGAAACTCCCAATCTAGTCTTTCCTCATTCTCTAGTCTCTGCATAATTCAGCCACAAAAGAACTTCTTTTTCTCTTTTTGTATTCTGAAATCATATTTTACTCCATTATTGCAACTTCACAACTTTCAAATTCAAAATTTATGCTTTAAAAAATCGTTGCACCCTCCAACCGTCTCACCAAACCCCATCTCAATCCTCTCTTCTTTAACCAATTTTACTCAGCCCAACCTCGAGAAAATCCCGACGAAAACGAAAACTTCCATGAAATTGACGATTCCATTTTTATTTATAGTTCAAGATTCTCACTACTGCTGGATCTTGATAACAAGAAGCCAGAGTTGAATTTGAATTGAATGTTTAGGAAGAAACCTAGAAAGGGAAGCTGAGGATTTTCAAAGAAGATGACGATGAGAAGAGAAACAGAGTGCTCACTAAGATGATGCTTCACACTGCTTTGGAGGATGATGAAGAGTTTTTTATTTTTCATTTTGTTAAAAAAAAAAATTATTTTGATAAAAATTGTTTGAGTTGATGGATTTGTTTTGATAAAGATGAAGTTTTGAAGGGATGTTTGGGTGATGAAGTTAAGAAGAAATATTTGGGTGATGAAATTGGGTGATTTTTGGATGATGGAGATGGATTTGAAATCGGAAAAATTGTTGTTTGGAATATGAAAAGATGATAGAAAATTTTGGGTGATGGAGATTGTTTTTGAAATTTGAAAAATTGGTGTTTGGGAAATGAAAAAATGAGAGAAAATTTTGGATGATGAAGTTGAGATTCAAATGATGGAGATAGGTTTTGAAATCTAAATAATTGTTGTTTGGAAAGTGAGAAAATGAAAAGAAGGAAGGAATTTCGAAAAGAAAAAAAAATCTTTTTGTGGAACAAAATTCTACAAATTTGTTCTTGCATTATATTTTTTTATGATTTTTTTTTTTCAATTTTTTCTTTGATTTTTTAAGAGTTTATTATAAGTATTTATTAGTTAATAGTTTAATGATTAGAGCATCTACAATGCAAGCATGACTTATGAAAAAAAAAAAAAAGATGTCATGTAGGATAAATAGACGTTGTGTTAATAATTGTGTCTCCAATGCAGCTATGTATATTCAACCTCAAGCTAACGTGGCAAAAAAAATATTAGACATTGTCAACATGACCGTCCACTTTCAGACGGTCTGTTGCACAATTATTTATTAGGTTGACTCAGAGATTATGTAAAACTGATATTAATTTTTCATATATTTTTTGTAAGGAAATAAAATAAAAAAAATAAAACAGGAAAAAAAGATGGACACGTCATTAAAAAAATTGTATTTTAGACGGAAGCATTAGAGACCAAATTTTAAGTTGATTGTCTATCAAGTCTATTTTTATGCCATATAGGAAGCAAGTCTCTTGACATTGTTGTCATGTCAACAATTATTGGTATGCAAACCACTTTTACATTGGAAATGCTCTTAGTTTAAGAATGATATGGGTAATTAAAACTTTTTCAAACAAAATATAGGGTAATAACAACTTTTCCTAATATAAACATAAGGGCAATTTCAAACTTTCCTGAACAACCTTAAGTCAACTAGTAAGTCTAACGAAAGTTGACTAACAGTAAGGGATCCCTGTGTAATTAAAGGTAAAAGTTGAATAGTATGCCGACCAAAATTAAAAACTTCATGGTAGTTGATCGGACCATATTTACACCTATTTGAGGTCCTCATTTCCTATCGTTTGTACTCGTTTTCGAGCGTATTTTTGTATATAATGTGTTTTGTGAGCTTTTTGTAGGTTATTCACCATAAATAAGGTATTTGAGCTTAATTGATGAGTTTTGGAAGTTAAAATGACTGAAATGGAAATGGCCCGTGCAGTACACCTATATTTTGGGGGCAATATCTCCCACCTCAAATTGAACAAGGTTTCGTGCTACCTATTTTTGGAAATCTCCAGTTTCCTACTTTTCAACGGTTTTTAGAGAATGCGATTCCGATCCCTCTAGAGGAAGTTATGCTCATTTCCGTGATAGTGCGCGAAGTTGGAAATGACTGAAATGCCAAAACTGCTGTTCACCCACCCTATGTATAGCGGGTGAACAACGATTTTACTCCAAAATGTGTCCACTTCTGATCTACCTCCAACCAGTTGTACGTACAGCGGTTGTATAGCGGTTTGGAGGCGACTGAGCACCAATTTCGCTATTTTGGCCGATTTTGAAGGGCAATCTTGTCATTTCACACCTCATTCGTGCCCTAACCTTCTAACTCTTTAAATACCCCCATTTGAGGTCTAAAATAGGGACTTCTACACCTCCCACACTCCAAAACCGAAACCACACCCTTCTCTTCATCTTCTTCCTTCTTTCCCCAAATAAGAGAGAGCTTCAAGCTCCCATGGAGGATTTTCCTCCATAGGAGCTCACCATACATCTCCACCACCACCCTTTTTACATTACATCCACCAATCTAGGAGTAGATTACAAGAAGAATGAAGTAGTCTTTGGACCAAAGACGAGCTAGGAAATCAAGGAGAGCTTGGAGGAGTTGTCTTTAAGGGTTGTCTCCTTTAAACTCGTTTCTTTTTGTATTTCTTGTTTTCTTGGATGTAATCACTAATTTGGGAATTTTCTAAACCTATGCTAGTGCAATATGTGTATGAATGTTTCTTAAATTCTTTGGGTTTTGTTTTACTCTTTGCTAAATCCATAATTGTCTCTCTTATTGTGATAATCATGTGTGTGGATGTCCGAAATTGACATGTATGCATGATTGGGATTAGGAGTAGAGTAATTTCATTTAGGAGTAGAGTAATTTAGTATCCTATAATTGTTTATATATTGATGGGGGAACCAAAATTACTATGTTTAAAATGATTTGAGTGTTTGAGTGTTAGCTCCAAAGAGTGGGAAAAGCTTGGTTGATTATGCATTCACATGCTAGATTCCTTGGGTTATATATTCTTGTGCTTAATCGGTCTTTTTATCGAGTCACAATTGCTCATCCCATGGCTTGGGTTGGGTGATGAATTGATTTTGGTTAATTCCTTAATCAAGAGAATGAATCCTTAACTTGAATTGAATGCTCTTAATGATAACAATCAATTATTTGCACATTGTTGTTTGGTGAGCTTGTCCCATTTTTAGCCATCTATCTTAGGGAGATTTAAGAGATAAGGAGAAAGCTTTCTCTATGAGAGAGTTGAGCATTCATAGATTGGAGACCGTCGTAATAGTATAGTGGTGAGTACATATCAGATTGACAATCGAGAAAACCCGGTGTTCGATTCCCGGTTACGGATAGGGTCTCCTTTCTATCTATTTTTGTATTTCTTTTTTTGTGTTTTTTTCTCATCTTTGATATGTACTTTCATTCATTAAGGATTTGATGTAAACCTAACATTGTTGCCTATTTTATTAAATATGTTTGTTAATGGTTGAGTGGTCATTTGAATTGTTGAATGCTTTTGAGTGGTTAGCCACCACTTGAATGAACCTTGGTTGTTGTGTGAGAAACCGAGAGGTGAAACACGCAATGTGCATGAGTAGATTGGTCACTACATGCAGGGTAAGGTAGAGATACGCGAGACTTTTGCATGTAAAGTTGCCATATGTGTCTCATAGTTCATAATCAACTCGTGTGCAGCTCAGGTAACCATCCGTTGATAGGTTGCTAGTGCATGTAGGTATAGCCTTTGTTACTTGAGAGAGAATATTGGCGAGGATTAAGTGAGCATGACTTTCAACATTGATGATGCGTGTTTGTATGAAATTATGTGATTGCTATGATTGAGTCACTTATTTAGTGTAACCATTCATATGCCACATCTCTCACATCCATTCTATCTTTGTAAATACTCGTGTACATAATTTATATTTTCATTGCAATATTTACATTTACTACACACACACACACACCTCAATTCATATTTTTCAAATAAGCTAAGTTAGCGACAGTTGACGGATTCCGCCTTCTTATGGAACGATACCATTGCTTGAACTCTATACTAGTCTTTTGATTTGTGCACTTGCGAGATTGAATGTAAAATTCAAATCTTTTGATACACCTCAACGATGTGTCATCAGTAGTTAGTGCAATTTACCCTATTATTTATAATAAAATCAAACAAATATATATATATATAATGTAATTATCATGAACAAAGGTCAAGGGTGTGCGCCCTAACACTTTCCATAAAAAAAAATTCACCAAATCTCAAATTGAAGGTTATGCAAGAGAAGACCGGCCAGCCTCCTCTCAATTAATAGAAGTATGTTGTGGCCTCCTATTCGTTTTAGCGGAGGAGGCGCTTCCTCCGTTCTTGACGAGAGGTCATCGGCCATGTCGTGACTACTAGAAGAAACCAATCGACATCTGCAACAAATCGACAAGGAAGGACCTCCTTACTCATATATTTTCATGTATTTATTTATATGTAATTAAATAAAATAATTAAACTAATAAATTGTTATCAAATTAAAATGATATAATCATATAATAATGGGTATAATCGTTACATTGTAGTTTGGGTTGAAGACATAATGTGTTTGTTGTTATAAAATAAAAGAAGAACATATGAAGAACATAATAATAAAGTGTGAGAGAGACAACAGAGATATGAGAAAGAGAGAGCTTTTCTTTGTATTTGATATTTTAGTTGATCAACAACTTTACAAATGAGAGGGATACAAATCTATTTTATAGTGATCTGAGAACACAACTTGACCACTTGTATTTGTAATGATGATGAAGCCAAGTAGAGAAGAGGAACATGTTGGAGAGGCAAGGCGGTGGGATTTGTGGGATTTAGGGGAAGATATTTGTGTGATATTTGTGAGTATTACACATGTGGTAAAAGTCACATCTATTATAACACTCCCACTTTGATTTATACCACATGTATTAATTTTCTAGGGAAAAACCCAATGGGATAAAACCTAGGTAAAATATATATAATGATCTCCTGGATTTAATGGGGTTGGACATTAAAAACTATCTCATTAAAAACCTTGTCAGGAAAACCTAGTGGGACAAAACCGAACGAAGGGAAAAAGAGTACAGTTGACTAAATTGATAAGGAAAGTATTAATTGTTTGGATTCTGATTACTTACTTGATCACTAAGAATGCAGAATCGGTTGTAATTAGAAATAAATCTCTTTAATTTCCTTTATCAGATTAAAAACGTGTCAATCAAGTGATTTCCATATATTATTCCCACTAAACCCTAGTGATTCGGTTTTGTCTATAAAACCCTAATATACTTGTGCTTCGCACTCCCAGTATACAAGGATTCCAGTATACACAAAATCATAGTAGCCGAATTCTCTCTTCTTGTGCTTCCTCTTTTCTGTTCTTGGTAAGTTTGAGCTCGGTTTGAGTTCGCTGAGAGTGGTTTATGTTTCGCACTTCCACTGTTAAATCGTTGTATCTTAGGAGACAATCGCTATACACATACGATGTTATATATGGCGAAATTGTCTTAAGGACACCGTGTGAAACACAGGCCTCGATTTCCCTAACGTGTTGTTTTTGTTTATTGTTTTTCTGTCTCTTGTAGATTCGAACCAGATTGTTTTTTAGCAATTCAAACAACAAGGTTTCAATACAACAACTAATCATGAAAATTCTTCTTTTCATGCGCGTAAAATTTAAAATATATTATTATTTTAAATGACCAAGACAAATCCATGTAATGTGCATATACTAAGCCCCCTCTTGAATTTCCTTGTTAATTTTTAATTTGTTTACAGTACTCTTAGGGCGCTTCCTATAACGTTTTTCATGTGCTGTTTTTCGAAAAGGAAAATGAAAATGAAAACAGTGTTTTTGGTTTCAATTTCGAAATCCAAAAACGTGTCTGGTAGAATAGGCTGAAAGCTATATTCTGAAAATAAAAACACAAAAAACGTGTTCGGTAGGTGAATCGAAAAATATCAAAATTTGACAATAAATTAATCTCAAATATAAAAAATTGTAATTAAATAATGAAAATATCAAAATTTGACAATAGATTAATCCAAAAGACATTTATTATAATTTTTTTTTTTTTTTTGGCTTTGTTGAGTTGAAGAACCAGTTACAGCTTCTCAATCCAAGTCTTGGTCTCTCTCTCACACTTTCTCAGATTCAATCTTTCTCTCTCCTCTCCCCTTTTGTTTCTTTTTGTTGAATCTCTCTTTTCTCAACTTTTCTCTAGTCTCTATCTTCATTTTATTTCTTTTATTCCCTATTATTTTATGTATTTATTTATTTTTCCCTGCTCACAGGTGGCACCAAGGCCGGAGGAGGTGAGATCCTCCTCTGGCCTTGGTACGTGGAGCAGATCGGAGAAGATCAAAGAAGAAAAATAAGAAGAAGAAGAGTAACAATGAAGAAGAGAGAAGAAGAGGAAGAAGAAGAACATCACATGGTGTAGAGAGTCGAAGAAAGAAGAAGAAAAAAAGAAAAAAAAAAGTGAATTTTTTATTTAAAGTAAAAAACAAAATGAAAAACATCTAAAACTTGTTTTTCAAAATTTTCACTTTTAACACTGGTTTTGTTTTCCATTTTGTTTTGTTTTTGAAAATAAAATGAAAAACAAAATGGAAAACGGTAATGAACAAGTATTCGAAATCATTTTTGGAAAAAAACAAAAACAAAAACATCCTTGAAAAAGGGTATCGGGTAGGCCCTTAGATAACGATTTTCTAATTAAACTAACTTTAGCATAAGAATATCAATATTTGCACCCCTAAAAAATTGTATGTGCACCCCTATTTGTATATATACCTCTTAAAAAAATTTAAAATATGAAATCTTGTAAGCACACCCAACATATTGTCAAATATGCCCCTTCTTTTATTTTTATTTTTATTTTTATTTTTAAGTTCAAGAGTTGACATTAAATAAATATTTTTCTTTATTTTAATTTAAACAAAATTTAAAAACAAATAAATAACAACAAAAAGAAATATGCAGATCTGATTCGTGTTCATCATTCTCCTTCTTTCTTCATTTCCTATATTGTTAATTTTTTTTTTTAAGTAACTTTTATTGTTAATTACTATTTCCTTTGTGAGGTAGAGAGATAATGTTATGTGTTCTTCTTTTCTTTTTTTTCTTTTTCTTTTTTTGTGTTGTTGGTTTTTTTTTTTTTTTTTATGTAAAATACAAAATTAAAAAAAAGACGTTTATATATACAATCCTCCCAAATTTTGGATGAGTTTTCCATTTGTTCTAGAGAGTCAATCTCCTCCACTTTTTCTTAGGAGAATGGGCTAATACTGAGTTTTCCATTTTTGATTTGTGTTTTTATTTTTCTTGAATATTTTTAATTTGATTTAGTTTTTTTTTTTTTTTTTGAAAAGGATTTAATTAGTTAAAATTCGAAAAAGTAAATAGTTACAAGAAATTATTATATTTTGAATTAAAATATTAATAATTTAATTTAAGGGTAATACAGGATTTTTGAAAGAGTAATGCTACATTGCCCAAATTTAGTGCCCAAATCTGGTGCCCAAATGATGTGGACCATTCATTTAAATTGTATTAGATTTGTATGAAAATATATATATTTGGGGTGTACATACAGTTTTATAGGGGGTGCAAATATCGCCACTCTTAGCATTATAACATAATAAGTTCATCAAACTACAACGAACCACGAAATCTTTTAATATGCGGTTTTTCAAATGAGTGGTGCTATTGGCAATCCACTAATGATCTAATAATGCCCCCAATTTGTAAAATTCAAACATTTACTTGATTTATTTCCTAAACTGCTCTTTTTAATTATCTTCCAAATATAACTCACCCCATAAATGCTCTCTCTCTCTCTATATATATAATAAAAAAATAAATAAATAAATAAATAAAACTGCTCTCTCACATACACACATCCAATATCCCTCCATTACAATTTTTTTCCCTTTATTTCGTTTAGAGAGCTTCTTTTGACCATCCAATTTTTTCCTTTATTTCGTTTAGATAGCTTCTTTTGACAATCCAATTTTTTCTTTTTACACTTCTTTTATAAAAACACTACATTCTCAAAATTTAAATTTTAAAAAATTCTAAAGACACTTCATTTTGTTACAAAATTATCCTTTTTATCTTTTTTGAATTAAATTATTAAAAAAAGAAATTATCTCTCCTAAATCATTAGATTAATTATTACATTTTAAATACTCTCTCATAAATTTTTAATTACCATATTAAACTCTTTTTCTTTCCTCCAATACATAAATCTAATTTTTCATCTCTATTCTTTCTAAAGCAAGACTATCAGTTAAGAAAAAAAAAAAAAAATTTACTAATAAGCTTGATTTTTAGAAACCATATGTATGTATATACTAAAAAAAAAATCGAAATATGAAAATACTTTTTGTTACTCTTGTAGGTATGTGATTGTCTAAAGAACTTTAATTCTTTTATTTTATTAGTCTTAAAAATTATAAGTTTAATCGAATCTAGTTGAAACAATTCAAGTTTTCATATATATATATATATATATATATTGAAATTTGACTTTTTAATATATATATATATTACTGTTAGTAAAAAAACTAAAATATTCATAAGTTTTTTTTTTTTTTATTAATAAGTATTAATCAGAAATTGATTGAGAAAATATGGAAATATGATTTTTTTTTTTTTTTTTTTTGAAAAATGGAGAGAGATTAATTATGAGAGAGTGTTTAATATGGTAATAATAGATTTAGGAGAGAGAGTTTATGCGTAATATTTAATCTAATGATTTAGAAGAAATAATTTTTATTTTTTTTAATAATTTAATTAGTTTGGAGTGTCTTTAATTTTTTTTTTTTTTTTTTTTGTCTTGTTAGTAATTTTAATTTAGATTAAAATTGTCATTAATAAAAAAAATTAAATTGGGTTGTGGATAGATAATTTGTGGATTATACGGAGAAGCTCTCTTTTGTTTATTACAATATAATCAAATTAAATGCTAATAAAACCCCACATCCATGAATAATGTGATTTTTTTTTTTTTTTTTTAAGTTTCTTTTTTTCATTTAATGCTTTAAGCCCTAATTTTATTTGCTTATTTTCTTATATACAACTTATATTATAGAAGAAACCAATAACATCATGCATTTCAAAGCAATCATTATTTAAAAATTAAAAGAAGTTTGAAGTTACTTTTTTTTTTCTTTTCTTTTCTTTTTTGCTCTCCAATGAACACAATATGATCAAATAATTTTTTATTTTTTTTTATCTTCCCTATATGATAAACAACATGAATGAAAAAAAAATAAAAATAAAAACAATGAAAGGGTGTTGGATAAGGAGTACAGAACTTAATATATATATATATAGAGAGAGAGAGAGAGAGAGAGTTTTTTTTTAAAAAAAAAAAATATAGAGAGAGCATTTATGGGATAAGTTAAGTTTAGAAGATAAATAAAAAAGGATAGATTTGGAAATATATTAAATAAATTTTTGAATTTTAAAAACTGAGGCCTTAGTAAACCATCAGTGGGTTGTTAATAGTACCACTCTTTTCAAATAAAGTTAGTAGTCTTTCAAATTAGCTAATTAATATGTACGAGGTTGTTAGATTATAGTCAATGATAAATAACAAAAAATGGTAAATATTATTTTGATTTAAATAAAATTATTAATAATATGATTATTAATAAAATCAAACACATCATATATATATATATGAGTAATGCTAGACGTCCCAATTTTTTTTCTTCCCAAATTCTATCATAAATGATGTGGCACGTGAGGTGTCATCATCATATAAATCATGAGATTATTTGTTGACTGATATGATGCTAACACCTTACGTGCCACATCATTTGGGATAAAATTTGGGAAAAAAAAATTGGGACGTCTAACATTACTCATAAAATATACTGTATTATCATTAACATGAGCACATGTGATGTGCTTAGATTAAGTCCAGTCTTAAATAAACTCTAACACTATATTTGGTTTGAAGGAATTTGAGAGAAAGGAAAGGAAAGGATTTGGAGGTATTTCTAATTTGTTGTTTGGATGGTTAAATGAGAGGGAAAGGAAAGGAAATGAGTCTTTATATTTTAAAATCTTTGGTTTCCATCCAAATTTGGGAGGAAATGGAGAGAAAGGAAAGGAAAGCAATTCCACCATTAATAATTTTTTCAAAATCCTGAAAATAACCCTATATATTGTTTGTATTCATATTGTTAAAATAAGGATATTTTCATAAATAAAATAAAATCACTATCCTTTCCTTTCCTTTCCTTTCCACCCATAACCATCCAAACAATAATCATTAAAACCACTATCCTTTCCTTTCCTTTCCTTTCTTTTCCTTTCCTCACTATCATTTCCTTTCTTTTTCACACTATCATTTCCTTTCTTTTTCATCAAACCAAACATAGTGTTAGACATTTTCAAACTAAAGAGCACTTGTTTGGATGTTTGGTTTTTATTGTGACTTTCGTCATTGTATTGTTGCCAGGGGTGTGTTGAATCTTGGCTTTTGTTGCTTGCTGCCTTCTTTGGCTTTCTAATAAAAGTTTTACTGTTTAAAAAAAATGAATAAAACCCCATATAGTAAATTATAAAATGTATATGATCAGCATTTCAAAAAAAAAAAAAAAAAAAAAGTAGTATCATCAGCATGAGCAAGACAAATCCAGATTTGCATATATAGACTAATAACTAATAAGTCCCCGGCCAGTTGAATTATTTTGTTTAATTTGATTTGTTTACAATAGTCTTACACATCAATTTAATTTGGGACTCAAATCACCTGTCCAAAAAAATGGTTTCCCAAATTGTGTCTAACCAATCAAATTGGGACATACGTCTATATTTAATTATTTTTTATCAACTTCTTCCATAAATGTAGACACATGTTCTAATTTGACTTGTTAGACACAATTGGGACATCATTTTTGAACAGGTGATTTGAATCATTCAATTTGTAACTACAGTAGTCATAGCATATATAATCATTTAATTTGTAACAAAAGTAGTCATAGCATATATATATATATACAATTTTTCTATTGTTAGTTCAAACTGACAAAAGATATATCAGTTTTTTAACTGTGCGCCATTAAATTTAAATACTTTGACTTGGTTGCATACACTTGTCAAAGCATCTTTTAAATCCAATGGTCTACATGTAAAGAACTGATATATTTTATATCAGTTCAAACCGATAATAGAAAGACTGTATATATATATATTTATATAGTAATTTTGTAATTTTCCAATGAGGACTTTTTATTATGCACACTTTAAGCATCTTTTGATAAAATTGTATGGAATATATTCAATCTTGATTTGATTTTTTGTATAGATGGTTAAAACATTGAAATACATTTATCAAAAAAAAAAAAAAATTTGGGTGTAAGAACTAATTTTTTCTGATTTTTTTGAAGATAAAACATTTTAAAATAGGGAAATATAAGAAAAATAGTTCTCAAATCCAAAAAATTTCCAATTTTTACCAAATGTGTATTTTAATTTTTTTAGGATGCACACAAAAAATCTCATCAAAAAGCATTTGATTACATGTAATTTTATCAAAAGGTGCTTAAAGTGTGCATTGTAAAAGTCCTCATTGGATATTTTTTTTTTCAACGGTAGCAATTGTACAGTTAGAGAATATCAATTTTTTTTTAAAAAAAAAATTAATTCTTTCTTTAAAAAAAATTAATTTTGATTAAACTTCTTTTATTTTGCTTTTTGAAATATATATATTTTATTTTTTTAATTTCTGATTTTATTGAAATGGTAAAGGTTAAAATGACTATTCTTAATCAACTGGGGACATTTTCTAATAGCATAGTTAGGTTGTTTAATTGATTTAAGAACATATTAATTATTAGGATGAACTTTGTGGAATTGATTTGTTGTTTTTGTTTGTGGAATTTGATTGAAGAAAAATTTATGGTGTTTGTGCAGTGAAAAAATGAAAGAAAATATTGATTTTGTATGATTTTTAATTAATTTTAATTCAATAATATTTGATATTTTTCAAATATTTTTTTTAAACTTAATAAAATTGTTATAAACATTGGAAAGGACAAGAGGGGCACTTTGATCATTTGAACCTCTTGTCCTGTCCTATCTCAGCCATACCAAACGCATAATAGTACAGTCCACATTTCTGTTCCAGGCATTCCAAACACAATACGAAACAACATGTCATGTCCTGTCCTGTCCTGTCTCATCCCACCTTATCATGTCCTATGTCCGTGCCAAACGCACCCTTAATGTGTTTAATCCAAAACAAGAAACCTATCGTATTGCGCATCACCTCTTAATAGAGATGGTTGTGCCAATTCCTTGTCTCAGAACCCTGTTTTTCACCAGAGAACCAAACACATCGATATAGATACACATTTTATTAGGGAGAAAATTCTGTCTGGGGAGATTGACACTAGGTATATTCCGACTGAGCATCAACTGGCAGACCTCTTCACAAAGGGTTTCTCTTGTGCTTGATTTAATTATCTGTGCTCTAAACTTCAACTTGTGATCTCCCCACAATTTCGTTTGCGGGGGAAGGATAATCATGACCATTATGGATATTGATCGGATGATTTATATACCTATTTGAGGTCCCCTTTTCCTATCGTTTGTTCTCGTTTTCGAGCACGTTTTTGTGTATAATGTGTTTTGTGAGCCATGTGTAGGTACATATTCCCTACAATAAAGTTTTGAGCTTAAAGTCAAGTTTGGGAGGCGAAACCGAGCAAACAATGAGAATTGGAAGCCATTCAGAGTTGTCGCGGCCTCGCCGTTGACCCAAACCGCGGCGTGATTCATGGTCAACCACGGCAAGCAAAACCATGTTTCCATGGTGGATCCGCCGTTGAGCCAGAACGCGACACTGAGACCGCGGCACTGGTCAACTCTGATTTCCAAAGGTTGATGGGCTGAAATTGTAAAATGTCTATGCAGAACACCCAACTTTCGGGGTCCATATCTCCCTCCTCAGATTGAACTAGGTTTTGTACCATATATTTTTAGAAATCCCCAGAAGTCTACTTTCCAGCAGTTTTTACGGATTGCAATTCCGAGCTTTCTAGAGGGAGTTATGCCCATTTCCGTAACGGTGCGCGAGGCTGGAAACCTGACCACGGCAAGACCGCGGCAAAGGCAACGACAGCGGCACTTAGACCGCGGAAATCACTGTCGCGAGAGTGCCGTCGTGCCCAACCGCGGCACACCTGATGCCAAGACCGCGGCAAGCCGTTTTTGAGGGGCAAATGTGTCCTTTCGCACCCCAATTCGTCCCCAAACTTTCCCTAACTATAAATACACCACTTTCCTCTCTTCTCAAGCACGAAGAACACACCAAAAACACACCAGCTGCTGCAGTTCATCTTCTTCCTAAAACCAAGAGAGAGAGAAGCTTCCAAGCTCCTATGGAGGTTCTCCTCCATGGGAAGCTCACCACCACCACTTTCTACACATCCTCCACCACATTTGGGAGTAGATTGCAAGGAGAAAGGAGAGGTCTTAGACCAATTTCAAGCCAGGGATTCATGGAGAACTTGGAGGGATTTCTTCAAGGGTTGTCTCCTTTAAACTCTTCTCTTTGTATTTCTTGTTTTCTCTTATGTGTAATCCCCACTTGGGAAATATTGTAAACCTTATTTGTGCTCAATATATATTGGTTGTTTTTATATTCATTTGGGTTTTGATTTATTCTTGTTATTATTGTATAATCTCTTATCTTGATATGCATGTGTGTGGAGATTGGAAATTGATATGTGTTCATGGATGAGATTAGGAGTAGATTAACTTAAATGTAGGAGTAGTTGTAATCAAATATCTCATTTGTGTGTGCATGTCTTTGGAAAATCGAAATGCCTTGTTTTGATGGGTTTGAGTGTATGTGGGTTAGGATTGTACCTCCACGGATGACCTTCCGGGTATAGTCTTAATCACTTAGCTCTAAAGAATGGATGAAACTTGTTTTATGCATGACCGTGCTAGAATAGGTTTTGGCTTATGTTCATATGCTTAATGATAGGGACTTGAGGCAAAATTGCTCTAACCATGACCTTTGGGGAGTGATTCGTGTCTCAAATCCCTTAGTTGAGATTACAAGCACAATTGCTCTATCCATGACCTTTGGGGAGTGATTTGTGTTTGTGAATCTCATAATTGAGAGAATAGGCCCATAACTTGAATTGGATGTTCTTAAAGCCTAACAACCACTATCTGTGCACTTATGTATGGTAAACCTATTGAACCTTGTGTGATCATTATCATGCATCTCTCCAAACCACCCTTTTATTTTTTGTCTCTTTAAACATAATTCTCACCCCCTCCATATTCCTTTTATTTTATTAGCATTCCTTTCATATACATTTCCACACACACCACACCGCAATATGCATACACCTCACACACACCATTCTCACCACATCCACATTCTATTTACACATGCTTCCAATAAACACTAGAACTCGTTACAGTTGACGGATGACACCTCCCTGTGGACGATACCCTTGCTTGTTGCTATACTAGTCTCTAGTCACTTGCACTAACAAGGTGAACTTGAAATATAAATGTTTTGACATGCAAAACGACACTTGTCAGATATATTTCAAAGCTTCCAAGCATGACTTCACTCAACTAAAAAGGTAGTACAAGAGGCTACGACAATGTGTGTGCAACAACAGAGTATCATGCCACACCTTGGTTAGATTTAGACTGTGGTTAGATAACTACAGTCAATTAACAATTAACAGAATGCTGATGTGGTAATCATGGTTAAATGGTTGTTAGGAAAGTTAGTTACAAGATTCCTATGATTCAAATCATGCGTTAGCATTATTAGTATATAAATACCATATTCTCTATAACAGAATCAATTGAGTTTAGCTAAACAAAAATAAACAAATTCTTCTTTTACTTTTTCCTCCATTAATGATGCTTCAATAAGCTTTGTTTCTTTACTATGCTTTTCTCTTTGAACTTTAATCAAACACATCATAGATATTTTCATGGTATCATAGGCAAATGACTAACGTCATGGCAAGTCAATCGTCAACTGGAAATTAATCAACCTACAATGGCGACACAAACTCTAATCCAGACTCAAAATCAAAGCTCCACCATGAGAACCACTTCGATGGAGTTCTCATCAGTTCCCAAAAGCATGAACTACAATATACTTATAAAGCTTGGCAAAGACAATCACATATATTGGAAAGCACAGGTATTAGCTGCTATTCAAGCTCTAGATTTATAGGATTATATGTGTGGTATAAATCAACTAGTTAACAAATATGTAACTGTTGAATCAAGAAATGAAGCTAGTGAAATAGTGAAAGTGAAATATTGAATGAACAACGAATGAGTGATGAGTTTATTAGCCAGAAATGAATAGATAAATTGCTTGTGAGTTAAATCTATTCAACAATAAGTGAGAATCTCATTGGACAAGTCATTGGCTGTCAAACATCTTTCGAAGTTTGGAATCGACTTGAAAGGTTGTATTCTCAACAATCGATGGCCAAAATTGTTCATCTCAAATAGCAACTTCAAAACATGAAGAAAGGTTCAGATTTTGTGAATGATTTTGCATTGAAGATTAAGAATGTAGGTGATGCACTGATGGCTACCTAAGAGGATGTGAAAGAAAGAGATCTGGTGATAAGTTTGATAAATGGAGTCGGTCACCATTTCAATCCAATTATGGCTATTATTACAACTCAGCAAAGCTTCATAGCACTTAAAGATGCTCAATTCATGTTGATGATGCATGAACAGAGAATTGAACATCTCAATTGAACAAGTCATTTTGATTTGGCACAAGTGAGTGCTAACTTTGTATCTAACCAGTCGCAAGATAAGAAAGAGAAGGAAATTATCAAAATAATAGAGATGGATATCGTGGCAGAGGTAGAGGACGATATGGTAGATCCAACAACAGAATTCACTACCAAGTCTGCAACAAACCAGGCTATGGAGCACTCAAGTGTTATCACTGTTTCGATCAAGGATTTCAAAGTCCTCCATAAAGCTCTCCACAACAACAACATCAGGCTTTCTACAACAAACACCAAACCTATTCCTAGCCAACTTATTTTCAACCACATAACTTCAATGGACAAGGCTTCATTAGACAATTGATGAATGGTTCTTCATCATAGAATGACACAAATGTAGGAGCTCAAGAACCTCAAGCTAACTATCATGAAACCTCTGCTTTCATTGCCATTCCAGAATCAGTTGTAGATCCGACGTGGTACATTGATAGTGGGGCTACTAATCACATAACATCCGACTTGAACAACCTCAGATTGAAGAGCAACTATAGAGGTAATGATAAATTAATAGTTGGTAATGGAAATCAGCTTGCTGTATCACACATCGATAACACTTTGGTTAAGTCTCACACACAACCATATCAGAAATTACATCTCAACAATATACTTCTTGTGCCTCAAATTGCCAAGAATTTGCTAAGTGTTTCCAAGTTTGCATATGAAAATCAAGCTATTGTTAAGTTTTATGCTAATGAGTGTATTGTAAAGGACCTTAAAACGATGAGAATTTTGCTTCGAAGAGCTCTTAAAGATAGGTTATCTTGTCTGAAGTTTGATGAAGCACCTCAAGCAAATTGTATTGGCTCAACAACTGATCAAAACAAGAGCTTGGATGGAAGTTCTTTTCCTTTTATTTCTACAAATAAAACAGGTCTTGGAAATATACATAGAACCAAGACAAATTCAACTTTTTCTGCTGCTTATGCTAATGTAGATGCCTTGGTTTGGCATGCAAAACTAGGGCATCCAGCCCCTTTGATTCTTGAAAAGATGTTGCATAACATTCATTTCAATAAGAAGTTTCATGTTCCTTAATTTTGTGACTCATGTAAACTTGGTAAGCTTAATAGGCTACCTTTTGCAAAAATTGACATTACAGCCACTGCACCACTAGACTTGATATACTCAGATGTATGGGGACCAACCTCAATGCTTTCTACTAGAGGTCATCGTATTACATATCCTTTATAGATGCCTATACCAGATCTACTTGGCTTTTTCCACTAAAGTTAAAATTTGAGGCATTGGTTGTGTTTATAAGGTTTCAAAAGCTTGTTGAATTGGAGTTTGATAGAAAAATCAAGAGGTTGCACACTGATATGGGTGGTGAATACACTGCCTTTACCTCTCATCTCGCCCAATGTGGAATCCAAGTCAAGTTGTCATGTCCTCATACTCCCTAACAAAATGGAGTAGCTGAGAGGAAACACAGACATTTGGTGGAGACAGGTCGGACACTCCTTGCACATGCCAAGCTTCCTTTGTGTTTTTGATAAATAACATGTTTATAGCTACTTTCAAATTCATCTCCCCCTATGAAAAACTTTACCAAAAGAAACCAAATTATAACTTTCTCAAAACTTTTGGTTGCACTCGTTTTCCCTACCTTAGAGACTATAATAGAAACAAATTTGATTTCCATTCCTCTAAATGCCTTTTTATTGATTACAGTCATTTACATAGGGGGTATAAGTGCTTGCATCCTTATGGGAAAATCTATGTTTCTAGGAATGTGGAGTTTAATGAGTTAGAATTTCCATATTTGGATTTCTTTTCACCTAAAACACAGTCAAGAGTTTGTTCAGCATTCCTTTATCTAATGTTCAAGACATTTTATCCACTACACCTAGATATAAAGTGCCCTCACATACCAATGCATCCACATCTTTACCACATAACTCTCTTTTGTCTCCTTTATCTCAATCTTCACACATTAGCCCAGTTATTTCAGCTCCACTTTCAGCTGATTCCTCACCTTTAATAAATGCTCTAACTCTACCTTTGAACATTGCACCAATTCAGATACTAATTAATACACCAGCACTTATGTCTTCTCACCCAATGCAAACTGGAGCCAAAAGTGGTATCTAAAAACCAAAAGTTTTTCCTTGTGTGTCCAGTTGTTATCTAGCAGTTGCAGAACCCTAAATCAGCTAAAAATGCATTACAAGACCCGAACTGGAAGTATGCAATGCAAGAGGAATTCAATGCCTTAATGGCTAATCACACTTGGACCTTAGTTCCCTTCAAATCAAGCATGAATGTGGTTGGGTGCAAACGGATTTTCAGAATTAAATACAAACAATATGGGAGTATTTTAAAGTACAAAGCACTTTTGGTGGCCGAAGGTTTTCATCAAACACCAGGCCTTGATTTCTTGGACACTTTCAGTCCAGTGGTAAAGGCTTCAACAATAAGGGTGATCCTCAATCGTTGTCTTTTTCGACTGGACTATCCAACAGGTTGACATCAATAATGCCTTTCTAAATGGCGATCTAGCTAAGGTTGTGTACATAACTCAATCTAATGGTTTTGTTGACAGTAATCAGCCTCAAAACATGTTTGTAAGTTGAACAAGTCTCTATACGGCTTAAAACAAGCTCCACGAAGTTGGTTCACAAAGCTGAGAAGTGCTTTGATATCGTGGGGTTTTCACAACTCAGCTTCAGATACATTACTCTTCTTAAAATTATCTAGCTCCGATGACCACTCCTAAATGAGCACCCGTAATAGTACGGAGCCGTGGGAATAGTACAATGATAAATAAGATTCGTTCCACGAGGATTGATGTATTGAATACCACAATTGATTGATTAAACTACTATTTAGACAAGCAAAGATTGGATGATTGAATTATACTACTCAAATTTAACTAACTTAAATATACAACTAAAATGTAATTAGTGAAACTAAACAACTACAAAAAAAAAATGGTCTTTTCTGACAGCTATACCATTTCCCATTGGAAACACCATTTCCCATTGGAAACACGCTTTTTCAACGGGAAAAAGCCATCAGAGGCCGTCACAAATACGTTTGTCAGAAATAACTATTTACTGACGAGCAATCACAAATACTACCATTTAGCCGTCGGAAAAGATGAAAATGTCATCGGTAATAATGATTTAAGGTGGTCAAATTTACTTGTATTTTCGATGGCTTTACTGCTATTTTCGACGACTTATTGCCGTCAAAAATAGTCAAATTATATAAAAAAAAAAATAGCGTGACTCGACTTGATAGCTCGTCACGTGCCACGCGCCATGTCACCCCGACATGCGCCACATCACCCAGCCGTCACCACATCACCCAGCATGTGGCACTCTAAATCCATGAAATTCATGTGGCTTAAACCCATGACCTGGATGTTAATAAGGGTTTCCCTTACCATTTTGCTATAACCTTATATCTGATATGTTTTGCATATTATTTATATATAAGCTATTGATATGTTTGTATAATATGTAATTAAATATATTTTTTTTATACTATTTAAATATAACTATTGAGATATTGTTTTTAAAAATAATATTTTATTAAAATTATTAGAGTTTTTGTTGACAGTGAATTTTGGATACATTTAACACATTTAGTGATACATTTAAAATATTGACCTACAAGTCACATTTTTTGTGTAGTGTTATAAATTACATACATTCCATTATAATTTATTAATTAATATTACAATAATAAATTATTTATTTATTCCATGAAATTGAGATCAACAAAACAAATACTATTTCCGACAGCCTCAATGCCGTCAGAAATAATGTATTCCTTTTTTTCTTTTCAAATGGAACAAGACTATTTCTGACGGCATTGAGACCATCGGATATAGTGTATTCTTTTTTTCTTTTTAGATGAAACAAGACTATTTCTGACGGCACTGAGGCTGTTGGAAATAGTGTATTCTTTTTTCTCTTTTCAAATGGAACAAAACTATTTCCGATGGCATTGAAGCCATTGGAAATAATGTATTCCTTTTTTCTTTTCAAATGGAACAAGACTATTTCTGACGGCATTAATGCTATCAGAAATACGATATTCCTTTTCCTCATTTTCAACGGGACAAAGACTATTTCCGATGGCACTTTTTGTGCCGTCGAAATTGGGAACAAAATTGACGGCTTTGTCAACTATTTCCGACGACAATTGGCGTCGTTGAAAATAGTTCGTCACTGATAGGTTTTTTTTTTTTTTTTTTTTTGGTAGTGCAAGCAAACAAACACAAGCACTTGGATGTAAATATATGTGAAAGAGGCTAAAAACTTGAATCCATATATCCAGTTCTCACCGATGTTAGGCACATCGTTGAAATAAAGTATGCAAGTGTGTATGTAGATTCATATGCCCTTAATTAATCTCTAACCTCTCTCAAGTGATAAAAACAATATTCATGTGCACCAACAACTTATTTCTCAATGGTTATCCGAACTACACAAAAATTCATTAAGCAAAATGGCATACAAATGGAATCCTACAAGCCAGCATCGCATATCTCTATATTACTAGACTTGTATCATGCATTTCATCGAGCACATTGTGTGCTTTTTTTCTCGGTACTTCACACAACAATCAAAGAATCATCTAAGTGTTAGCTAGGCACCTAAAGCATTAAGCATTAGAAATACACATACATAACACAAGCAATAGTGATAAAGTGATAGCCTTTATTGATGATTCATGGGAAGGGTTTCATCTTGGCTTTAGCCAAGATGGTTTTAGTTCATATTACAAAATATGGCTACAAAAGATAAGAATATTATGCAATCCATCTCAAATACAAGTGAATAAATTAATAGAGGAGAGTGTAGAGAAAACTATAGTAAAGAACTCCTCCTTGGTGACTTGATGTGCTTGGCTTGCTTCCTCTCTTGATGCTTCCCTTTATGCTCCAATGTTGGGTTTTGATGGTGGGAAATAGTGGGAAAGTTGGATATTTGGTGTTTGGTGAAGTGGATTTGGAGTTTGGATGATGGATTAGAGGTTGGATGTGGTGATTTTGTGGATTTGGAAGGTAAAAATGTTTTCTTGGAGTGTTTGGAATGTCAATGGTCGAGCAAGAGGTGGTGGAAAAGAGAGAAAGTGGAATATATATATAGGGTGTGGGAATTAGGGCATGAAAACCTAAAAATCATGATGTGGAAGTAAGGGGCGCTGTACGCACAGCTCTTTTGTACAGCGACTGTACATTGCTAATTCTCTGGAATGGTTTTTGGGGCTTGGCAGCTGTTGGGTGTTGTACAGTCGCTGTACGAACATCCCCTTGTACAGTGCTTCTTGTTCTTCAGTGGTTTCCAACATCGCGTACCGTTACAAAAACGGGCATAACTTCCTCCAGAAATATTGGAATCATGATTCATAAAAATTGTTGGAAAGTAGACAGCTGGGGATTTCCGAAAATAAGTAGCATGAAACCTAGTTCAATCTTAGGTGGAAGATATGGCCCACGAAATATAGGTGTACTACACGAGTCTTTCCCATTTCAGCCTTTTTAACTTCCGAAAATCATCAATTAAGCTCAAATACCTTATTTATGTCAAATAACCTACACAAAGCTCACCAAACACATTAAATATACAAATACGCTTGAAAACGAGTGCAATTGATAAGAAATGGGGGCTACACTGAGTGTACAAATGGGCACTATCATCCGACTCCTTGTATTTGTTGGTATATGTAGACGATATTTTGATCATAGGTAACAATCCCCTGTAGATCCGAAGTCTTATTTCTACTCTTCATCAAACCTTTGCTTTGAAGGATCTTGGTCCTATTAGCCACTTCCTTGGATTTGAGGCATTTCGGGACTTAACTGGTTTGTATCTCACCCAAGCAAAGTACACTATGGATCTGCTGAAAAAGACGAACATGGTAGAGTCAAAGCCTTGTGAGATGCATACTGCTGCTAATATTAAGTTGTCATTATAGGATGGTACAGCTTTTAGCGATCCTACACTCTATCGAAGCACTATAGGTGCACTTCAATATCTCACCAACACTAGACCTGACATTTCGTTTACTGTAAATAAACTAAGTCAGTTTTTAGTTGCTCTAACCATGGTTCATTGGCAAGCTTGCAAACGTGTTCTTTGTTACTTGAAAGGGACTCTTTTTCTCGGTATTCATTTCAAGCCTTCCTCTATCTTATCTCTTGAGGCATTTGCGGATGCTGACTGGGTGAGTTGTCTTGATAATAAGCGCTCAACCAGCGAAAACTGTGTTCTTTTGGGTGAAAATTTGGTATCCTAGTGCTCTCGTAAACAGAAGGTTGTTGATCGCTCAAGCACCGAAGCCGAGTATCGTTCGATGGCTCGGGTTACAACTGATCTTCTTTGGCTTCATTCTCTTATAGGTGAGCTTCGTGTTAATGTTCCAAGAGGTTCGGTGATCTTGTGTAACAATATGGGTGCCAATTCTCTGTCTAAGTACCCTGTTTCTCACTAGCGAACCAAGCACATCGACATAGATACACATTTTATTAGGGAGAAAATTCTGTCTGGGGAGATTGACATAGGTATATTCCGACTGAGCATCAAGTGGTAGACCTCTTCACAAAGGGTTCCTCTTATGCTCGATTTAATTATTTGTGCTCTAAACTTCAACTTGTGAACTCCCCACGGTTTCGTTTGAGAGGGAATGATAATCATGACCATTCTGGATACATTTTAGAGCTTCCAAGCATGACTTCACTCAGCTACAAAGGTAGTACAAAAGGCTACAACAAAGTGTGTGCAGCAACAAAGTATCATGCTACACCTTGGTTAGATTTAGACTGTGGTTAGATAACTGTAGTCAATTAACCATTACCAGAATGCTGATGTGATAATCATGGTTAAATGGTTGTTAGGAAAGTTAGTTACAAGATTCTTGTGATTCAATTCATGTGCTAGCATTACTGGTATATAAATACCATCTTCTCTGTAACAAAATCAATTAAGTTTAGCTAAACAAAAATAAACAAATTCTTCTTTTACTTTTTCCTCCATTACGATGCTTCAATAAGCTTTGTTTCTTTACTATGCTTTTCTCTTTGAACTTTAATCAAACACATCATAGATATTTTTCATGCATTCATAAATTTTTTTTCATAAACATGGCATATACTACCAGAATACGAACCCAAGCATGCTCTAATACCAATGAAGATTATTTCTTAAACAAACAAAGTGAATTCGAATTATTACCGTTCACCATATGGAAATCTGAATTCCACAATGGAAGGAGGATCAAACACGAGTTGTATCACCGAAGGTCGGGGAACGATCATTGATCAAAATCTGAAAAGTTTTCTCTGATCACAATGGAAGTACCTACACATTGATCATGGATAGGAGAAAATTCTCTTGATTTTCTACATATCTATCTGTATTTAACTATATTGCTCTGTGTTCTTCACTCACACTTGCACACTTGCACACACTGACTTGTGCATTGATTTTGGCAGACAACCCAACATAAGGATCAAAATAACATTGATCTTTTTGGTTGTAAACTATAAAAAAACTGTTTGCTTATGATAATTGCTCATGCAATTATAATATAGTGTGTGGGCTTGGGCTCTTATCTTTACGGTATGGGATTGGGCTTGACCCTACTTGGGTGTCTAAATAGGTCTCTAGCCCAAACCCAATTATACCAACATGTAGGAGTGGATACGGATCGGTTAGGTTAGGTTTTGACAAAAACCGAATTGAAATGAGATCAATTTAGTTTTCATGAAACCAAACTGAACTGAACTGGTTATATTCGGATCAGATCGGTTTGGTTCAATTCGGTTTTGGACCTAATGGGCTTGAAGGGTTTAATTAGTTTTTTTTTTTTTTTTTTTTTCTTTTTTTTATTTGACATCTGGATTGCTATTTTTGCTTTTGGACTACTGATTTAGTTGATCTTTTATATATAAACTATCAAAAACCAAAAGCCTAAAGTCGATAACTAATATTTTTGTTATAAAAAAAAAAAAAGATAACAAATATTATTTACAAAAAATCAATTATCCATGCCTTCAAAATTTCTATACTTTTTTATAAGTACTTGCTTGCATCATGAAAACGACATCAGAAGAGAGTAAGAGAGAGAGAGAGAGAGGAACATCCGATAGAATTTAGAGGAAATGAAAAGTTATAGTTAGGGTTATATATATCAGTCCTATTCTCATGCGGACGTCTTGATATAACTTCATGACGATATTGAATGTGAGTCACTAGTTTTGACAAGTTAATACACGTTTGAGTCAAAGTATGTAAAACTAATGGCTCACATTCACTATCCTTATAAAGTTATATTATGACGTCCTTATTTAAAAATTTTTATATGTATATATATATATCGATTTATCGGTTCGGTTCGGTTTTGAATCCAAAACCGAAACTGAACCAAAAACAATTCGGTTTTCATTTTTCAAACCGGTTTGAACCGAATTAGAGATACGAACCAAACCGAACACCCTTTTTCAATTTGGTTCAAGTCGATTCGGTCAACAAGAGCCAATAACCCAAATTTTATGAATAAAAAACAACAAATGGGTAATCAGAATATTCTAGAGAGAGTGATGAAAAAGAACGAATAAAGTGGGAGGAGAAGAAGAAAACAAATAAAAACTCTATCGTAGACTCTTAGGATCTAAAACTGTGCGTTTCATTGAATGGATGAGAGAGATACAAAATGTAATCCTACCCATAGAATTCACTCTCTGTCGGGTGTCAAAATCTAATTAAAAGACAGGAAAAAAAAAAAAAAAAAGACAAGAGAGCATTCTCATCCGGTTGGTGGTAGAGGTATTCCCATTTGCAATCAACCACTAATTGTCCACGTCGGCATTTAAAATACTTAAAAACCTTGGTTACTGACATATTATGATTTGTTTATAAATAAATCATAAACAAATCAATTAATCATAATATTAAAACCTTCATTATTATGCGGCACATAATGACATAAACGTCTGGAGAACCAATAATATTACGGTTGACCCACTAACGAATTTCTCCAAAAAAATCAAATATATTATTTTAATCGTTGACCAGAGTTTCATGACAACCCATTGCGAAAATACATGGTAATAATATAATAAAATAATAATCAATCCAATCAATAGCTACCTACATCCAAGAACATGAGAACACTGAGAATATGTTGGCAAATTTGACATTAAAATAAATAAATAAATCAAAACTATATAAACCATATTTTCAAGTGCATAACAGCATATAGAATTTTGATTGCCAGTTTGCCTACTTGCCTTTTATTGAATTTTTAAAAAAGAAAATGTGTTCGTGCCTTATTGTCTAGCTCCCAGAAGACATGGTATGAAGACGAGGTCTTCCATGGTGTGGGATAAAATACCTTGGAATTCTGAAGAAGAGATCGTAAAAGGTCTAGGGTCTGAGGAGGTCGTGGGTTTTGCCTTCAGTGACAAAGAAAAGGAGTTGGGTGAATCTGGTGCAGACAATAAGAGGAAGAAAAAGGGGCTGGCATAGGCAGTGTAGAGGCAGGTTTGCTAGGTGCTTAGTCGTTTCCGAGCTGTGTGTTTTGCGTTTGTAGGCTGTTTGTTGCTTTTCCAGTGGTGTTGGCGGCACTTTTATTGTCATGATCGGCCGCGATCATGGTTTTTCAGTGACGTTTTTTCGTTGTTCTGAGGTGCGTTGTTGTTATCAGTGGATTTCACGGTGTAGTGTCAGCCACGATATTTTATTTTCAATGTTTTTTTGCGGTTATATCATCGTCTTGGACGGCCACGTCTTTTGGTTGGCTTGGACCGTTTGTGTTCTATTGTTTCCTCTTTTGAGTTTTGCTCCTTGATAAAATTTCGCCGTTAAAAAAAAAAACCTGCCAAATTGTGAATATTATTATTTGTTTAGAACTTTTAGAGATGAATTTCAACGTTACTTGTGCTACAAGTTTGCATTATAAATATTGTATGTACTGGGGAAAAAAACAAACAAACAAACAAACATTGTATTTCTTGTCTCTGATATAGATGAGTAATGTCCACTTCTGTAATGAAAGACAACATTAATTAAATACAAAACCAAGATTGCAAGTCAGGAATCCTCCTATATATATCTACTAATTATAATTCAAGTGCAACACCGAATGAGAACTATAATGTACATGCAGAACCAGCTTTTCCTCTCTGGCTTGAGTTTGTAAATTTTTTCTGCTATATATGTACCTGCAGCTGATTTCCATCGTTTCATATTTTATTAAAAAAAAAAAAAAAACCACCACGGCAAGAGATGTGAAGGAAGGAGATAGATACGTGGCGTTATATTTATGAAACCAATGGGATGGAAAGAAAATTGGTGAGAGGGAAGTAGTAGATGAAAGGAAGGGGATTATTTTCAGGGATTTGGCTTCCTACATTGCGGTTATTCACATTATTTTGCAAGGGATTATTAAAAATTGACTTCACTTAATTAGTAGTTCCACTCTCATATATTCAGAGACATTAAATATGGCGCCTGTGCACGATTCAATTGTTCGCTGGCTAAGATAGAATTTCCAATCCAACCTGTGACTGAAAAAAAAAATCAAAAGAATGACAAATTGACAAAGAGAAAAAAAGAACCAAAAAAAAAAAAAAAATCAATGTGAATATGAAATATGATAAAAAAAAAATAAAAAATAAAAAATAAAAAAAGATTGGACGTACATACCATCTGAATCTTAAATGACGGGTTACGAATGGGCAGCCTCTTCTTACTTGGAGACCAAAATTTCGAAAGCACTTTGTTGGCCACACACTTGGCATAGTTATAGAAACGTGAGATCAAACAATTACCCAGATGAATTATGAGAGATCCAATAAAAATGAAACTTATAGCTAAAATCAACATTAAATAATAGCTTGAAAGACGACGTCGAGAGCCAACCCTAACAGAGAATTTTGGCATAACGAAATATGCCAAAAGAAGGTAAAGAAAGAAAGTTGCAAACCCACCAAGAAGCATTAAACTTCCACAAGGAAGTGAGTACAAGAGCACAGAAAGAATGCAGGTGCTTGTGGTGAGAAGAACTGTAATGAAAGACATGACGTAGAAGATGAGTGGAAATTTTCCATTTACGAGATCCTTCAATTCGAATACTACAGCAATTGCAACCAAGTATTCTTTTGGAAAAAATGTAGGGAGTGAGCAAGTTAAAGTGAAAGATAAACCGATGAATATTGCAAGCACCACCAATAAAACATTCTTTGTCTCCAAGGTCCGCCATGGAGGTATGGTACTACTCCATTTTGGATGGTGATGATGAAGTCCTGGATCGTAGGATAAAGACACTTCAAGCCGGATAGCCTCACGAAGGATGAAATCAATATGCCTAGTTTCGTAATCAGGATCAGGTATCTTATCATAGAGGTCCAGGGCGGTTTCACCTTTCATGTTCTTAGCGTTTACACGAATTGGAAAGCCATAGCCAGTTGTGGTTGTGGAAGTAAGATCTGGAAGACACATCTTCACAATCTATCAACAAAAACGAACTAATATTTCAGAGGAGCAAATAACACCGTACATCCCTCAGGTTTGACTTTTTTTATACAGAAACAACTTAATTGAAAACTAATGCTTACCCGGAGTTGTTTGTTCTGGACTGCAATATGGAGTACAGTATTTCCATGGCAGTCCTGTGCATCAAGCAGACACTCTTTGTTAAGCTTCTTTGCCTCTACCAATAAAACCGCGAAAGCGTCAAGATTGCAGTAATCGGCAGCTAGGTGAAAAACCGTCTGCTTCTCCGAAGTCAGCTCTCCAATTGAATCCGGACAAGCAGAGAGTAAAAGTGATATCACATCTACGCGGCCGTGCATGACGGCCTTGTGGAGAGGGATCATAGAGAGTTCGCGATCTTTCACATAGTAGAGTTGGTCAAAATGAAGACCCACCAAAGCCCTAACCATCTCATCATCTCCGTAGATGCAAGACAAGTGCAAAACAGTTGTTCCATCTTGAATTTTCTGCAAGGCTAACTCCGGTTTAATGTTTCCGATCACTAAAATGAAAGCAAATCTTCTCAGCTTGCAGGCCAAAATGAGAGGGTTTTCCGGCCAGACAGCAAGATCGAATACTTTTGGATTAGCCGAGATTAACGGCTGCCATGCTTCCATATCATCGTTTGTTATGGCATCTAACAGCTTCGATGAAACCGACAAGTTGTTGAAAGCGGCCATATTTACTGAGGCTTATTTCTTCTGTTTGTTTTTAGTTTTCGTTTACTTCGAAAGTTGTTAGGGGTGAATCGCAAAGTGTTGCTCTAGTGTAAAGTGGCGTCGAGAGTCGAGACTTTAGCTGTTAGAGAAGTACTCATTCTTCATTGGACAAAATTTTGAAATAGCCTCGAATTATTGGAAAATTCAAAAGTAGTCTCTCTTTCGGAATGTTTTCTTTTTTAGTCAAAAAAATAAAAAAATAAAAAAATTTGTTTGTTTGTTTGTATGATTTTTTTTTTTTTTGGTTTTTTTTTTTCTTTTTAAAATCATGTTTTTGTGTGATAATATATGTCTAATATGTTGTATCTGCAGATTTTATCGATTGATTTGGTTTATTTTGTGTTTCCAATAATATTATATTTGAGGTTGGTCTAGTGATATATCCTTTATGAGGTTGTGCACTATAAGATTGTGAATTCGAGTTCTCTCCCCTCTCCAAACCTTGAATTTTATATAATACTTCAAATAAAATAGAAACAATATTACACACTAACTTTCTGGTCATGTAATATTTATTTATTTTCAACATGTAATATTAATTATTCGCTTAATCTCTTTCCTTATATATATATATATATATATTTGTTCAACTTTTTTACTTCAATATCGCAAGCACCCATTTGCTCACATGCTTTTAATCCAATAGTTGAAAGGATCAAGTAAAAAATTGAGTTAGAAATTTGAAACCCATTTGCTCATGTGCTCTTTAATCCAATGGTTGAAAGGGTGAAGTCAAAAAATTGACTCAGAAATTTGAGTTGATATAGTTTGACCTATATATATTGTGAGTTTCCACAATGAATATTCTTTCAGATTCTACGCTATCAACAAATCTACATGGCTTAAAATTATAGAATTCCCCAAAACACACACATATATATAGAATAATTATCAAGTGAGGTATATAGTATTAAAAAAAAAAATAGTTATACTACTTGACACAGAAATTTAGATCAAAATTTATAAAAATATATGTGATTACTATATATATACAGTCATGTTCTAGTCAGTGTGCATTGATGTAATATAGTACTAATGCGTGTGGACCACTGATTATGAAGAAGCTTTGGCAAGTGCATACATTTTGAGTCAAAGTATATAAATCTAATAGTCCACATCCAACGCACTGATCGATGAAGTTATATCAATACGCACTTACTTGAACATTTATGTATATATATTCATTAGTTTTTTTTTAGAGAAAGTATCATTTTCCCCCTATATTATGACCTATTAGTAAATATGCCCCATGAATTTCCCTTAAAAGCCGGTCTCTCTTAAAACCAAACATATTCGCCAAATTCCCCCTTTCCATTAGCTTTTCCGTTGGAAAAGTTAATTTTCACGTTAAAAGACATTTTTTTCCCATCAACAATTGTGAATAAATGTATTTCAAAAAATAAATTGTGAAAAAATGGATTTGAAAAAACAGAAAAAAAAAATATAATTTTGTTAAATGGATGTCCACCATTCATCCCAAAAAAGTAAAATAGAAGATAATTTACAAAAAAAAAAATAAAGCAAAAAAAAAAAAAAAAAATGATAGTGGAGACCCAATCCATCTTCAATGGAGAATTGGAGATAAAAAAAATTTTTAAAAAAAAAACATGAAATATATATATATATATATAGTTTCATTACATTCAAACAACCTAGAAATTGAAAACGAATTTTTTTTTTCAAAAAAAATAAAAATAAAATCACAATCCAAGTTCAACAACATCATCATCTATCAACCACAACCACCAAAATCAAACCCAAACACAACCACCAACACCCATGGCTACACTGACACCAACGAGCGCTGATCTCTATCAACGGAGGAGATCGGCGCTCGATCTCGCTGGTAAACATGAGAGAAAGAAGGCAGATAGAAGATGGACCAAAGATTGGCAATAGAGGAGATCAATGGACACAAATTCGTAGAGAGAGAGAGAGAGAGAGAGAGCGTGCGAAGAATCAGATGTGAGAGAGAGAGAGAGAGAGAGAGAGAGAGAGAGAGAGAGAGAGAGAGAGAGAGAGAGAGAAACGGTGCTAGGAGGAGATCGATGCTCATACAGGGAGGAGGTTAGAGTTATTTCAACGGTGGCTATGGTTGTGGCGGCGGCTAGGGTTTTGGTGTTTGAGTGTTTGAGTTGTGGTAGATTAGGTTAGGGGTTGAGTGTAGGAGATGATGGTGGAAGTTGATGATGATGACTGATAAGTGGTGGTGATGTTATTATTATTATTATTTTTTTTTTTTTTTGAAAGATTATAAATATGTTATATTATTATTATTATTATTATTATTATTATTATTATTATTAAATCTGTTTTTTATATATTATTTGATTTTTTTTTAATTTTTAATTTGGTTAATGATTTTAAGTTAAAGTTACCATATTACCCTTTGAAGGTAACAGTCAAGTAAAGGTTTTAACAGAAAAGCTAATGAAAGGGGGAATATGGTGAATACGTTTGGTTTCAGGGGGTATAATGGCCATTAAGGGAAATACATGGGGCAGATTTACTAATAGGTCATAATATAGGGGCGAAAATGAAACTTTCCCCCTTCTTTTTTTTTCATAAATTACATAATTATCAACCGTGGTAATCCGATACATTTTTTTCATATGGAAATCCAATTGGTACTAATATAAAATGCAGTTATTTTCATTTTACACCGGTGGCAATTGGAATTCCGTATAAAAAAAAAGGTACGAAATTCTTTCATCGGATATTTTTTAATACACGTGTATATATGTGTGTATATATAGAGAGTGGTGCTATTGGCACACTCCTACCAATCTATTTTTGCTCCACTTTTTTAATTATATTGTATTCTTTTTTTTTTTCTTTTATCAAAATTACTTAAAGATACATACAATTTAAGGGGAAAAAATATCTTCTCCAAAGTAAATCTATTAAAACCCCCACATTCTTTTCCCCAAAAAATAAAAATAAAAATAAAAATAATAAAAAAATCTTAACTCTTAAACCCTAAAATTTGCATCTTATACACATACAAAATATTATGAAAGAGTCTAAGAAAAATATGGAAGAATTGTTCAAGAACGATATCAAATATATAGAAGAATTGACTGAGAATGACATAATACTTCTGTTAGAATTGTCTAACAATGATATCAAATATCTA
The DNA here is from genome assembly GCA_954870605.1 of Acer campestre. Taxonomy (NCBI): domain Eukaryota; kingdom Viridiplantae; phylum Streptophyta; class Magnoliopsida; order Sapindales; family Sapindaceae; genus Acer; species Acer campestre. Next base: position 11,979,642 of record OX940799.1, on the reverse strand, counting down.
TAAGAATTTTCTAAGAATGATCATATCAATCATCTGGAAACACATCTATAAGAATTTTTTTAGAATGATATCAAGTTGTAGTTCTGTTGAAGTAATATGTTTTTTTTTTCTTTTCCACCATGAGCTAAGAAGAAAATCAAAAACTATAAATAAATAAAAAAAAGAAATAAAAAGAAAAAATAAATCGTTCAATGGAGATGAGAGAGAGACGTATACAGAGATCGAAGATGAGGTGTATTAATTTTGAAAAATAAGTAAAAAGGGTAGTTTTGGAAATAAATCAAAAAATTAATAAATATATTTAATTTTATTTAATTAAATTAAAATTTTAAAAAGTGAGGCCTAAACAGATTGGTAGGGGTGTGCCAATAGCACCACTCATATATATAACTGAAAACATGTAATTTTACATATATGTCCTTTCCATTATTATTTGTTATATATTTACATTTTAATGGATAAAATTTGTAATGATAGTTTAAGAAATATAAAACTGAATGTGTCTCTCTTTCTTTCTTTCTTTTTTATTTAGTGATTTTTTTTATAAAAAAAATCAGTTTAATATTCCAATGATTTTACGATATAAATAAATATATATATATATATACATATATATATTATCACTTAAAAAATCAAACAAGCCCTAAAGAAACATTTGTTTTCAAATTTTGCTAACATACTATATTGTAATAGCATTAACATGAAAATTTGCAGAAATCAAATTTATGAAACTTAATAAATTAACTTATTATCTGTTCAGATAACCTATCATTTAAAAAAAAAAAAAAAATGCCATGTAATTACAAACCAACATATATCAGATAAAATAAATAAATACATACTAACACGAAAATCCTTTTTCCATAGACGTTTTTTCAACTAAAGTTGGTTCTTCTTATGAGTAAATTAATACTAGTATATACTATTAGATGGAAAATGTTAACATTAACCTGGAATAGGCAATTTTATTTTATTTGAATTCTTAGAGTTGATTTGTCAACCGAGACTTGATTTGTCAGTCTAGGCAATTTTATTTTATTTGAATTCTTAGAGTTGATAATTTTGATAAGAGACCCTAATTAGATTACTAGCGACACTAATTTATGAACCATAACAAAAGTAAGGTTTTGTAAAGAAAATCATAAACATCACTTTATTGTAATCGATAAAACAAAACTAATAATATTATTTATAATAAAAATCAAACACAAAATATATATATATATATATAATGTAATTATCATGAACAAACGTCAAGGGTGTGCGCCCTAACACTTTCCATAAAAAATCACCAAATCTCAAATTGAAGGTTATGCCGGAGAAGACCGGCCAGCCTCCTCTCAAGTGATGGATGTTGCAGCCTCCTATTCATTTTAGCGGAGGCCTCCTCCATTCTTGACGAGAGGACATCGGTCATGTCGTGACTACTAGATCGAGGAAGCCCGTCGATCTCTACAACAAATCGATAAGGAAGGACCTCCTTAATCATATATTTCATTTATTTATTTATTTATACGTAATTAAATAAAATATATATTATAAATTTTCTATTTAATTTGAATAAAATAATTAAAATAATTAAATTAATAAATTGTTATCAAATTAAAATGATATAATATGGGGTATAATTGTTACATTGTAGTTTGGGTTGAAGACATAATATATATATGCAGAGAGAGAGAGAGAGAACAGCCATTAAACAAAAAGCCTCAAGAGGCAAACAACAGAACAGCCAGAAGCAGCACCCAGGGAAGCAAACAGTACAAACGCCCCCAAACAAGGCTACAAGCAACAAGAGAATTGAAGCAACAAAAACAACACCTGAACAGAGAGCAAACAAGACCAAGAAACGAGCTCCAAGACCCTCAGCGAAAGTTTAGGATCTATTAAGTAATTAATTAAATTAAGAACTATTATGATCTAAGATGATGATAATAATAATAATAAAACAAAACAAAAGGCAACAACGTTGTCAAAGTCCAATCTTGAATTATCTTATTAATTTATCCTATTCTATTACAATACCCTTTCTTAGATATCGATTTTCAAACTACCACCCGACAATGTGAAATAAAATAGCACTAGCGACTAGCTAGTATATATTTATAATCAACTGCAAGTCTGCAACTAACGACAATCATACTTTTTATAAACAGTTTTCCAACAAAACTTATTACCTACTTTTCGGAGGAAAATTAATAATATTATTATTGTTTTTTGTTTTTTAGATGAATTTGAGATTTAGGTAAAGAGATATGACTCAAATCTTATCTCGTTAAAACAAGTGATTAGTAATAAACCTTTACGAATAACACAAAATAAATAAACATTGTTTTAATTAAATAAATAAAACATTATCAATTATTATCAATTTAAATGAGTGTCATTTATCATCACATTAATTATTATTATTATTGTTATTATTATTATTTTGAGTAATTACAATCAAACACGTAAAATATAAAATATATTATCATTAGCATGAATGAGACATGTGACGTGCATAGACCAAGTCCCTTAAATTACCGCGGTTTCAAATATATATAGAAATGTTTAAGTCAGTGCGCACTGATATAACTTCATTAGTGCGTTGGATGTGGACCATTAAATTTACATACTTTGACTCAAAGTGTATGCATTTATCAAAGCTTCTCCATAATCAGTGGTCCACATGCATTGGTAATGATGTAGTTACATTAGTGTGCGATGATGTGAACGGGACCGTATATATATATATATAATATTTCTACTGTCAGTTTGTCCTGATATAAAATATATCAAGACGAAGAATGTGGACCATAGATTATAGAGAAGTTTTGACAAGTGCATACTTTTTGAGTCAAAGTATATAAATCTAATAATCCACGTTCTTCATTTTAATATATTTTATATCAGGACGAATTGACAATAGAAAAACTATATATATATATATATAAAACAATTAAATTATATGGTTGATTTGTCCTGATTTGATTACAATAATCTTACTATTAGCATATAATACTATAATAGGTCACAATACAACAACTAACCACGAAAATTCTTCTTTTTATACGCGTAAAATTTAAAATATATTATCATTAGAATGACCAAGACAAATCCATGTAATATGTATATAAACTAAGCCCCCTCTTGAATTTTCTTGTTAATTAGTAATTGTTTACAGTTTACAGTACTCTTAGATAACGATTTTCTAATTAAAATAACTTTAGCATAATAATATAATAAGTTCGTGCAACTGCAATGAAGTTCGTAGTCTTTCAAATTAGTTCATTAAAATGTGGTTGTTAGATTATAGTCAATGATAAATAACACAAAATGGTAAACATTATTTCGGTTTTAAATAAAATTATTAATAATATGATTATTAATTAGCACTTGCATGGATAAACATTATCAAACACGTCATATATAAAATATATTATCATTAGCATGAGCACATGTGACGTGCATAGACTAAGTCACGTCTTGTTGAATAAACTCTTAAGACATTTTCGAACTAATAGATAGGATTTGCATAGATTAAGCAACTTCAATTACGAAACACGGAAATTCTTCTTTTTTATACATACACCGTTTTTTTTAACTAAAGGTAATCATTGTTGTAAGATTATAGCATGTGATATTGATAAACTATAAATCATTACAAATAACACAAAATGAAAGGAAAAAATAAAAATAAAAACCCCATAGTAAAATATAAAAGGTAGTATCATCAGCATGAGCAAGACAAATCCATGTGATTTGTCTTATATAGACTAATAAGTCCCCACTTGAATTATCTTGTTTAATTTGTCTTGATTTGTTTACGATAGTCTTATCTCTAACCATGCTCTAAAATTTAGCTAAATTTTAACTATTTTTGAGCTAAAAAGCTATTTTAGTTAGTAACTATCCTCTTTATTATAGGTAGTCATTAATATTTTAATATTATTTAAATTTAAAATATAAATAAATTTATTTTGTTTTAAAATTGACATCATTTGTTCAATAAAAAAATTAGTTTAAGAATAATAAAATAATAGGGGAAAGAAAATAGCTAGTATGGAATGACTCCCTACATTTGGAGAGTGCCTTGTAGTTCTCTAGAATAAGGAGTCATAATAGGGGTAGTTGGAGTACCAAAAAACCATCCATAGTAGCTATTTTGGCTAAGGAAGGTGTATTCAATTAGGATTCTTAAAGACATTTCAAGACATTTTTTAAATGACAGATTTTCATGGATTTTTACGGATTTTTACGGACTTTTATAAATCCACATGGATTTTTATTGATTTGTTTAGACATCTATCTCAGACTTTTATGGATTTGTTTAGACATCTATCTTAAACTGTTATGGATTTGTTATCTTTGATTTCTATTATAAATGGAGAAGAATGACGATATTTACACCCCTTAAAAGCTGTATATACACCCCTCTGGTATGTCCAATCAACTTTATTATTATTTAAAAATTTGTTATTGAATTTATTGTTTTAAAAAAAAAATAAAAAAAAATCTAACTCTTAAATACATAAATTACATCAAGATGAGTTGGGGTTTGAGCTAATTTTATTTTAAAGTGGTACATTACAATAATAAAAAAAGATAAAAAAATAAAAATAAAAATAAAAATAAAGGTAATGCCCAGAACCTGTATAAAAGGCAAAACACAGACAAATTAAAAAAAATTTTAAAAAAAAAAAATCAACGTTTTTGCTTGTATGTGTTGCCACTTGCTAGTGTGTGTAACTCACAGGGGAAAAAAAAATGAAAAAAAAAGAGGGCGCTAATCGTGACTTTTTTTTTTTATTATTATTATTTTTTTATGCAGGTGTTGTTGGGCAAGATTGCAGTCGAAAAATCAGCAATGGAAGATCATCGATCATGATTATTTGAACAGAGAAGAAGTGAGAAGAAGCAACACGTTTCTGTTTTGAGAGAGAGAGAGAGAGAGAGAGCAAAGTCCACCAAAATCTTTGGGGAGAAGGCCGGACATGTTATGATAATTGATATTTATATCTCTCACTATCAAGTCCACCAAAATCCATGACCTAAGAAAATCATTTAAAATCTAGTCCTAATTGAATACACATTGATTCTTGTAGACATTTTTAAAGTCTCAATTCAATACACCCAGATTTTGTAGGATTATTTAAAAGTCCATATAAATCTGAATTGAATACCACTGGATTAATATATATAAACTCTTTTAAAGTCTTTAAATGTCCGAATTGAATATACCAGGATTTATAATGTCTTTAAATGTCCGCAAGAAACCTAATTGAATACACCCCTCTAAGGAGTGGCTTTAGGGAGCATGGTTGGAGATGCTCTAAATACATCAATTTAATTTGTAACTAAAGTAGCCATAGCATAGTTAACTTGGCCATCCAAATTCCAAAAGCATCTCGTTTATAACACGACCAAGGTTGAATTTTGGAACAATTAACCAAAAAAACCAAGCAACTACTAACCTTAATTGTCTAATATTCGACGAGATCCTGTTGGTCCAATGGTAAACCCTTCACATTTACATTACGAGGTTACGGATCGAGTCTTCTCCTTCCCCAAAAAATCCCAAATTAATATAATACTTCAAAAAATATATATATATTGTCCAATATTTTTTCACTATTACATAAATTAAGGGTTTTTTTTAGGATGGGGAGAACTCAAACCCGCAACCTCATGGTCATGAGGGGTTTTACCACCAAACCAACCTTATCTCGTCTAATATTCTTTGTTTACAATTAGTACGATGAAATTGCTGAAAATATCCACAGACACAAAAAAGGAGAAATTACATGATTTTCTTTTTGTATTAGAGTGGTTCTATTGGCACCCAACTATTGAACTATTTATACCCCACTTTTTTTAAATTTTGATTTAATTATATAAAATTAAAAGGTTTTATTAATTTTTTTTTATTTCTTTCCCGGATTACCCTTTTACTTATTTTTAAACTTAATACATCCCATATCTTTTTCCAAAAAATTTTTAAAAAAAAAAATGCACTTCATCTATAATCTTTATATACAGTTTTCTCACATTCATTCGCATGACTTGTTTTTTCTTCTTATTTCATGGTGAAACTATCCTTATTATATGTGATTTTTTTTTTTCTGTAGATGATTCGATTGCTGGTGGTAGATTGTGAATGTGATATTGATCGTCTAATGATTTTTTTTGAGTGATTGGGTTAGGGTTTTGGTGTGGTTTCATTTCGTTAGACATTAGGTCTTCTTAGTTGCGATTCTTGATGCGATTTCGTTGTTGTTTTATTATTATTATTATTATTAACATTAAACTTACTTTGAAAGATACGGAATAAAATCTACAAAAGAATTGATACAAATCATAGTATGCCTGGAAGATCTAAAAAAATAAATAAACCAATAGGAAAAAAAAATAGCAAACATGGATTTGGAATTTGAAAAGAAAAACAAAACAAGCATGTTAAACAATAAAATCAATAAACACTAAACATAGGAAACATAAGATCGAGATGTGAAAGAAAATATAAACAAAAACAGTAAATAATATCGTGATTCGAAAGAAAATATAAACAAAAATAGTAAAAATTCAGCGATTTGAAATAATCTGTCATTAAGGTTTTGAAATAAGAAAAGTGTAGTTTTATTGGTTTTACTTTGTACATGATTTTTTTTTTTTTTTTTTTTTAATAAAAATGTTATGTCCCTTTAAGCAATTTAATAAAGGGAAAAAATAATACTAAATAATTTAAAAAGTGAGATATAAATAGTTTAGTAATTGGTGTGCCAATACCACCACTCTTCCTATTAAACTCTTAAAAGTTTTCTATTGTTGTCGAATTTAGTCTCTGAATTGACAAAAACACCCTTATATTTTATTTTAAATGATTTTTGCTTTCTTAAAAAACAAAACTTGGTGTGTTTAATCCAAAATAAATACTTATAGGAAAACTCTATCGTACTTAATCTCAGAACAAACTTATACACATTAGCATGTATAATAAAACTCTAAAATTGTATTATACATGCTAATTTTTCTTCTTCTTCTTTTGGAGGTGCACATGCAGCACAACACCTCCATTTGTTTTGCTTTTGCCTGCTTTTCGAGGTGCGCAGACTTATGTATACAAGCCTTCTAGTTTCTACAATTGTTTTTTTTCCAGTAATTATCCCTTTTTCTTTTGTCTGCAACTCCATTAATTAAGAATTTCCTTTGGAAGTCGGTTTGACTATATAAATATAAAGAAAATTACTTTTAAAAACAAATAAAATAAAATAAAAACTATTTGCAAAAATTCATTAAAGATATTTTTATCGAAAAAGTGAAAAAATCTGATAAATACAAAAAAAACTTTTAGGAATCGATAATTTTAGAATTTCATATATTTATATGGCTATTTTTTTTTTTTTAAAACCACCCCATAAAATATTCTTAGATATTGATTTTCTTTTTTCTAACTAATTAAAGTGTCCATAATATAATAAATCATGCAACTGATAACATTGAAAATCCATTTTGTTAAACACGGTGTTCTGACTAGTGAACAAATTAATTTAAAAATCAATCAAATGTGACTAGTGATGTGTTTTTACACAGCAAAAGTAATTATATTATCATCGGATGTTAGTTGGGGAGCCGTGTGTACCAAAAATGGTTAACATTGTCAACATTGTCTCTCTGATTGTTGTTAAATGATACTAATAATAATATTATTAATTAATAATTAAAATCAATTGCATATAAAATAAAATATGTTGTAAATAGGATGACCAAGACAAGATGTTGATATGTATAGACTAACGTTTCACTTTCAGTTGCATTTTTTTAGCTATACCCTGGAAACTGCATAGTACATGCCACCACACTTAATAAAAAAAATCATATTTTTTTTAATACTAACCTTTTTTTTTTTTTTTTTTTTTGATGGGAGGTTTTTAATACTAACCTTGAATCTAATATATTATTCAGATTAAATAATGACTCTTTTATCATCTAGATACATTAGACAGGTGAAAAGTCATCATTTTATACCAACTAATCTTCAAAAGTAAATAAAATATATTATTCAGTTTTTGCTATTGGTAGGATTCGAGTTACTGACTTGGGAGTCATTTGTCCAAACCTCAAACTCATTCATCTACCAGCTGAGCTACGCCCCTTGGGACAATGATTAACATTGTTTCTTAGTTAAATGATACTAATAATAATAATATTAATTAATTAAAATCAATTGCATAAAAAATAAAATATATTGTAAATAAGATGACCAAGACTAGATGTGATATGTATGGCATTCTATATTACCAAAACACATTAGGCGCAACTAATCTTTAAAAGTAGATTAACTTATCTTTAAATGGAGAAGTAAATTAACTTATCTTTAAATGGTGACCCCTCCCCATCCCCATTTTCCCATTTTCCCCACAATTATATTGAAATGGGGCCCCATTTCCCCTTTAATTTTTTTTTTTTTATCTTTGTAAACCCTAACTATATATACTCATTTACTCTTTTTAAAGACAAAATTTAAAACCTAAATCTAAATCTCCTCTCAAGATTTGTAATAGAATTTTATTTTATTTTAGTTTAATTTGTAATTTTTAGTCAAACAGAGAAATGGGGGAACAGAGAAAAACATAAAAAATAGAGAACTGGGGTTAGTGATGGATATACCTCCCCCTAAAATTCCCCATCCCCATTTTTCTCAAGTGGGGAAGGGGTGGAGGGATGGGGGAAAGGTCTAGGAAGTGAGGATGAGGATGGGGGGACCTATATATCCGTCTCTATTCTCCAAATGTGCATCTCTATATGGATGGCATTCTATATTACCAAAACACATTAGGCGTGCGCAACTAATCTTCAAAATAGATTAACTTATCTTTAAATGGAGAAGTAAATTAATATTTAATTTTTTTTATAATTATAGTGGATGATTAATTGTGAACCTTAACAAAGACTAGAAAATAATAAAAATCATAATCTTAATTGCAATCAATGATAAACCAATATTATTATTAAAGAAAATTATGTTATAGGTAGTTTTACGACTAATTTTTTTTTTTTTTTGGCGATAATACATATATGATGAATTGTGAACCATTAAAAAAAAAAAAAAAATAGTAAACCCTGTTTTTTTATAAAAAAAAATTGCAATTATATAGTTAACCAATAGTGTTAATTATTATGAATTAAAATCAAAGTATAAAATAAAATAAATATAGCATGAACAAGACTTTTTTCATGTGATTTGCATATATAGAATGGTAAATTCTTGATCGAACTATCTCATTAATTAGTTATCCTTATAATTATCTTTCGGATACGCAATCCATTCATATTTTCATGCAAAATTCCAAATAAAATTCAATATTTATTGAATTTTGTTTTTTTATACTATCTATCCATCTATTTAGACCATATATTAATTAAAAAATTAATATTTTATTAAATTAAAACCATATATATTAAAATTAACATGATGTTTATTATAGGATCGTAAAACCTTTTAATTTTTTTTTTTTTTTTTTGAAATACAACTACTGCCGGGACACGGTGAGATTAATTAAATTCTACAAGCACGGCCTGGAATACTGCTCCCACTATCGGGGAGAGGTTACATAAGGACTACAACTCTCACAACCGGAGAGAGGGCTGCTCCCACAAATCGGAAGAAAACTCCTCACACATGCTTGTAAAATACGCATGGTGGGACTTGAACCCCTGACCACTAGGTGTGGAAGGGAGGTGCACAACCATCTCTACTAGGAGGTGATGTGCCCCCCTTTTAATTTTCACGCCCCCCTTTCCCTTTCATAATAAGTCATACCAGTACATCTAATCGAGAAAATCTTTCTATATTTTATACGAATGTTTTAAATAGAGTGCCAGAGTGGTTAATGTTATAAGTAAACTAATATTATTATTATTACAGTGGGTGGTGAGCTGTTAACCATAAGAAAGTACAAAATATGGTAAACTAATAATATTAATATTTAAAAATAAAAAATATTCAGGTAGTTTACACGCCACACCTACACGATTAGCAATAGGTATTTTAACTTTTATTTTAACTTACGTTGCAATAATAATTAAGGTCGATTGGCATTCCCTTCTAAGAATCTCATATTTACACTTTAAAAAATAATTCGTTAGTAAGATCGATTCTGAAAAATATTCAGGATCGAAACTACATAACATTGTAAAACCGATTTTATAACCTTCTATAACTAAACATCTAGTTTCAAACAAAATTGATTAGAGAAAGATTATCTGTCTTTATTTATTCTGATTTGTTCGATTATCTCAACAAAACTTGGTGCGAATAGTCCAACTTATAACGTTTCAAATTCTGCAAAGACAAAAATTTCAATGTTGAAATTAGGATGAAGAAGACAGGTTCAGGTGATTGGTAGTTTGGTACGTTGATTTACAATTAAATTACGTCAACAGCATGCTTTCGTTTTTTTTCTTTCGAATTCTTAATAGAAAGGAAATGACCAGTTTACCCCTAGATAGTTGAATTGAACGAAATCGAAAACTACGGGTGGGATTGTGCCGACCCTTAGATAGTAGTTTTGATTTTTGAATTCATTTGACAAAGAAATTCTGATTTGGGCTTGAAACCAAAATGCAATTGCAAGGTCTACTCGATGGATTATTGTACAAATTGCGCCGCCTAGTTACAGATTATAGAGATGTCTCCAATGGTGTAATCATTCACTCAGACATTGCAGCTAGACATGGCTCTGCAAAATTACACTGGAATAATAATCTTGATGATCGGATTAGTTATGGATTTCCGATAAGACATCATGCAAAATTTTTGGAAAATCGATTGCACGTAGCTGTAAAATTGGGTGATGAAAAAAATGTAGCCAAGATACTCGAAGAGAGTCCTGTGTTAGCTTTGGAGTTGGATCATGAAGGCAATACTGCTCTGCACTTGGCTTGTCATACAGGTCGTGTGTCTATTGTCAGATTACTTATAGCATCCGATTCTCAGCTTTGTCTTGTGAAAGACAGACATGAGAGAACTCCTCTGCATACTGCGGCCATGAAAGGCAGAGTTGGAGTGGTTGAAGAATTGTTGAGAGCTTGTCCTGACTCTGTTTCTGAGGTCTCTTCTACTGACGAAACGCCTCTTCACGCTGCCGTAAGACACTGGCAAGACAAAGTCTTGGAGCTCTTGCTGCGATCAATTCAAGAAAGAAGCGATTTTGGTGATATTATCAATAAAAAGAATTGCAATGGCAATACTGTTCTGCACCACGCCTTATCAAGAAGACATCTCAAAGTAATATTTCTTTCTCCAAACAAACCATATCAATTATCTTTGCTAAAATTTGACATATTCTGTTTTCATTTTTTTATGCAGATCATAAACTTATTGCTGAGTGAGAGGCCTAATTGTAATGGTAAGATGGATGTAAACGCCATGAATCATGGTGGTTTCACAGCTCTAGACATCTTGGATGCTTTACCATACGAAGGCAAGAAAGATATGGAAATCGAAAAGATTCTTCAGAGGGAAGGGGCCTCAAGAGCAAGGAATTTAGGTAAACTGATCTTAGAGAGTAATAACTGCGACAGCTGTAATGAATCGCTGATAAATTGGGACCGACCATCATCAAATCTGCAAGTTTACTGGCCTATGAAGACCAAACATAAAATTTCAAGAGATGCATATCATGCTTTGTTAATTACTACGGCAGTGTTTTTAGGAATAACCTTCCACGCAGCATTGAATGCCCCGGGAGGCAGGCTGGTTGATAACATCAAATTCAAATCCAGCTCAAGTTTGGGGATTCAAGTTGGCAAACAAAGTTCTAATCTACTGCGATTGTTCATTTGGTTCGATTCCATAGCCTTCATCACATCGGCAGCCTCAATGATTATAATCCTCATGCATGAAATACCCTTGAAGCCATGGATGTTGATCTCCGTGTTATCAATATACGGAGCCTATATATGCACAATAATGGCTGTATCCCCTCGAGATGCTTTGCCTGTGTTCTTACTGGGAAGTCCTCCAATATTGTTGGCATCTATGTCAAAACATCTTGCTCTCCACAGTAAACTGCTTAAGCTTTTGCAATGCCTATGGATCAGAGTTTATCAAGGCTAAAATCAACAGATCTCGAAAGGATCCTTTCACAAATTATCACGTTTGTTTTGCAGTTTTCCTTATTCCCTAGTAGAAAATCGCTCGATTTTTATAATAATCGGTTGTACTTGTAACATAAAGAAGCTCTAGTTTTGTGTAATATATTATTGCAGCGTGCTTGCATTCAGTAAACTTTTGTATTGTAGAGTTGTGACTCTATGGATCAAAATCCTTCAAATTGTATTTGATTAGACTCAAATTAAAGAGAGATGCGTGGTCTTCCGTATTACAGGTTCACTTCTTACATTTCTTGCTATTGGGTTGTTAGTTTACTGTCAAGTCAGGTGATCAAGAAATTGTAGGACTGATGCTCCAAAAGTCTCAAATATGCTCTAGAGTTCAATCATGAAGGCAACAAGTCCTGGAGCTCTTGCTTGACTCCACGAAAGAGATGATTATGACGATACCATTGCTGTGGCAATACGGATCTGCACCTTGCTGTATCAAGAAAACATCTCCAGGTAATATTTCTTCTGCGGCTAATTATTGTTATATATAAAAGGTAAGGGAGAGATGCTGAAGTTGAGGAAATAAACCATATGAGTATGAGTGTGTTGTCTGCTAATTTTTTTTTTTTTTTATAAAATTGACCATCTTGATTAACCTCGAGCATCTTGTTTTTTAAAGGAGAGATACGACTGCGATCAAACAGATTAACACTCAACAGATATACAGTTAACTATGCTTCTAATTACTTTGATTTATATATTTCTTTGTTTGCTTATCATTTTTATTAGCATCTTTCCCCTGTTCTTTTGTGTTGCAGATCATAGAATTATTGCTGACTGAGAGGTCTAATTGTAAGGCGAAGGTGGAATTAAACGCCATGAATGATTATGGTTTCATAGCTTTAGACATCTTAGATGTCCTGCCACCAGATGGGAAGAGAGATATGGAAATTGCGAAAATTCTTTAAAAAGATTCATCTCACTTCTTAGCAGGGCTAGTAGTGTACCTCCCTTCCATATAAGTGATGAGAAGTTAAACTCCCACTATGCGTTTTTTATAAGCATGTGTGGGGAGTTTTCTTCTCAGGTTGTGGGAGTAGTTATCCCAGTTATGAGAATAGATATCCGAGCCGCATATGTAATATTTGATCTCGGCAAGTCCCTGCAATACTATTCTAATGGTAGAATTTCATATAAGTCCCACTTTTTTGGCGATTTGTCACCTTTATAAATGTCTTTTCATATTCATCACTTTAGTCCCTATTTTTTTCAAAACTCATCACTTTAATACATTTAACCAAATATTTGAAAGTCAACTATTTTAAAACATGTGAAAGTACATTTTTACCCTTATTACTATTTAATTTAGCTAAAATAATTATCTTAGCTTTAAATTAAAATGAAAAACAATAAAATTCTCAATAATAAAATCTTAAATAAATAGATGACAAAAAAAATCTTAATAAATAATAATAATATCCATTTATTTTTTCTTATTTTGTATTGTTTTTTTCATAATGGATTTTTAATTAGCTAAAATGATCCATTTGGAGTGTGTGAAAACATGGGAAATGATTCATTTGGAATTTATTGCATGTGCAAGTCTTCAGGACTAAGTTAACCATCCACTACTTTCCCTTCAGTTTGATGGAGAATATGTTCCAGTCAACTAGAATTACTGGCATATAACCACACTTCTCGACACATTTCAGGATCACAAGATGTGCTGTGTCGGTCAATTGATAATGCATGGACTGTGCAGCTGCATGACAATCGTGAAACCACTTTTATAGCATATTCATAATGAACTTTGCCAGTGTCATCATTGGCAATTGCCGTGCGAATTTTAGGTATGAGTTTATGTACTCTGTAACATTTGTGGTTATCACCCTGTACCTTCTTCGGATACAGTGTACACGAGACCATTTGTGTGGACCGACAACAATGACATAATTGAATGCAACCTTGTGCAGGTTACGTAACTCCTCCATGTGCCAGTTATAATTGAATTCATTGTACGCCATAACTGCTGAATCCATTATGACGACAACATCCTTTCTGTGAATCGCTTCTTAATATTTTCATAAAAGTACTATACACATATGGTATGAGTTGCATAAGGGAACACTTTAGAAATCTCTGATTCAATGCTTGGATGTCGATCAAAAATGAAAACCAAATCATCTATATGACACAGAGCACCTTTCAAGCATTCTAAAAATCACTCACATGAAAGGTTGTTTTCTGAGTCACCGAACCCAAAAGCAATTGGATACACCTGTTCGTTTCCATCTTGTGTAGTTGTAACAAACATTGTACCCCCGAATCTTCCTTTTAAATGGGTACCATCAACTGCAATCACATGACGCATACACCTCCGGAAACCTCTAATTGAGTACTTTAAAGATATGAAAAAGTAGAGGAATTTATCATCGTCTACACACCATAAGTCAGTGATTGTGTTAGGATTTTGTTGTTCCTGAAGATATGCAAAAGATGGCAGCAGTTGGAAAGTTTCTTCATGCATTCCATAGGTCAATGACAATGCATATTGCAGGGCATCATGTGCCTTACTGTACATGATTTGGATGTCATACATTGTTTTCATATCAGCGATTACGTCCTTAGGACACATGAGACGACCATCATGTTGTTAAAGTCTATGTGCAACGACTTCTCCGATTATGACTGCACTAGCTTGTCGGTGGTGACGGTGAATCTCCTCAAAGTGACAACTGTGTTCGTTGACAAAACTTATGATTTGGATGTAAGTCCATTCATCTCTCCTCATCGCTCTTAATTTCTACGTACATTTGTCAATAATGCAAACCAAATGTAACGTTGTCTTATTAGAATTTTTCACCTTACATTCAAAGTTCTTCCTCATTGCAAAAAAAGACAACTAGCCTCTTCAAATCCTTTTTACTTTGAAAAAATTGACCTTTATAAATCATGTTTGTAGGTTCTTGCACTGCCAAGGTGCCGCTTCTACCAATACCAAACGAGTATGAATCTGCTCTGGAAATAACCCAATTTATCGTATTATCTGAATCAGATGCAGTTACATTATGCCGGACCTCGGAAGTCTAATGCATATCTGGTGCAGTGCAACTAACTCCTTGTACACGTCTTCCATGTGTTTGAATTTGTGCAAGCTCTTCATCCACATTTTTTAGATTATCTACATGCTCATTGTACTGCTCATTGTGCTGATCATCATTCATCTCAATTCGACAACCAAATACATTGCCGTATTAAGGTTCAATTACATCTGCATGGTCGACCACTACCGTTGTGACTCATGTTTTCCCCACCTTTGGTGTCACTCCTTTGTGTGAACACTTGGTTGCTACCGCTAAAGGATCCTAATTGTTGGGTATTTTCACGAGGAGGAATATTTGTAGTGCCATGAACGATCGATATTGATGACAGATCGACATTGAATTTGTTTACATCATACTTCACAATGGTATGCACGATCGTAACCAATTCTTCGTAAGTCATATTCTTTGACACACACATTCCCTGGTTATCGGATCCAACAAACCTCTGACTTCCATTGGGTAACTGCTCTCATTGACCGTTGTAAGATATTACTATTCTAACCCGATTGATGATGCTGTCAAATCAATCATCACAAACCATTAATAAAACCTAGGACTACAAAATATTTTCACAGATTACATTTACAAAGCCTCGGGTGAGAATATTGAAAAGGCTCGGAGAAGACTTGAAAAGGCTTGGGGAAGACTTGAAAAGGCTCGGATACTGATTCATTGAAAAGACCCAGAGAACAAATGAAAAGGCTCGGAGAATACTTAAAAAGACTCGGATACTTATTCATTGAAAAGGCTCGGAGAATATTTTGAAAGGCTCGGACATAGCTTACAAAGTATCGGAGATCCGAAATTCTCACAATAGCTTAAGGTTTACAAAAGATTCGGAAAACAAATGAAAATGTGAACAAATTAAACGAAGTATTTGCAAGAAATATTACCTTGTTGTACTGAAGAACGTCCACTTCTTTCTAAGTTGAAGAAGAAAGGGGAGGGCAACCTTGAACTTTTATTTGTAGAGGACAAGTTTATTATACACAAAGAGAGTTTTTGTAGAGAGAGAGAGTTACTGAGTTGGGACTACTGTCTTTTTTGTTTGAAGTGTGGAGAGGGAAGTACAAACAGAATAAAAAAAATGATTATCTAAGGGTAATTTTGGTAGTTCACCATAATAGGTGCCTTTTAAACTTAACTTAACTTATTAAAGCACTCCTTTTGCCACCAAATCAGTTCAAAAATGTGACATTTTCCACCAATTCCACCACTAATTTATGAACCATAAGACTAAAAGACACTTTTGGAGATGTTTGGTTGAGAAAAGTTTTTGAATTTTAAAACCTCTTCCAACGGAAGCTAGAGCCTTAATGCTTCCAAGAAAAAACAAAGGAAATTGTTTTCCGTATATGTAAATTGCATAAACTTACCGTATGTTTTGATAATAAAATAAAATTTACTAGGAATGACCATAATTACAATCATATCCCCAATTGTTAACAATCGATCGACTGTTAGATTTAACGGTTGACCGTGAAAGACTAAAACACCCTTATTTAAAAAAAAATAATAATTCTTTTGTGAGATCAAGCAATCTCACACTGCAGGTGTTAATCTCCTCCATGATGGGAGGAGATCCCCTCATGTTGCATAAGAGATCCAATTTCCACCGGCAATTGATTTTTGACAACAAATAACAAGACTAAAAAATTTAGACCACAAAAAGCACTTGATTTTTGATGCAAATCTGTTAGGAAGTTAAAACTCACATATATTTTACATTTAGTAATTAATCATTAGTGTATATTTCCTTTCCTATTACGTTACCTATATTGTAGCAATACACCCTGTAATGTAGTTAGAGTTCCTGATGTAATTAGAATTAGAATTTCCTACTTTGTTTAGAATACCTCTTGTACAAATACCTGTTTCAACGTTAATAATATTATTCAAGCAATTTCTATTTCTCTTTCTTCTTTTCATGGTATCAGAGCAGGACTAAGATCCTAACCTATCACTACATCTTAATCTCTAGTGCAGCAATACTCATCTTCAGCAATCATGGCTAATGATGAATTGCCTCCACCATCAACGTCTACTGCAACTGGCAAAGAAATTGCTATTCCTAGCAGTTCTACAGATCCTACCAGAGTAAATATCTCAAATCCCTACTTCACCCATCATTCAGATCATCCAGGCCTAATTTTGATCTCCAAACCTTTGAATGGAGACAATTATTCTACTTGGAAAAGGGCAATGACTCTGGCTCTAAACTCCAAAAACAAACTAGGTTTCGTCAATGGCTCTATCAAAGCCCCTTCAGAAGAATCAGACCCTGAAGGATATGCAACATGGTCTCGTTGCAACGACATGGTTCACTCTTGGATTGTCAATACTCTAAGTCCAGAAATTTCAGACAGTGTCATATATTATTCAGCCGCTCATGAGGTTTGGGAGGATCTCCGTGAGCGATTCTCACAAAGTAATGCACCTCGTATTTTTGAAATCCAACGAGACATTGCTTATCTCAGACAAGAACAACTCTCCGTTTCTGCTTATTACACAAAATTGAAAGGCCTATGGGATGAACTCTCTTCCTATAACGATGCAACACATGGGGCACAGCATGATCAACAAAAATTGATGCAATTTTTGATGGGTTTAAATGATACTTACAGTGCAATTCGTGGACAGATTCTTCTCATGAATCCCCTTCCTTCGGTTCGCCAGGCGTACTCCTCTATTTCTCAAGAAGAGAAGCAACGACTTCTGAGCACAACAACCCTAACCGCTGCAATTGATTCAAGCAACAGCGCTGCCATGGCTGTCAGGAGCAACAACAGCAGCAACAAATTCGTCCCGACACGATCTGAACGGTTCGATCACTCCCATGGATCGCATGACTTCCGATCGCAAGAAAAACAGTCAGAGAACTTCAATTTGGGACGTCAAGACAGGCGAAGATCAGGAGCAGGCAGAGGTCGTCCTCATTGCACACACTGTGGAGAAATGGGCCATTGGGTCCAAACATGTTATGCACTTAATGGCTACCCAGCCGGTCATCCAAAGGCAAGGTACAATCAAGGCCCAAAACGTTTTAACAACAGTAACAAACCTGCAGCAAATCATGTGTCCGAGCAGCCCATTACCAAAGTGGACGGAAATCATTTAGTTGGGATTTCTGAAGCCCAACTACAACAGCTTTTATCACTTCTTGACAACAAAAGTGAAGGATCTAGCTCTCAAGCTAATGTCATAACCAAGCCAGGTTTGTCTAAAATCGCTTCAAATAATTGGATCATTGATAGTGGGGCGACGGACCATATTTCTTCATCATCCAAATTATTTTTCCGCAAAAATAAAAAGTGCTCTTTGCCTCCTGTGCTACTACCTAGTGGAGAAACGGCCGTTATTACTGCAAAAGGATCATTACCTTTAAATTCCGCCTACTATTTACATGATGTGCTTTGTGTACCAACATTCAAAGTTGATTTAATGTCTGTTAGTCGTTTGACGAGAGGCTTAAATTGTTCAGTAACTTTTTTTCCTTATTGGTGTATATTGCAGGATCTGGCTACGAGGAGGATGATTGGTTTGGGTAAACTACGTGACGGACTATACTATTTGGTGGCGCTAGCAACGAAACAATCCATGACCAACTCTACCACACTCACAAATAGACCAACCTGCAATCTCACAATCTCATCCACCAATCTCTGGCATAATCGTTTGGGCCATACATCATTCTCTCGCTTACATTACATTGCAAAAAATTATTTGAATTTTTCAGCTGTGTCAAATAATGCTTGCCATATATGTCCTTTGGCGAAGCAGAGTCGTTTGCCTTTCAATTCTAGTGTAATATCTTCTGTTAAACCTTTTGAAATAATTCATTGTGACATTTGGGGTCGTTATCGACACTCTTCTCTTTCTGGTGCTTATTATTTTCTTACTATTGTTGATGACTATACTCGTTTTACATGGATTTTTTTAATGCGGCACAAAGATGAAACACAATCACTTTTAAAACGATTTTTTAGTTATGTTTTCACTCAGTTTGATTCTCACATTAAAACTGTTCGCAGTGATAATGGTGGGGAATTTATATCACTTCGTTCTTTTTTTCAAGATAATGGTGTCATTTTTCAGCATTCTTGTGTTTACACACCTCAACAGAATGGGGTAGTGGAACGCAAGCATCGTCACATCTTACAAGTTGCTCGAGCTTTGAAATTTCAGGCTCAACTCCCTTCCCTATTTTGGGGGGAGTGTGCACTTACTGCTGTCCACATCATAAATCGTCTTCCTTCACCAGTTCTTTCTTTTAAAACACCTTTTGAAATTCTTTATTCCAAACCACCTATTTTCTCTCATCTTCGTGTTTTTGGTTGTCTTGCATATGCCACTAACGTTCATCCTTCGCACAAATTTGATCATCGTTCCGTACCTTCCATTTTTATCGGTTATCCGATTGGTCAAAAGGCATACAAATTATTTGATTTATCAAACAAAAAGGTTTTTACTAGTCGCGATGTCAGGTTTCATGAGCATATTTTTCCTTATGCATCTGCACAGCCCATATGTGATTTATCTTCTCCAGAGAATTTTGGCCCAATACCTTTTGCAGCCCCTGATTTTTCTTATCCCTCTTCTTCCAATTCACCCACTTTACCACACGACCACCCCATCTCCACCACACCAGTTCCATCGAATCCTTCTTCTCCACATTCCCAATCCACGCCTACCTTCTCTTTTCAGCCGGAATCATCACCTCACCCTCCTTCGACCTTCCCCAACGCCAATTCTGGCCCAATTAATCTTCCTGCCTCCCCTGTCCAACTCGATCCACCATCCCTCATCACCGCTGACAGCCCTCCATCTCTGGTGCCGGCGTCCTCATCCCTCCCCAATCCCACTCCACAATCGCCCCTCTCCTCTCCTGAAACCGACCCCCAACCAGCTCCCCTTCGTCGCTCAGGTCGTCAATCTGGTCCTCCAATCAAGCTTTCCGATTATGTTTGCTCTCATGTTTCCTCTGACCAATCCTCCTCTTTGCTACCGGGTCCGAATAAAGGTACACGATATCCTCTGGCAAATTTTGTTTCTTATCACAGATACAGGCCTGCTCATCTCTCTTTTGCTGCTCAACTTGGTCATATCTCTGAACCTCGGTCTTTTTCGGAAGCTGTCACTCATCCTGAATGGCAGGCAGCTATGCATTCTGAATTACAGGCCCTTCAGGCCAACGGTACATGGACCCTCACTACTCTCCCGTCTGGCAAAACTCCGATTGGTTGCCGTTGGGTGTATAAGATTAAGCGTCGTTCCGATGGGTCTATCGAGAGATACAAAGCCAGATTAGTCGCGAAAGGTTTCACTCAGCTTGAAGGTGTCGATTACCAGGATACTTTTTCTCCTACTGCCAAGATCATCTCCGTTCGCTGTTTGCTTGCCTTGGCTGCAGCTCGCGGTTGGTCTCTTCATCAAATGGATGTCAATAATGCCTTTCTTCACGGCGATTTGACTGAAGAGATATATATGTCTCCGCCGCCAGGTCTTCGGCGACAGGGGGAGGAACATATGGTTTGTCGTCTTCATAAATCATTGTACGGCTTGAAACAAGCATCCCGCCAGTGGTTCGCCAAATTCTCGGAGGCCATTTGTTCTGCCGGCTACACTCAGTCCCGAGCTGATTACTCTCTGTTCACTAAAACCACAGGCAAGTCATTCACTGCTCTCTTAATTTATGTTGACGACATTTTGATTACCGGTAATGATCCTATTAGCATTGCTGAAACTAAAGCCTTCCTACATAGTCATTTTCATCTCAAAGACCTTGGTAAATTGAAATACTTTCTTGGTATTGAATTCTCTGCATCTAAGAATGGGATATTTATTTCTCAACGTAAATATGCTCTAGAAATCATTAAGGATTCAGGCTTGTTGGGCGCAGCTCCTATTGATACACCTATGGAGCGTGGCTTGAAATTATCTGACAACAGTGATTTACTCAAAGACCCAGGTCAGTATAGAAGACTGGTTGGTAGGCTTATTTACTTGACTGTGTCGAGGCCAGACATAACATATGCAGTGCATGTTCTTAGTAGATTTATGCATCAGCCACGAAGACTTCATATGGATGCAGCTCTCCGTGTTGTCCGATATCTGAAAAGTGCACCTGGTCAAGGTCTGTTTTTCTCTTCAAACAGCGATTTCAAGTTGAGGGCTTATTGTGATTCGGATTGGGCAGGCTGCCCACTCACTAGAAGATCCACTTCGGGTTATTGTGTCTTTCTTGGACCCTCATTGATTTCCTGGAGATCAAAACGACAGAAAACGGTCTCCCTTTCTTCTACCGAAGCAGAATACCGTGCAATGACGGGAGCTTGCTGTGAGCTGACTTGGCTACGATGTTTATTAAAGGATTTGGGATTTACGCATCATGAACCCGCCTTACTATATTGTGACAACAAGGCTGCATTACACATCGCAGCTAATCCAGTTTTTCATGAGCGAACTAGGCACATCGAGATGGATTGCCACTACATTAGAGACAAGATTCAAGATGGCTCTGTTATCACAAGATATGTAAACTCTGCACATCAATTGGCAGATGTTTTAACTAAGCCTTTGGGGAAGGAAATTTTTGTTCCTATGATTTGCAAGTTGGGACTGCAGGATATCCACTCTCCAACTTGAGGGGGAGTGTTAGGAAGTTAAAACTCACATATATTTTACATTTAGTAATTAATCATTAGTGTATATTTCCTTTCCTATTACGTTACCTATATTGTAGCAATACACCCTGTAATGTAGTTAGAGTTCCTGATGTAATTAGAATTAGAATTTCCTACTTTGTTTAGAATACCTCTTGTACAAATACCTGTTTCAACGTTAATAATATTATTCAAGCAATTTCTATTTCTCTTTCTTCTTTTCAAAATCAACGGCTCATAACCTTACCCTGTAAAGTAAGGTAGAGACAATCATCAAAATTTAGTGTTTTTCGAATTTTAACGTAATGTAAATAATTTATTGAATATCAATCCCATGCAGGTCACACACAATCCCTGCAGGTCACACACATGACACGTTGTCTACAAGAAACTACAAAGACCTCTTGGCTGATTGTTATTACAACTGTAATTAGAACTAAACACAAGAGGATAGCAAAATTTCACACAAAATAGAATGCTAGATCACTCCCGAGCAACTACCACCACTTGTTTTCCAACGTTCTGGCCACTGAATAACCCTATGAGAGCAGCAGGAGCGTTTTCAAGACCTTCAGCTATGTCTTCCACATAAACAACCTTCCCTTCACGGACAAAAGGTAACACCACTTCCAGAAACTTTGCATATTGAGGATAGTAATCGAAAGCCAGTAATCCTTCTATGCGAATTCGCTTATAAATAACATTTATCATATTGTGTACGCCCTGATGAGTGTGTTCAAGATTGTACTGTGAGATCATACCACACACAGCAATACGTCCATGGACTCTCATGTTTACGAGTACAGCATCGAGCATTTTCCCACCAACGTTCTCAAAGTAAATGTCAATGCCTTCCGGGAAACACCTGCATAGAAAACATTATGAGCCTTGTTTTTCTGGTGCTTAAAATAACACATTTTGTGGCCTTGAATTGAAGCTACAGAGTATGCAGCGCCACTACTGACCTTTTCAGAGCTGCATTCAAGTCATGCTCCTCTTTATAGTTGAAAGCATGATCGAATCCGAACTTGTTCTTCAATAGTTCAACCTAACAAGAACATGCTATTAGAGTTTATGATCCCTCTTATATATATATACACATAGGCTTTTAGAGTTTATCCCGCTTTAATTTTGTTACATAATTCAATGCGATTATCATGAATTAGACATCAAACAATATAATCAGATTAAGAAATGGAAAGTAATTAAATTGAAGAAGTAGAATTGCTTTTACCTTTTCTTTAGTTCCAGCACTTCCAACAACATAGCAACCGAACAACTTTGCAAATTGCCCAACAAGCTGACCAACTGCTCCAGATGCTGCTGAAATGTAGACATATTCTCCTTTTTTGGGAGCACATATTTCATAGAAACCTGCCCAAGCAGTTATACCTGGCATACCTATGTACATAAAAACATACAAACAAACAATTACATAGGATTCAGCATGCAAGTGAAAAAGGGCATGTCTGAATCCAGCCGGTTATTGTTTGACCCAAAATACTTATAACTGATTCTATAAACATCTAATAAGACAACAAATAACTTTACTAAACAAGTTATTGGCACTAATAAAAACAGACCAGGTTTAATTATTAATTTTTTTAAAATATTAAACTATTATATAAATTCAGGGTTTTTTGGGAAGGGGGAGTTGTGCAGGTCTGAAGGATTTTAACACTAGATCAATCTTTCTGTTCAATCTTTCCAAACAATGGTAATGGTACGGTAACACTACTAATAAGATTCGGTGTTCAGGGGTGAGGTGTTATGCTATTTCTCTGAAAGTGTGGGAGCCCAAGATGTCATTACTGCTGAGATCCTTGCCATAGCCAAGGCCTGTCAACTCTGCATTTCTAGACAGGAACTGAAAGGCAAAAAAATTGCGATTGTTAGTGACTCTAAGACGGGGGTCTCGTGGATTAATTGTAGTGGTTTGGGCAACTGGAAGCTGCTACATATTATTCTGGAGATTCGCAGCATCTTGGGGATTCTGAGTCAGATTCATGTCGAATTTAGCCCAAGAGACTCTAATGATTTTGCTGATCTGTTGGCGAAAAAAGGCGCTGATGGTGATAGGAATGTTGTAGATTGGTTCTTGATTTGATTTTGGTTGTTTTTGCTGCTTGTTTTGTGTCTTTTTCTGCTACTGCTGTTGGTTCAGGCCAGTCTGTGGTTTTCTGTTTTTGTGGGTCTTTTTTGCTGGGGGTTTGGTTGGGGGTGTGGCTGTCAAACAGCAGCGACGGGGGCTGGTGCTCTGCCTTGGTCGCTGGTGTTTGAGGCTGTTGTGGGGTCTTTCTCCCCTGTTTTGTTTTCTGTTCCTTGGCCTCTTGGCCTCTCAATAAATAATGCTTTTCAAAAAAAAAAAAAATAATAAGATTCGGTGTTCTCCAATAAAGAATCATTTGTTTATTTTATTTATTTATTCAAATTAAAGGTCACCACAAAGGCAAAAAGCAAATCATAATCTCTATTAAGTGAAGAATAAAAAAAAACAGAAACTCACCGAGAATTCCAGTATAATAAGAGAGAGGAACATCAGTGTCTTGGATTTTAAAGAGGGTTTGTGGATTGTTGATGATAGTGTACTCTTCCCATCCAGTCACTCCCCACACCAAATCTCCTTTTTTCAATTCTGGGTACTCTGATTCCACAACTTTACCTACTCCCAACCCTTCAATTGGCTGCATATTAACATTTAATCAATAATAAACCAAAAGAAAGAATAACGTACAAGTGCTTAGTTAATTTAATAATCTAATGATGAGCTTACAAAGCCAGGTGGGTAAGTAGGAAAGTAATTAGGATCATCAACTGGTGTCATGCGGTTTCTCATATAAGGATCACAAGACAAGTAAAGATTCTTGATGATAACAGCATTTGACCCTTGTTCTACTTTCAACGAAATCGAATCAGTCTTCAAGTACATATCTGATTCTTTTAAGAAGCCACTGACAAAGTTCTTCAATATAACCTGCTTGTTGCTCACCACTTCACCATTTGTCGTCGCCATTGTTGCTTAATTTCTTGGTCTTGTTTTTCCTGGGCTGGATATTTTCTTTTTCTTTTTTCTGAGTTGATATACTGATCTCTCTCTGTCCGTGTCTTTGGTGATTATATAGAGAGTCCGTGTCTTTGGTGATTATATAGAGAGACTTAGAGCATCCACAATGGTGGAGACCCAAACACAAGACTCATTTTTGCCACATCATCAAATATGGGCTTGTTTTCAAATAATGGGTCTTCCCATTTGGGTCCTATTTTTTTGGATCTCTTTTCCCCACAATGGGGCTAAATTAAAAAAAAAGCAATTGATCCACTTTTTTTACTTTTTTCCAAACAATTATTACTCTTCTTTAAAATATTATATATATATATATATTAATAAAGAAATTATATAATATATTTTAAATATCAACACTATCAATAATTATTTAACAAATTATAATTAATTTAAAATAAAAAAATTATTAATTTAAAATTATCACAACCGAATTACATCAACAATAAAAATATATATTTAAAACAAAATATTGTATACGATTAGACATGGCGTCGGTTTCGGTTCGAATTCGGCTTCGGTTCTGAACCTTCAAAATCGACTCCGATTCCGGTTTTGAAGGTTCGGTTCCGGTTCCGGTTCCTCGGTTCTGGTCTGGTCTGGTCTGGTCTGGTCTGGTCCGGTTTTGGTGGTTCCGGCGGTTCGGGTCTGGTGTTCCGACGGTTCGAGTCTGGCGGTTCCAACAGTTCGGGTTTGGTGGTTCTGATGGTTCGGTTTTAGTTCTGGTCCGGTTTTCGACGGTTCCGACGGTTTAGTTCCGCTTCCGATTTCGGTTTTGTCGGTTCCAACGGTTCGGTTTCATTACTTTTTTAACTTTTTTCCATACAATTATTACTCTTCTTTAAAATATTATATATATTATTTGAGATTTTCATTTAAATTTGTATATATTTTTTCATTATATATATATTTTTTGAAATTAATAATTATATATTTTAATTTAAATTATATATATATATAATACAAAAAAAAAAAGCCCAACCCAATGATTGGAGAGGGTTGGGAACCCAACCCCAATCATTGGGCAACACCCAAATTGAGTTCTAAATTTGGAACTCCATTTGAATCTACTTGGGTGGAGCCCACTTTTGGATCCCTTTATTTGGATCCCATTTGACACCATTGTGGTACAATTTTATCAAACCCAAAATGGGTCTTGTAAAAGTGGGTCTCTTTTTATCACCAATGTGGATACTCTTATGATTTATGAGCGTTGGGAGTTTGTGTTTTTCCTATTTAAAACGAGTGAACGTGAGATAAAATTAACCGTGAGTGTTGTGACGTACGTCCTCATGATTTTGTCATGGCTGACAACACGTACAAAGCACAAATGCTTTGTGGTTCTCACCACTCAACTTTCATAGCAAGGAGAGAAATCGAATGAATCTCCCAAGTCCTACTACATGATGAGATGAGACTTGTCTCTCTTTCTTTAACTACTTCTTCCTTGTAACTTCATTATTTGCTGGGGCCATCATCAGCCATGCATGCCTACTTAAGTCAAACACAGTCAAAAGAATCTCTTCCTATGTTGATGGAAGATTCCAGAACTTCATGACATATGTTGTTGGAAGATTCCAGAACTTCATTCATCTTATGCTATTTACTTCAAGTTTGCTGATGTGTGCATATGTGATTGGTTCTATAATGTATATATATATGGAGATAGACATGGAGAATGTCACAGATGCATGTCATCCAATGAAGACTTCAAAGAATTTATTTAAGTACTGTAGACAGAACTAAAATTGTGTTTTAAAATTGTCTATCCGGTTATCTTTTAGTAATTTGATTTCTTGTATTATATGCTCTAATTTTTAAACCCGAAAAAATTACACCCAATCCACTAATTTAACCCAAATTCACTCGTCAAATACGGATGATGGAGTATTATTGGGTTGGATTATTAAAACCCAAAAATAATAGAGTAGAGATAATTACATTCATAAAAAACTGTATGTGTATATAAGATTAATACCTTTTAAAATTTCAATATTACTCTTAACTAAAATAACAAAAAGATTAAATACTCCATAACAAAAGTAAGGTTTTGTATAGAAAATCATAAAAATCACTTTATTGTAATCAGATAAAATCAAAACTAATAATATATATATATTTTTAAAAGGCACCAAACTAGGCAGCACCAAAAACAACAGCCCAGAAACGCAGCAGAAAAGACAACGAACGCAAAAGAAAACCAGGGGACAGCCCCCCAACAGCCGCAAATTACACTAACATACCATGAGTTTCTCACTTATGGCACAATATTCAACTTTTACCCTTAATTACATCGATACCCCTGCCGTTTGTCAACGTCCATTAAACTTAACAATTGATTGAATGTATGAAGGGTAAAACAGTCATTTTCATATCAAATTTATTTAAGGATTTATAAGATAAGTAAAATAAAATAAAAAAGGGAAAAGGGGCCACCGACGAAACCCTTCTGCGATGCGAAGAAGGTGGCCAGTGGCAAGGAGAAGGTGCGAAAGAGGCATCGTGACCTCAAAACTCCCAATCTAGTCTTTTCTCATTCTTTAGTCTGCATATTTCAGCCATAAAAGCACTTCTTTTTCTCTTTTTGTATTATGAAATCATATTTTACTCCGGTACTGCAGCTTCACAACTTTCAATATCAAAATTTATGCTTTAACAAAACATATATATATATATATATATATCAAAGCATCTTTTAAATCCAATGGTTTTCATTAAAAGGTGCTGATAGTAATACAATGAGGGGGTGCTGACTTGAAAATTATTTTGTGTATATATATATATATGAAACTTTTCTCTTCGGTGCATACCGATAAATATATATATATATATATATCAGTACCTTACATTTGGACCATTAGATTCAATTGATTTAATCCAGCTTACATGAACTTGTAGATGAAAGCAACAATGTTGTCAAAGCCCCAACAAATATATTACTAAGAGTTATGGGCAAATATTAGGCATGTCACATCCACGTTCATCGTTTCAAATCCCCAACAAATATATTGTAATAGCATTGACATGAAAATTTGCAGAAATCAAATTTATGAAACTTAATAAATTAACTTATTATCTGTTCAGATAAGCTTAAGCTATCATTTAAAAAGAAAATGTCATGTAATTACAAACCAACATATATCAAACATAAAAAATAAAAAAATAAAAAATAAAAAATAAATAAAAAAAATACATACTACAGTAACACAAAAATCCTTTTTCCTTAGACGGTTTTTCAACTAAAGTTGGTTCTTCTTCTTATGAGTAAATTAATACTAGTATATACTATTATATCGAAAATGTTAACATTAAGCTAGAATAGGTTAAGGTTGATGAGGACGTGGCTAGCACGAGATCATGGAATGCGGATCCAATACAAGTTCCCATTGGTCCAGTTACAAGAGCACGAGCTAAGAAGTTCCAAAATGCGTTAAATGGGCTGATTCAAGGGATTTGGGATCAAGCAAGCATGTGGAGGCCCATTGAAGGTGATGAACGAAATCTCCGGGCCATAACAAACATGATTCAAGTCCAAGAAAGTCAATAGGCGTTTGGAGCTGATTTAGGACTGAATAAGTTGTATTTTTATTTCTTGTTGCACAATTTTAGGCTGAGATATTAAGGAATTAAAGTCAAGATTGACTTCCTTGATTTGAGGCCGAAATTAGCTTAGTTAAGAATGTTTTTAATTTGTCAACTTTCCTTTTTCGTTGCCTTGGGCATAACTTCAGGAATCATTGTAATAATCTTCGGTTTCTAAGGTTTTCTAGGGTTGGTCTTCTGTGGCCTTAGTACTATAAATTGTATCATTTTCTTTCAATAAGAGGCAGTTGATTATTCATAAAAATAGAGAGCAATTTCTATTTTGTTCTTTGAGAACTAATTGGAACTTATCAGAATTTCTCTGTGGCGTTCCTCCCCGACTTATCAATCAAGTATTCCATCCTTGATTGTGGCGTCTTCCTTTATACCAAGGTTCGCATCTCGTTATAGGTGTTGGGTCGCGGTTTCCATCCAAACCAGATCATAGAACGGTCTTAATCACAAATCGACGAGCATCGTATCAAAGGTTAATTCTCTCTACCGAGACTTGATTTGTCAGTCTAGGCAATTTTATTTTATTTGAATTCTTAGAGTTGAGAATTTTGATAAGAGACCCTAATTAGATTATTACTAGCGGCACTAATTTACGAACCATAACAAAAGTAAGGTTTTGTAAAGAAAATCATAAACATCACTTTATTTTATTTTATTTTTGAACTGCACGTTTTATTGAAAAAGCCAAAGAAGGTTGAAAACAAGAAACAGACAGAGACTAACACCAGGATCAAACAAGGACCCGAAAACAAGCTAGCAAGCTACAACAAACCCACCACCAGCCACAGTCCAAACAGACCCGAAAGGCAGCACTATCAAAACTGCAGTAAAACAACCCAACAAACCGCAAGACACACACCCACAACCTTAAGGCCAAAAAACTAAACGCAAAAAATCTAGAAAAAAAAAAAAACAGAAGCAAACCCAATAGACAAAACAACCAAAACCTAGAAAGCACATCACTTCATGGCCTTGTGTTTGAGCACCAAACTTCTCACCAAATCCTAAAACCTAATATCGTTCGCCTCCTTCATTCTTGCGATACCAACTCCTTCTTTTTCCCATAGAAGTTGAAACCCAAGGCCAAACCTTTTTCAAGCACCTTTGCCACTTCATCCTCAAGATTCCATGTCACCTTATTATCAATCTCAAAATTTTGCTGCATCACTTTCTCACAGGCCTTGAAATTTCTAAGAATCATGCTATGCTATTTCAACGAAACCAAGCTTTTCCTCCCTCTTTTCTTTTCGAGGTGCCCGGAGAAACCACAGATAATCTGCTGACCATGGAACCAGCTTTCCGAGCAAACTTCTCATCCCCTATCTGAATAACCAAGGCTGCTTCCTCTTCTAAGATCGATAAACATCACTTTATTGTAATCAGATAAAAACAAGACTAATAATATTATTTATAATAAAAATCAAACACAAAATATATATATATAATGTTATTATCATGAACAAAGGTCAAGGGTGTGAGCCCTAACACTTTCCATAAAAAATCACCAAATCTCAAATTGAAGGTTATGCCGGAGAAGACCGGCCAGCCTCCTCTCAATTGATGGATGTTATGGCCTCCTATTCGTGTTAGTGGAGGCCTCCTCCATTCTTGACTAGAGGATACCGGTCATGTCATGACTACTATAGGAAGCCCGTCGACCTCTGTAACAAATTGTTAGGTTTTAACTTGTATTTCTAAGCGAACCAAATGCGAACCAAACAAGACTCAATTGATGTGGAGCTTCCTAGACACGTGGGATACATTTGGAAGTTGAATAGTGGTGTTTAAGGGAAATTGAAGATTGAAGAAGAACTGAAGAAGCGTAATTTGGAAGGTACTGCAGTGCAGAACCGCGATGTAGACAAGTGTCAGGCCGCGACACATGGAGCGATAAAGTCTAGAGGATTAGACGCAACGCAGGACCTTGGCGTAGACAAGTGCGTGGGCCACGACACACGAAGCGGTAAAGGAGCAGGATTGTTTCATGGCGTTGGAAGTGAGGTGCACACCGTGACCTATATGGCGGAGACGATGTATTGCTGAGATCGGGAATATTGCGCAGAATAGGAAAAGGTATTCTTTTAGAAGTTCTTGTACTTGAAGGAAAAAGATTTACTCTTAACTAGAAGACTTGACATAAAAGGAAATAGTATTTATGTGAAACAAGTAAGTTTTGTACGTTTAGGAGTCGGATTTCCTTTTATCTTAAACTCTACGTAACTAGTATAAATAGAACTTTGTAATTAGGTTGAATGTGGGTGGTAAAACATCGCTAAGGCTGTTAGTTGAACACCATATAACATCAGAGAGTGTGAGTGAGATCTGGGGAGACCCAAGGGAATATTTGAAGAGGGATCCAATGGAATATCGGTGGATCAAATATGAGATCTGTGGGTGATATTTAAGGGAGACCTAGGGGATATTGGGGGTTATTGGTGAGGATCTTATGAGTGTGGTTTGGGGTTAGGTGTGAGAGAGAATCCTAAAGTATATGGTTGTAACAGTTTATCTTATAGTGAAATTTCCTCTATCGTCCTGACGGCCCGTGGTTTTTTACCCGATTTGGATTTTCCACGTATATCTTGTGTTATGATTGTTTATTCTCTCCCATCTATTTTTCTGCTTATTTACATTATTAATTGCTATGAGTTATGGGCATATATTAGGCATGATGTTTCCACGTTCATCGGTTCAGAGGAATTATCCCCAACAATTGGTATCAAAGTCATATGGTTTGGCAATGGCAATGGCAATGGCAGTGACAAGTCTTTACGGGAGATCGTATGGAGGACTTAGTGGCATTAGGATAATGATGATCATGGTTGCCTAGTATGGTTTAGCAAAGGAAATGTGTCTTAAGGCAGTTTCGAACTCGTTAGGGTTTGATGAAAGGAAGAATTTGATGGATGAGAAGTTTGGCTTGTGGTGACAGGTACGAGTCATGGAGATCCAATCTGGGTTCACAAGGCGCTGATTGTATATTAAAAAAATAAAAAATTGAACACTCGAAGTCTCTGGTGTGGTGTGGGGCTTATCTGGCAGAGCACTTCCAATTTCTAGTAGCAAGTCTTTCACCAGGTATGTGATGCAATGACAGAAGGTCTTTCACAAGGTTGGGTGATGTAAGGACATGTTTATCCTTTTGGCAATTTTCCCCACTGGCCATGGAAGAGGATATGTTGCTGTTAGTGGTCCATAATTGTACACAAGGCATTGGTCAGAAAGTGATGTAAGGTGTATGGTGGACAAAGATGTCGATGGCTGACAAACTCCCTAGAAATCTAACTTGAGGAGTTGCACTACATTTCAGCAGGTTATTTCGACATGATGCTAGAACAACGAACACAAAAATTGTGTGAAGGAAAATCTTAGGATGTATAGTTCGTTCCTAAGTGGTTATACCTTGTGGTGGGGTATGGTGATTCTCGGTGATAAGAATTGTGGCTGTGGACAAAGGACTTGAGAATTCAAGTCAAATGGGAGAATTGTTAGGTTTTTACTTGTATTTCTAAGAGAACCAAATGTGAACTAAACAAGACTCAATTGATGTGGAGCTTCCCAGAGACGTGTGATACTTTTGGAAGTTGAATGATGGTGTTTAAGAGAGATTGAAGATTGAAGAAGCATAATCTGGCAGGTACCACAGCACAGAACCATGGCGTAGACAAGTGTCTGGGCCGCGGCACATGGAGCGATAAAGTCCAGAGGATTAGGCGTAGTGTAGGACCGTAGTGTAGACAAGTGCCTGGGGCTCGGCACATGAAGCGGCAAAGGAGCAAGATTGTTTCATGGTGTTGGAAGCGGGGTGCACACCGTGACCTATATAGCGGAGACGATGTATTGCTGAGATCGGAAATATTGCGCAAAATAGGAAAAGTTATTCTTCTGGAAATTCTTGTACTTGAAGGAAAATGATTTACTCTTGACTAGAAGACTTGTCATAAAAGGAAATAGTATTTATATGGAACAAGTAAGTCTTGTACATTTAGGAGTAGGATTTCCTTTTATCTTAAATTCCCTGTAACTAGTATAAATAGAACCTTGTAATTCGGTTGAATGTGGGTGGTAAAACACTGGTAAGGCTGTTGATATGTAAAATCGTGTTATAAAAACCTAACTCGCAAGTGCACGAATCGTGAGATAAGTACAGCGACAAGTAGGGATTGTTCCCACGAGGAAAAGTGATTTATCGACTAAAACTAATTCTAATTAAAGCTAAGCAAGTAACAATAACCAAGAGATTTGAGATTTGAGATTTGATTGGAGATTAAAAACTATATTAAACTAAGAAAGCAGTTAACAAGAATATGTGAATGTGATCAAAAGGTAAGAAGACTAGGTCATCAATGATCCCCAACTATGTTTACTCAATGATTCGAATTGACTTTCACAAAGAATGTTAATCAAGTTAAGGGTTCGTTCTTAAATTATGTATAATTAGTGCGGTGTGGTCCTGGAATAAATCAAGTACTCTCTATTGCAATCATTAGCAAACCTTGCATGTAAACTATAGCAGAAAATACATCAACCATACACCAAGCATTCTCAGTTAAGTCATTAGCAAACCCTGCATGTAAACTATAACCTAAAACCCACAAAGCACACAATCAAGTATTCTCAATCACAGTCATTAGCAAAACCTGCATGTAGACTACGATTGAGAACCCATTAAGCACAAGAACAAGAGAACCAAAGATAACGTGCAATATCCTGCTACGATAAATTCATTCATTCAATTGCATATTGGCTAAGAATGGTGAAACCCACACATATCTCAACCTTAACATATAAAACTCTAGATTCAAGACTAGCACTAACCATACATAGACAAGAAGAAATCACAAATTGAATGAATCGAAACTTGAATTACGAAAATATAGTCAATTCTAACAAAGAGTATTCATAGAGATTCACATTGAATCCCTAGTATGGATTTAATTACACATAGATGAAATAAAAAGAAGAGAGAAGTAATTGATAGAACCCATGGAAATAGTAGACACTCTTCCAATATCTGATGCTGAAATCTTCTCCTTCGTCTTCAAATCTTCTATATGTCAGGTGAAAGAAAGTTTGTTGAGTGATTTAGGTTATGAATGATGGCTGTCTGAATAGAAAACTCCTCTATTTATATCTGCTCGGGCTTCAGTGGAGAAACCTATTAAATCGCGGAGTATTGGCCGGACCGCTGCCACTTTGGCAGCGGTGTGGCAGCGGTTTTCCATAATTGGGAACGCTGCCACTTTGGCAGCGGTTAGGGAGCGTTTTGCACATCGGTCTCCTCTACCCGATAAATGCTGCAACGCCTCTCTCAGAAAATAGCAGCGGTGCGATAGTGCTTTTTGCTCAATTTCAGAAAAGACCCTTGACTTCTTCAAAATAGCACTTTTTATATGAAATTCTTCAAATAAATCAATCTGGTCCAATAACCTGAAAACACTCAAACACACCCATTAAAGCGCTAAAAGACTCAAGAAGCAAGCAATTGATTGGAGGAATGGGGATCAAAAATATATACAAAAAATGACAGATCAAATACCCCCAAACCTATTTTTTGCTAGCCCTCGAGCAAAACAGAAAACAAAAACCTAAAAACTAAACCTAAGAAAAACAAATCCTAACTAAGCCACTTTCGTAGGGAACACGATAGCATTGAGCGTATGCTACAAGCCTTTAAACCTCTAGGTGTCCCTAGTAGGAGGAGTTTTGTCTCTTGAGGGTTTACAGCTATGACACCCACAAACATATCCAGTGACATCCTATCATCCAAAATACCGCAAAATATGCCCAAGTTGAGACAACATGCAAAAACCAATAAGTCAAGACTAATACCTAGCCATAAATCTGAAAACATTGCATACTTTAAATAGAAAAGCCCAAACTCAAACATTTTAGCTTCGAGGACACATCATCAAATGCCATAGATATAATTCGCCTCGACTCTACTTCTCACGTGATGTCGCTCATAATTCACACAGATCCTAGGCACAATCACTCATCAAGCATATGCGAATGGAATTATGCACAAGAAATATCAAGAATTATCGCATATGAATATATCATTGAAAGAACGCTTGATTTGTATGCAAAAGATCTCATTAAATGAATCAAACATTATGAACAAGATAATCACATGCTCTATCTCTACTTTCATAATAAGGATAACCAGCAGATCAAAAAGACTTTCATTTAGGTTGTAATGGGGCCATTGGGCGAGGGTTCAAGAAAGAACGGGAAATTGGAATTCAACAACCTAGGATCATATCATGAGAGTCTTCCATTACCTTTTCGGCTTCACACAAATGTCTTGGTCTCCTTTACAAGTGGAATGACACCACTTGATGTTGTTCAATTCTTCAAAATTCACCTCTCTCTCTTTGTCATACTCCTTTTGAGTAAATACAAGCTTTGCAATATAAATTGACTTTATTGCACCCATTAACATTCTATTTTTTTTTTTTTGAATGCTTGCAATCTTCTTGACTCAATTGCACATTTTTTTTTAATTGAATGATAAATTGACTTTGGCTTCGAACTTTTTGGATTGAATGCAGCTCTTCTTCTCCTCGGTCTTCAACATTGAAATCTGCACACAGTTACGTGCAAAAATAGCACATTTTCTTCACTATCTCAAAATATGATCCCAAGCTATAGGGTCAGGCTTAAGATATCGGTTCATTGGGTTACGGTTGATGTGGTGAAGAAAGAAAAACAAGGCTATAGTGTTTGGCTTCAAACAGGGCTATGGAGCACACACATAAGGTAGGAAATATTCCAGGCCTTTTAAGTAGCTAAAGCACACATAGTCTATCATCACTTCCACTGGTTCGTCTTACTAGAGATCAAAATATAACATGTGAAATCTTTTATGATGATTGTTCTATATTGCTCAATGTACTACCTATAGAGATCGAATCTAATGTTAAGATCCTAGTAAGTGTTTAAAGAGTAGAAACAACAGAACCCTCATAGTGTGTCACATATGTACGCTTTTTGGTTTAGTGAACTCACAAGGGTAGTCACCACTATTAATCATGGCAATTCAATTCAACATCCTATCCACTATCATATCAGAGCATGTCATAAGTTTTGAAAACTGCAATATAGTACTCTAAATGGCCAAATGTTAGTGTAAACTCATTGAGAAAAGCATATTATCTCTAGGGCACACTTCAAAGTACCTTGTCTTGAAAGACACTGTAACAACAGACTCTAAAACAAAACAAAACAAAACAAAAGGAGTCTCACCCCCAAACCGAAATCCAACATTGTCCTCAATGTATGAAAATGAAAACATGACAACATGGATAAAGACAAGGCAGCGCGAATTTAACACAACAAGAGAAGAAAATAAACAAAGTCAAACTTAATAAACATAATCCTCAAAAGTAAAAACTGAAAAACACAATATTTGAAAGTTTAAATGAAAGAGAAAAAGAAAAGAAAAAAAAAGAAAAAGAAAAAGAAAAAGTGAAAAGAAACATATCAGCCTGTAGACTCAGGTCCGTCTACAGTGTCTCTAGCAGTCGTCCTCACACTGCTGGCTCGAGTCAGGCCCGAAAAAATCACCTCCAGGGGGTGCAGTGAAATAATCTCCAAACTGGGCTGCGGTCTGTAGAAATGCAGCATCAACACCTGAAACATGGGAGTGAGATGGGTCAGAAGGTTGGGCGGGCCGAACTGTGGCTCGATGGATCTCGTCTATCAAGAGCTGCATGGCGTCAAAGCGCGAGTACATGTCGGTCCTCAAACTGGCGACCTCGGAATGGACATAGTCCTTCATCGTGGAAAGCATGTACTCGACCCACTCAGGCCTCTGCTGTGACGACCCAGCCCTAGCATCCGTCTGGTAACCTGGCATAGAATCTCCATATGCCTGCTGAGCTAGGTGCGGACCCTGCTGGTCCTCATCTTATTGATCCTGCTCCTCCAGACTGTCATCGTCCCGACGCCTTTTCCGCACAGCGACCTCTCCAATCAAGGGAAGGCCACGTACACTCACCTGAGTGTTCCACGTCAGCAGGCAAAGTGGAGTGTCGGGCTCCGATGTGTCATCCCGAGAGTCATCATCAACTACCAAACTAGCTGCAGCACACATGGCAGTGATCAGACATGGGAAAATAATACTAGTGCTCACCTGTCACCCACAGCCACGAATCTCCTTCTTAATGAACCCGGCAACATCAATGTATCTCCCTGTCCTGATGGCATAAAGAATCTGAGAGGCCTCCTTGAAGATCTCCCCTGTGTGGCTCGACGGCTTTAGAGAAGGCGAAATGAAAAGGTTCCAAAAAGCGCTCTCCAAATGCAAGTCACCTCTCAGCAACCTCTGTCCATTCCACCCAGCTGCTCCCTCTCTGCGTAGCGCACACCCAAGATCATACTTGTTCGGCCACGCGGCATCAGCACTCTCTATAGGAGGCAAGCCATAATACTCGTTGATCAACTCTGCTGTGATCACCACTAGCACCCTCCAAACAATCACCACCCCGTGTGTGGAGAACTGAGCGTCCACCATGTTTGCATAGAACTCACGGGCTAGGGTGATGTTGGCATTACATGGTCGCCGAACATATCCTGTCCATCCTCTGGCCTCTACGGTGGCAGGGATAGGAGTCTCTCCCAACTCCTCCAGTGCCATCCCCCTCTCAAGAATGAATTTCCTCTCATTCTTCAGTCTGTCTCTATAATCAGGATGGCCGACATATGACGGCTTAACTGGCCATTTGTCTCTCCTCCTATTGGGGTCTGCAGGAGCATGGCCTCCTCTGATGACAGTCCTCACCATACCTGGATAAAATGAAGCACACAAAGCAAATAAGTTTCCAGAATGGGGCAAACAGTATAACAAAATTTCAGCAGTAATCTGACAAACAATTACTATATCACAACTGCCCAAAAGGGCCTGTACATTCTCCAACACACAGTATAATTTAACAAAGGTTAACATTGAAGCACATAAACAACTCAATCAATTGTTAAATTGTCGTGTTGATGTCTAGTAGTCGCCTAAATTCGTTCCAATTGGTTTAGGACTTATAAATAGCTGACAATTATAGTTCACAATTAGGCACATTCAT
This sequence comes from Acer campestre, assembly GCA_954870605.1. Lineage (NCBI taxonomy): Eukaryota > Viridiplantae > Streptophyta > Magnoliopsida > Sapindales > Sapindaceae > Acer > Acer campestre. The sequence goes on along the minus strand of OX940799.1, from coordinate 11,942,051 downwards.
CAGAATAGAACATTAGACAGGCAAATATCATCCTCTAGGGCCTAGGGGCCGAATTTCATCAGTAAGAAGGAACTAGCAGAGTCTCACATACGACAGCACATGAATGAAGTAAAAATTAAACTAAATGAGCAGAGTTATCGAACATACCTTGGCCTGGAGCGTGAATGGAGGCAGAAGAGAAGGGAAGAAGAAAGAAAAGAAAGAAAAGAAAGAAAACGAGAAGAAAAAATTGCCCTTCTGTCGCACGAAGCGACCTTATAAAATAGTGCAAAACCGTTGTGGAACCGCTGCCATTTAGGCAGTGGTCAGGCAGCGGTCGTCAGCGATTGGCCCGGGCAACGGTGGCTCAAAACGCCCCATTTTACTTAGGACCGCTGACATAGACACAGCGGTCTGGCAGTGGTCCGACAGCGGTTTACGTCAGGTGTGACCGCTACCATACCGCTTTGAGGTCCAAACCAAAAATACCAGCGGTTGGGCAGCGGTTTTTGGATAGAGGGGACCACTTCCCAAAACGCTGCCACACCGCTTTGACATGTAACAGCGGTGTGCATCAGGTGCAAAATTATTATTATTTTTTTTGTTATTTAAGAAAATATAAAAAATACCTGGGTGGGTTGCCTCCCACTTAGCGTTTTATTTAACGTCTGGGCAAGACGCACAAGAGCCTTACGGCTCATTGAGGCGGGAAAACTCAGCAATCCTTAGCTTGGATGCACACAGGTATGGCTTGAGTCAGTGTCCATTAACCTTAAATCTCTTCTGACCGTCAAGACCTTCAATTTCCACAGCTCCGTGCAGAAAAACCTGAGTAACCCTATATGGACCCAGCCAACGTGATTTCAGCTTCCCTGGAAACAACCGTAACCTTGACTGATACAAAAGGACAAGCATCCCCGGTTGGAATTCCTTCCGAAAGATTTTGCTGTCATGCAGTTTCTTCGTCCTTTCTTTGTATATCTTGGCATTCTCATACGCATTGTCCCGAAGCTCCTCAAGCTCACTCATCTGTAATTTTCTTTCCTCTCCTGCCTTATCTAAATCGAAATTCAACTTCTTCAGTGCCCAATAGGCATTGTGTTCCAACTCCACAGGTAGATGACAAGCTTTTCCTTATATTATCCTATAAGGACTCATACCAATTGGGATTTTGTAGGCAGTTCTGTACGCCCACAATGCATCATTAAGCTTAGTTGACCAATCCTTTCGATTTGGTTGCATTGTCTTCTCCAATATCTGTTTAATCTGCCTATTGCTCACCTCCACTTGTCCTGAAGTCTGAGGATGATATGGGGTTGCCACTTTGCGTTTGACACCATATTTCTTCATTAAAGAGGCAAAAACCTTGTTACAAAAATGGCTCCCACCATCACTTATGATAGCACGTGGTGTCCCAAATCTGGCAAATATGTGCTCTTTCACGAATTTTATCACCACGGTGCTATCATTTGTCTTGGTTGCAATTGCTTCAATCCACTTCGAAACATAGTCCACAGCTACCAAGATGAAAGTGAACCCATGTGAGGATGGGAAGGGACCCATAAAGTCAATTCCCCATACGTCAAATATTTCTATCACCAACTGACTTGAAAGGGGCATCTCATCTCTCTTACCAATGCTCCCCGTTCTCTGGCACCTGTCACAAGAAATACAAAAAGTATAAGCATCTTTAAATAAAGAGGTCCAGAAGAAACCTGATTGGAGAACTTTCAGAGCAGTCTTCTTGGCACTAAAGTGCCCTCCACAGCTAAGGTCGTGGCAGAATTTCAGAACATCTTGCTGCTCCTCTTCAGGAACACATCGCCGAATGATTTGATCAGCGCCATATTTGAACAGGTATGGCTCATCCCAAAAGTATTGCCTGGTGAGGGAGATGAATCTTCGTCTTGCTTGAGAGTTCAGGTCGGCTGGTACGATGCCATTAGCAAGATAGTTCACTATATATGCGTACCATGGATCTTTGGTGTCCACATTCATCAGTTGTTCATCTGGAAAGTTCTCATTTATTGGTACAAGCTTGGTACTTCCTTCTCCAGTTTCTTCTTCCACTAGTCGAGAAAGGTGGTCAGCTACCACATTCTCGATGTCTTTCTTATCCCTGATTTCCAAATCAAATTCTTGCAATAAAAGGATCCACCGGAGTAATTTCGGTTTCGCTTCCTTTTTTGTTAGTAAATATTTCAAACCAGCATGATCAGAATAAACAATTACTTTAGACCCAATCAAATATTGACGAAATTTTTCCAGGACACTAACAACAGCAAGTAATTCTTTTTCTCAAGTAATTCTTTTTCTGTAGTGGAGTAATTCAATTGTGCATCATTCAAAGTGCGACTAGTGTAGTAAATAACATGTGGCAATTTATCTACTCGCTGTCCTAAAACAGCACCTACAGCATAGTTTGATGCATCACACATTAATTCAAATGGAAGGGACCAATCATGAGGCATTATAACAGGAGTAGATGTCAGTTTATCTTTCAGAGTTGTAAAAGCAAGCATACATTCATTATTGAAATCAAATGTAGATTCCTTGGTCAACAGATTACACAGGAGGCGACTAATTTTTGAAAAATCTTTAATAAAACGCCTGTAAAAACCTGCATGACCAAGAAAACTCCTCACACCCTTTACCGAAGTAGGAGGTGGAAGTTTAGCAATTACTTCAATTTTAGCTCTATCTACTTCTATGCCTTTATCAGATATCACATGTCCTAGCACTATTCCAGATTTCACCATAAAATGACTTTTCTCCAAACTAAGAGTTAAATTAGTCTCAGTGCATCTTTTCAAAACACTAGTTAAATTATCAAGGTAGTGGTCAAAAGAATTACCAAAAACAGAAAAATCATCCATAAATACCTCGATATATTTCTCTAGCATGTCGGAAAAAATTGACATCATGCATCTTTGGAAAGTGGCAGGGGCATTGCACAACCCAAACGGCATTCTTTTGTAAGCAAAGGTACCGAAAGGACAAGTGAATGTTGTCTTCTCTTGATCTTTTGAGGCAATGGCAATCTGATTATATCCTGAAAAACCATCCACGAAACAGTAATAAGCATGTCCCGCCAAACGCTCAAGCATCTGATCGATGAACGGCAAAGGAAAGTGATCTTTTTTTGTTGCCTTGTTGAGCTTGCGGTAGTCTATGCACACCCTCCATCCCGTGGTCTTCCTTGTAGGGATCAGTTCATTGTTTTTATTAGCTACCACTGTGATTCCAGATTTCTTTGGCACAACATGAACCGGACTTGCCCAATTGCTGTCAGATATAGGGTATATAATACCCACTTTGAGTAGCTTTAAGACCTCTTCTTTGACCACCTCTTTCAGGTTCGGGTTAAGTCTTCACTGAGCTTCTCTAGATGGATTCATACCCTCCTCTAAAAGAATGTGATGCATGCAAATGGTAGGGCTTGTTCCCTTGATATTTGATATGGTCCATCCAATGGCGGCTTTGTGTTCTTGAAGCACCGCCAAGAGTCTTTCTTCTTTTTCTTTTTCTGTCTCTAAGTCTAAAACTATAATCACTGGAAGAGTCTCATTCTCCCCTAAAAAGGCATATTTGAGGTTAGAGGGGAGTTGTTTCAGCTCCAATGCAAGGGGAGAACTAATAGATGGGATTAACGATTTGTTGATCTCATTTACCCCTTCAATACATATTTTCTCCATATCAGAATCCTCTTTTGTAACTCCTATCTGCTGAAGTTCTCCATCATCTTCAAACACATCACAAACCCAATCTAACAATTCCTCAGATATGTCTTCTAATAACTCATCTTGTACTGCTGACTTTACCACTTCAATTGCATTACATTCAATAGAGTACCAATCGTCGGCTGCTTCAGGGAACTTTAGGGACTCAAAAACTTTAAACTCTACAGTCTCATCTAACACAGTCATCGTTAGCTTCCCATTCTGGACATCTATAAAAGTCTTTGCAGTTGCCATAAAGGGTCTCCCTAAAAGAATTGGCTTGCAGTTCCTATCTTTGGCACCTTCATCCATATCTAACACCACAAAGTCAGCAGGAATAATAAGATTTTCTACCTGTACTAGTACATCTTCCACATAACCCTTAAGGTACCTACAGAACCATCGACCAACAGAAGCGACATGGTTGTCTTTTTCAGATCATTCAAACCCAATTGCTCATAAATAGTTGATGGCAATGCTGGCTCTTAAGTCTAGCATAGCCCTCTCCAGAGTTGTACCGCCAATAGTAATGTTGATGCAGAAACTACCTGGATCTTGAAGTTTGGTGGTAATGATTTTTGAAGGACTGCATTAGCACTTCCGGTCATAAATTTTTGATGATTCTCCACAAATCTTGTTTTGTATGTGTGAAGGCTCTTGAAAAACTTAGCATATGCAGGCATCTTCTGAATCATCTCCAACAGGGGCAAGTTGACATTGACCTTTGAAAGGATGTCATATATGTCCTTGTATGACTTCTCCAACTTGCTCTTTTGCAGTCTTCCTGGGAATGGGATAGGTGGCACATATGGATTTGCTGACTTGTGAAGGAGTGGTGAATCCTTGAACTTTTCCACCACTATCTCATCCTCCTGGGACTTGAGCTTTTCTTTTGAAGAACCTGAAACATTAACAGGTTTATCAAAAAGTTCAGCAGGTTGATTATCAGTTAGCACCTTACCATTTCGGAGAATTGTCATAGCTTTAACTTGCTCAGTGTAACTTGGAAATTTTCCTTGTTCCACTCTTTGTTGAGCCTCAGTTAGTTGCCCAACTTGAATCTCTGTCTTCTTTATTGAAGCATTAATATTCTGAAATTGTACATCATTCATTTGGTTTATACGCTGTTCTAATTGCTGGATTTGTTGCTGCATTTGTTGCTGCAATTGCTGTGATTGCTGCTGCATTTGCTTCTGCATTTGCTGCTGCATGTCCTGCGATTGCTGCTTGATTTGCTGTAGTAATTCTTCCATTGAAGGCTTCTTTGGTTGAGATTCGAAGTTTTGTTGAGCACCGGTGTTAATCTGTCTCTGATTGCTGTTGTTGTTTCCCCATTGGTTACTGGTGTTCTGATTGTTTGACCATGAAAAATTAGGATGATTCCTCCACCCTGGATTGTAGGTGTTGGAATATGGGTCATTCCTAGGTCTGGGGTTGAAGTTGTTCATGGCATTAACTTCTTCTTCTTCAGGTCCAAGACCTGCTGTCTAGTGCTCTCCCATAAATACCTTTTGTTTCAATTGACCAATTTCAGTAGCAAAAGAATCTATCTTATTCATCATCTGTGTCATCTGAATGGAACTCTCTGTGCTAGCATCCACGGTATAGATTCCCTTCTTTCGTCTAAAATTCTTATGACGAGAATTCTGGGCCAACTTCTCAAAGATCTCGTACACCTCATCAGGCTGCTTGTCATACATAGATCCACCACAGGTATTGTTCACTAGGAGTCCTGATACTTTAGTCAAACCATCATAAAACCATTGACACAACTGATTAGTCAAAAACCCATGCTGAGGACAATCCCTGGTATATTTCTTGAAACGCTCCCATGCCTCATAAAAAGTCTCGTTGTCTTGTTGAAAGAAACTCAAAATTTTGGCTCGGATTTCACTGGTTTTCTGAGGTGCATAATACTGATCAGTAAGCTTTTCTCGCACTTCATCCCATGTCTCAAAGATGCAGGAGGCAAGGTTAACAGCCATGCTTTCGCCTCTCCTTTCAATGCATGCGGAATGCATCTCATACGCAGCTGATCTTCAGTAATCCTGTAGTTAGGTAGGGATTGTATTGCTCCGTAAAACTCTCTGAAGAACAAGAGTATATCTTCATCTGGTAAACCATGGAAACTGGGCAGCTGACTATAATGGCTACTCTTCAGCTCATAATTCCTTACTGCGGGTTCTAGCACAATGCACAAAGGATCATTGCTCACAAATGGTCTACTGTAATCCTTCATAGTTCTGATGGGTTCTGGCTCAAATAATGGATTAGGAACAAGGTTAGGAGCCTGGCGCATCCTTTCTTGATTCTGTTCCTGATTTTGCTCGTCTTCCATTGCTAAATTTCTGATACGATCTATATTATCGTTCAAAGGTAATAATTCTCCCTGTTGAGATCTTCTACCTTGCATCTGTTGACAATACCTACAATGAGACAAACAAATCACTAGTAAACTCTGAAAAAGAAAAGGAGAAAGAATAAATAGAAAGAAAAATCTAAAAAGCTAAAAATTAATGACTCGACTATCTGAACTAATAAATCTATTAACTAAAACTAAAACTAGAAATAACCAATAAATTCACTATTCCCCGGCAGCGGCGCCAAAAACTTGATATGTAAAATCGTGTTATAAAAACCTAACTCGCAAGTGCACGAATCGTGAGATATGTACAATGACAAGTAGGGATCGTTCCCACGAGGAAAAGTGATTTATCGACTAAAACTAATTCTAATTAAAGCTAAGCAAGTAACAGTAATCAAGAGATTTGAGATTTGAGATTTGATTGGAGATTAAAAACTATATTAAACTAAGAAAGCAATTAACAAGAATATGTGAATGTGATCAAAAGGTGAGAAGACTAGGTCATCAATGATCCCCAACTACGTTTACTCAATGCTTCGAATTGACTTTCACAAATAATGTTAATCAAGTTAAGGGTTCGTTCTTAAATTATGTATAATTAGTGTGATGTGATCCTAGAATAAATCAAGTACTCTCTACTGCGCAATCATTAGCAAACCCTGCATGTAAATTATAGCAGAAAATACATCAACCATACACCAAGCGTTCTCAGTTAAGTCATTAGCAAACCCTGCATGTAAACTATAACCTAAAACCTACAAAGCACACAATCAAATATTCTCAATCACAGTCATTAGCAAAACCTGCATGTAGACTACGATTGAGAACCCATTAAGCACAAGAACAAGAGAACCAAAGATAACGTGCAATATCCTGCTACGATAAATTCATTCATTCAATTGCATATTGGCTAAGAATGGTGAAACCCACACATATCTCAACCTTAACATATAAAACCCTAGATTCAAGACTAGCACTAACCATGCATAGACAAGAAGAAATCACAAATTGAATGAATCGAAACTTGAATTACGAAAATATAGTCAATTCTAACAAAGAGTATTCATAGAGGTTCACATTGAATCCCTAGTATGGATTTAGTTACACATAGATGAAATAAAAAGAAGAGAGAAGTAATTGATAGAACCCATGGAAATATTAGACACTCTTCCAATCTCTGATGCTGAAATCTTCTCCTTCGTCTTCAAATCTTCTATATGTCAGGTGAAAGAAAGTTTGTTGAGTGATTTAGGTTATGAATGATGGCTGTCGAACTGTCTCCAGATGAACCCCCTTATGAATAGAAAACTCCTCTATTTATATCTGCTCGGGCTTCAGTGGAGAAACCTATTAAATCGCGGAGTATTGGCCGGACCGCTGCCACTTCTTTAGCAGCGGTGTGGCAGCGGTTTTCCATAATTGGGAACGCTGCCACTTTGGCAGCGGTTAGGGAGCGTTTTGCACAGCGGTCTCCTCTGCTCGATAAACGCTGCGACGCCTCTCTCAGAAAATAGCAGCGGTGCGAGAGCGTTTTTTGCTCAATTTCAAAAAAGACCCTTGACTTCTTCAAAATAGCACTTTTTATATGAAATTCTTCAAATAAATCAATCTGGTCTAATAACTTGAAAACACTCAAACACACCCATTAAAGCGCTAAAAAACTCAAGAAGCAAGCAATTGATTAGAGGAATGGGGATCAAAAATATATACAAAAAATGACCGATCAGCTGTGAGTTGAACACCATGTAACATCAGAGAGTGTGAGTGAGATCTGGGGAGACCCAAGGGAATATCTGAAGAGGGATCCAAGGGAATATCGGTGGATCAAGTATGAGATCCATGGGTGATATTTATGGGAGACCTAGGGAATATTGGGGGTTCTTGGTGAGGATCTTGTGAGTGTGGTTTGGGGTTAGGTGTGAGAGAGAATCCTAGAGTATATGGTTGTAACAGTTTATCATATAGTGGAACTTTCTCTGTCGTCCTGATGGCCCGTGGTTTTTTACCCGATTTGAGTTTTCCACGTATATCTTGTGTTATGATTGTTTATTCTCTCTCATCTATTTTTCTGTTTATTTACGTTATAATTACTATGAGTTATGGGCGTATATTAGGCACGATGTTTCCGCGTTCATCGGTTCAGTGGAATTATCCCCAACACAAATTGATAAGGAAGGACCTCTTTAATCATATATTTCATTTATTTATTTATTTATTCTATGTAACTAAATAAAATATATATTATAAATTTTCTTTTTAATTTGAATAAAATAATTAAAATAATAAATTGTTATCAAATTAAAATGATATAATAAGGGGTATAATTGTTACATTGTAGTTTTGGTTGAAGACATAATATATATGTGAGAGAGAGAGAGAGAGAGAGAGAGAGAGAGAGAGAGAGAGAGAGAGAGATCTTTAACATTAGGATCTCTTAAGTAATTAATTAAATTAAGAACTATTATGATCTAAGATAATAATAATAAAACAAAACAAAAAGCAACAACGTTGTCAAAATCCAATCATGAATTATCTTATTAATTTATTTTATTCTATTACAATACTCTTTCTTAGATATCGACAATATGAAATAAAATAGCACTAGCGACTAGCTAGTATATATAATCAACCGCAACAATCGACAATCCTACCTTTTATAAATAGTTTCCAACAAAACTTATTACCTGCTTTCCGGAGGAAAATTAATAATATTATTACTGAATGATTGTAAGTGATATTGTTTTTTGTTTTTTGGTTTAGATGAATTAGAGATTTGGGAAAAGAGATATGACTCAAATCTTATCTCATCAAAACAAGTGATTAGTAATGAACCTTTACAAATAACACAAAATACATAAACATTGTTTTAATTAAATAAAAATAATTGTTAATTATTTTTATGTACAACTTGCAGTGCAGCGGTCCATAATTCAAATCTAAAACATTATCAATTTAAACGAGTGTCATTTATCACCACATTTATTATTATTATTATTATTATTATTATTATTATTGATTAATTACAATAAAACACGTAAAATATAAAATATATTATCATTAGCATGAATAAGACAAATCCATATGACGTGCATAGGCCAAGTCCCTTAAATTATCGCTGTTTCAAATATATATATATATATATATTATAGTGGAATCGGTGGAAAATGTCACATTTTTGAACTAATTTAGTGATAAAGTCACTGCTTTAATAAGTTAAGTTTAAAAGGCACCGTATATATATACAACAATTAAATTATATGGTTGATTTGTCCTGATTTGCTTACAATAATCTTACTATTAGCATATAATAGGTTACAATACAACAACTAACCACGAAAATTCTTCTTTTCATACGCGTAAAATTTAAAATATATTATCATTAGAATGACCAAGACAAATCCATGTAATACGTATATAGACTAAGCCCCCTCTTGAATTTTCTTGTTAATTTGTAATTTGTTCACAGTGCTCTTAGATAACGATTTTCTAATTAAACTAACTTTAGCATAATTTCATAATAAGTTCGTCCAACTACAACGAACCACGAAATGTATTAATATGTGGTTTTTCAAATAAAGTTAGAAGCTTTCAAATTAGTTAATTAATATGTGGTTGTCAGATTATAGTCAATGATAAATAACACAAAATGATTAACATTATTTTGATTTTAAATAAAATTATTAATTAAATCAAACACATCATATATAAAATATATTATCATTAGCATGAGCAATTGCAACGAAACACGGAAATTCTTCTTTTTTATACTAAAGTTAATCATTGTTGTAAGATTATAGTATGTGATATAGATAAACTATAAATCATTACAAATAACACAAAATGAAAGGAAAAAACACAAACCCATAGTAAAATATAAAATGTAGTATCAACAGCATTTAAAAAAAAAAAATGTAATATCATCAGCATGAGCAAGACAAATCCATGTGATTTGCATATGTAGACTAATAAGTCTGCAGTTCCCACTTGAATTATCTTGTTTAATTTGTCTTGATTTGTTTACGATAGTCTTCTCTCTGACCATACTCTCTAAATTTTAGTTATTTGAGCTAAAAAGTTATTTTAGCTATTTACCATCCTCTAGTCATTAATATTAATATTTTAATATTTTTAAAATTTAAAATATAAATAAATTTATTTAGTTTAAAAAATGACAACATTTTTTCAATAAGAAAATTAGTTTAAAAATAATAAAATAATAGGGGAGAGAAAATAGCTAGTAAGAAATAGCTCCCTACATTTGGAGAGTGCCTTGGTAGTTCTCTAAAATTAAGAGCCATAATAGGGAGTGGTTGGAGTACAAAAAAATCATCCCCACTAGCTATTTTGGTTAAGGAATGGCTTTAGGAAACATGGTTGGAGATACTCTAAATACATCAATTTAATTTGTAACTAAAGTAGCCATAGCATAGTTAACTTGGCCATCCAAATTCCAAAAGCATCTCGTTTATAACACGAACGAGGTTGAATTTCGGAACACCCAAAAAAACCAAGCAACTACTGACCTTAATTGTCTAATATTTGATGAGATCGGGTTCGTCTAGTGGTAAACCCCTTACATTTACATTACGAGGTTGCGGGTTCGAGTCTTCTCCTTCCCCAAAAAATCCCGAATTTAATATAATACTTCAAAAAAAAAAATTATTGACCAATATTTTTTCTTTTGAAGTATTACACGTCTATTACATAAATTGAGGGTTTTTTTAGGAGGGGGGGGGGGGGGGGGGGGGGAGGAACTCAAATCCGCAACCTCATGGTACATGTGTGAGGGGTTTTACCACCAAATCAACCTCATCTCGTCTAATATTCTTTGTTTACAATTATTATGATGAAAATTGCCGAAAACATCCACACAAAAAAGGAGAAATTATTTGATTTTCTATTTGTATTAGAGTGGTTCTATTGGCACCCCACTACTGAACTATTTATGCTCCACTTATTTAAAAATTTTGATTTAATTATATAAAATTAAAAGGTTTTATTAATTTTTTTGATTTATTTCCCGGATTACCATTTTACTTATTTTTCAAACTTAATATACCCCATATCTTTTACCACAAAAAAAAAAAAAAAAAAAAAAAAAAATACACTTCATTTCTAATCTTTATATACAGTTTTCTCACATCCATTCACATGACTTGTTTTTTCTTCTTTTTTCATGGCGAAACCATCCTTATTAGATGCGATTTTGTTTATTTTTTTTTTAGTTGATTGGATTGCTAGTGATAGATTGTGAGTGTGATATTGATCGTCTGATGATTTTTTTTTAGTTATTGAGTTAGGGTTTTTGTGTAGTTTCATTTTGTCAAACATTAGAATTTCTTAGTTGCGATTTCATTAATGTTTTTTTTTTTTTTTTTTTTTTTTTTTTTTTGTTAATAACATTAAACTAACTTTGAAAGATACGGAATAAATCTACAAAAGAATTGATACAAATCATAGTACGCCTAGAAGATCTGAAAGGAAATAAGCCGAGAGTGAAAAAAAAATAGCAAACGTGGATTTGGAATTTGAAAAGAAAAACAAAACAAACATGTTAAACAATAAAATCAATAAACACTAAACATGGAAAACATAAGATCGAGATCTGAAAGAAAATATAAACAAAAATAGTAAATGAGATCGAGATCTAAAAAAAATAATATAAACAAAAATTGTAAACATTCAGCGATTTGAAACAATCTATGTCGTTAGGGATTTGAAAAATCTGATTAAAAAAAAAAAAAAAAAATTGGAATCGGTAATTTTAGAATTTCATATATTTATACGGCTATTTTTTTTTAAACCACCCCATACAATATTCTTAGATATTGATTTTCTTTTTTCTAACTAATTAAAGTTTCCCTAATATAATAAATCATGCAACTGATAACATTGAAAATCCATTCTTTTAAACACGGGTGTTGCAACAAAAGTAGCAGTCCCTGTAAACAAATTAATTTTATACGATCCAAAAAATTAATTTAAAAATCAATCAAATGTGACTAGTGATGTGTTTTTGGCTTTTTGCACAGCAAAAGTAATTATATTATCACCGGATGTTAGTTGGGAAACACGGTGTTGCAACAAAAGTAGCAGTCCCTGTAAACAAATTAATTTTATACAATCCAAAAAATTAATTTAAAAATCAATCAAATGTGACTAGTGATGTGTTTTTGGCTTTTTGCACAGCAAAAGTAATTATATTATCACCGGATGTTAGTTGGGGAGCCGTGTGAACCAAAAATGGTTAACATTGTCAACATTGTCTCTCTGATTGTTGTTAATTGACACTAATAATAATATTATTAATTAATAATTAAAATCAATTGCATAAAAAATAAAATATGTTGTAAATAGGATGACCAAGACTAGATGTGATATGGTGGTTTGGGGGTTTTGATCGGCATCTCCGATGGCGACGTCATTGGTGGGTCTTTTCCGACGGCCTGGGTCTCTCCTCCGGATTAGTTTCAGCTTGTGTGTTTATTTGTGTTTAGTTTTATGTTTTGGTTGTAATCCCACTCTTGTGTGGGCGTTTTTCTCCAGTTGTGGGACTATGTTCTGGGCTTGTGCTCAGTTAGTTTTATTTGTGGAGTCCCAGATTAGTTATAACCTTGCCCTGGATCTGGTTTTCCAGATTTTCAGGTGCTCTTTCCATCAAAAAAAAAAAAAAAAAAGACTAGATGTGATATGTAATTATGTATGGACTAAAGTTTCACTTTCAGTTGCATTTATTTAGCAATACCCTGGAAACTGCATAGTAAATGCCACCGCACTTAATAAAAAAAATCATATTTTTTTTAATACTAACTCTGTTGTGACAATTTGAATCTAATATATTATCAGATTAAATAATCACTCTTTTATCATCGAGACACATTAAACCGGTGAAAATTAAGTCATCATTTTATACCAACTAATCTTCGTAAGTAAATTAACTTATCTTTAAAAAGAGAAGTAAATTAACAGTATTATTTTCTTTATAATTATAGTGGATGATTAATTGTGAACCTTAACAAAGCGTAGAAAATAATATATCTATGTTTTGAAAAGTCAAGTTCATTCGCCCAAATTAACCCGACCCCAAGTTCATTTGCCCAAATTAACCCGACCCCAAGTTCATTCATCTACTAGCTGAGCTATATCCTTTGGAACAATGATTAACATTGTTTCTTAGTTAAATAATACTAATAATAATAGTATTAATTAATTAAAATCAACTGCATAAAAAATAAAATATATTGTAAATAGGATGACCAAGACTAGATGTGATATGTATGGCTAGGGGTGGGCACCCAAACCGCCAAACCGATCAACCCATCCAAACCAAACCAATTTAAGCGGATTGGTTTGGTTTCGTTAAAAAAAATAAATCGATTGGGTTGTTTTTAAGCAACCCAATTGGTTTGAGTTAGTTTGTGGGTTGCGTTTTATCAAAACTGTATAACCCAACCCAAACCAAACCATTACATACTTATAAATATATATATATATTATTAATTAAATTATAGGAGAAAACAAATAAAAACTAAAGCTAACCAAATGCATCAGGAAGTGAACTTCGAAACTTCAAAGTGGTAGATATTATTAATTTTGGAAGCTTAAACGATTTAGTTTTATTTTATAAGTTTTAGGCATTCTACAGTTGAGAGTTTTTTTTTTTTTTTTTTTTATTATTTTTTTTATTTTTTTTAACGATTATCGTTCTACCCTTGAGTTAAATTTAGTATTATAAATTAGTATTATTGTTTATCTTATTAATAATTGGTTTAACTACTTATATTGATAATTTGATATTATTAAATTTATTCAAATAAAAAACAATGTAATTATTTTCTTAAACCGTTAAACCAAACCGAACCGATTTTTATCGGTTTGGTTTGGTTTGATTTGGTTTTACCTTATAAATTGTTTGGTTTGGGTTGTAAAAAATTAAACCGATTTTATAATGGTTTGGTTTGGGTATATTCAAACCCAACCCAAACCAACCCATGCCCACCCTTATATGGCATTATATATTACCAAAACACATTAGGCGCAACTAATCTTTAAAAGTAAATTAACTTATCTTCAAAAGGAGAAGTAAATTAACATATATATTTTTTATAATTATCGTGGATGATTAATTGTGAACCTTAACAAAGAGTAGACAATAATAAACATCATGTTGGGGATAATCCTAGACCGATGAACGCGGAACACCATGCCTAATATACGCTCATAACTCATAGCAATTAATAACGTCAATAAGCAGAAAAATAGATGAGAGGGAATAAACAATCATAATACAAGATATACGTAGAAAACCCAAATCGGGTAAAAAACCACGAGCTGTCAGGACGACAGAGAAAGTTCCACTATATAGTAAATTGTTACAACCAAATACTTCAGGATTCTCTCTCACACCAAACCCCAAACCACACTCACAAGATCCTTACCAAGAACCCCACAATATCCCCTAGGTCTCCTCTAAATATCACCCATGGATCTCATACTTGATCCACCGATATTCCCTTGGATCCCTCCTCGGATATTCCATTGGGTCTCCCTAGATCTCACTCACACTCTCTGATGTTTACATGGTTTTCTTTTTGCTCCACACAAATAAACCTAATTACAAGGTTCTATTTATACTAGTTACAGCGAGTTTAAGATAAAAGGAAATCCTACTCCTAAACGTACAAGACTTACTTGTTCCACATAAATACTATTTCCTTTTATGATAAGTCTTCTTATAGGGAGTAAATCTTTTTCCTTCAAGCACAAGAACTTCCAGAAGAATACATTTTCTTATTCTGCACAATATTCCCCATCTTAACAATACATCGTCTCTGCCGTATAGGTCACGGTGTACACCCCGCTTCCAACACCATGAAACAATTATGCTCCTTTACCACTCCATGTGCCGCTGCCCAAGCACTTGCCTATGTCGGGGTCCTACGCTGCGGTACCTACCGGATTACGCTTCTTCAGTTCTTCTTCAATCTTCAATCTTCAATCTCCCTTAAACACCACCATTTAACTTCCAAACGTATCCCACGTTTCCAGAAAGCTCCAGATCAGTTGAGTCTTGTTTGGTTCACATTTGGTTCACTTAGAAATATAAGTCAAAACCTAACAATTCTCCCTTTTGACTTGAATTCTCAAGACTTTTGTCCACAGCCACAATTCTCATCACCGAGAATCACCATACCCCACCACAAGGTATAACCACTTAGGAACGAACCATCCTAAGATTTTCCTACAAATTTTTTTTTTTTTTTTGTTCGTTGTTCCGGCACCATATCAAAATAACTTGTTGAAATTATGGTGCAATTCCAGTCAGATTTCCAGGGAGTTCGTCAGCCATCGACATCTTTGTCCACCTACACCTTGCATCACTTTCTGACCAATGCCTTATGCACAATTATGGACCACTAGCAGCAAGATGTCCTCTTCCATGGCCAGTGAAGAAAACTGCCAAAAGGATAAACATGTTTTTTATATCATCCAACCCTGTGAAAGACCTTATGTCCTTGCATCACATATCTGATGAAAGACTTGCTATTATAAACAGGGAGTGCTCTGCCGGATAAGCCCCACACCACACCAGAGACTTCAAGTGTTCAATTTTTTTTTTTTCGATATACAATCAGCGCTTTGTGTCACCCAGATTGGATCTCCATGATTCGTACCTGTTACCACAAGCCAAACTTCTCCTCCATCATTCTTCCTTTCATCAAACCCTAACGAGTTCGAAACCGCCTTCAAGACGTATCTCATTTGCTAAACCATACTAGGAAACCATGATCATCATTATCCCAATGCCACCAAGTCCTCCATACGATCTCCCGTAAAGACTTATCACCGCCATCGCCAAACCATATGGCTCTGATACCAATTGTTGGGGATAATCCTAGACCGATGAACGCAGAACGCATTGCCTAATATACGCCCATAACTTATAGCAATTAATAACGTCAATAAACAGAAAAATAGATGAGAGAGAATAAACAATCATAACACAAGTTATACGTGAAAAACCCAAATCGGGTAAAAAACCACGGACCGTCAGGACGACAGAGAAAGTTCCACTATATAGTAAATTGTTACAACCAAATACTTCAGGATTCTCTCTCACACCTAACCCCAAACCACACTCACAAGATCCTCACCAAGAACCCCACAATATCCCCTAGGTCTCCCCTAAATGTCACCCACGGATCTCATACTTGATCCACCA
Source organism: Acer campestre (assembly GCA_954870605.1). NCBI lineage: Eukaryota > Viridiplantae > Streptophyta > Magnoliopsida > Sapindales > Sapindaceae > Acer > Acer campestre. Next base: position 11,925,766 of record OX940799.1, on the reverse strand, counting down.
ATATTCCCTTGGATGCCTCCTCGTATATTCCCTTGGGTCTCCCTGGATCTCACTCACACTCTCTGATGTTTACATGGTGTTCTTTTTGCTCCACACAAATAAACCTAATTACAAGGTTCTATTTATACTAGTTACAGGGAGTTTAAAATAAAAGCAAATCCTACTCCTAAACGTACAAGACTTACTTGTTCCACATAAATATTATTTCCTTTTAAGACAAGTCTTCTTATAGGGAGTAAATCCTTTTCCTTTAAGCACAAGAACTTCCGGAAGAATACATTTTCCTATTCTGCGCAATATTCCCCATCTCAACAATACATCGTCTTCGCCATATATGTCACGGTGTGCACCCCGCTTCCAACACCACGAAACAATTATGCTCTTTTACCGCTCCATGTGCCGCGGCCCAAGCACTTGCCTATGCCGCAGTCCTGCGCTGCGGTACCTGCCAGATTACGCTTCTTCAGTTCTTTTTCAATCTTCAATCTCCCTTAAACACCACCATTTAACTTCCAAACGTATCCCATGTTTCCAGGAAGCTCCACATCAGTTGAATCTTGTTTGGTTCACATTTGGTTCACTTAGGAATACAAGTCAAAACCTAACACATCATAATCTTAATTGCAATCAATGATAAACCAATATTATTATTAAAGAAAATTACGTTATAGCTAGGTAGTTTTACGACTAAAATCTTTTAGGCGATAACAAATGATGAATTGTGAACCATAACAAAAAACAGAAAATGGTAAACCCTTTTTTTTAAAAAAAAAAAAAATTGCAAATATATAGTTAACCAATTGTGTTAATTTTTATGAATTAAAATCAAAGTAATATATATATATATAGTGTTAATTATTATGAATTAAAATCTAAGTAAAATATATATACATATATATATATATATTTTACTTTTTTATATAGAGCATGAACAAGACTTTATTCATGTGATTTGCATAGAATGGGAAATTCTTGATCGAACTATCTCATTAATTAGTTATCCTTATAATTAGCTTTCAGATACACAATCCATTCATATTTTCATGCAAGATTCCAATTAAAAATCAGTATTTATTGAATTAAAACCCTATATATTAAAATTAACATGGATGTTTTTTTTTTTTTTTTTTTAAATATCTATTAATCCGGAACCAGGTATTTTTTTGAAAGCTTTCGTCATCGGTAGGATTCGAACCGCTAATCTAAGATCCAAACCTAAAACTCATCCATTTACCAACTGAATTATACCCATATTGGTAAATTAACATGGATGTTTATTATAGGATCCCGCACGTAAAGGGAACGGATATTAACACCCATAAATATGATAAGCGCACTCATATTTATAAGTAAACCCATGTCTAAAATTTAAAATTAAAATTACTAGAAACACCCATCTTAATGCCAATAGTACCCTTATTTAAATGAATGTTTTCATTTAAATACAATTTATTTATAAACCCTCATAAGTGATTAACACAACCAATTTTACAAATAACAAATTTTTAAGTTTTCTAGACTCGAAAACACAGTCTCGAAAATTCTTAAATTTCGAGAATTTTTACTTCAGGCCAATTTCTGGCTGTGTATTTACCTAAAACATACTTATTATATTTATTATATGAACAAAAGTGTTTGAGCGTGCAGATATGAGAAGTAAAGTCCTGCTATTTATTTTTTACCAAAAGAAATATTAAGAGTAATAACAAAAGAAATGAAATGAATATTGGCTTGATTGATTTTATATCCTGTCGATCCATTTTAAGAAATGAAACAAAATCCAGTTTACATGATGTAGTAGAGTATCATTACATGATCAATACATCATAGAGAGGCCTTATACAGAACGAAACGGGAAAGATTAAAAAAGAAAAAAAAAAATCAATTAAAAAATGAATTACATTACAAAATGGACACTATATTACAAAAATAGGTCATCTGGAACAGTTAAAAAAAGATGACCTGAATCAAAGAAGATTAGAAGTATATTCAGATGTTGATCATAATTACAGCACTCCTCAAATTCTTGGTCCCGGGTGGGCATCATAATCCAGGCATTCTTTGTCAGAATAACAATATGAAAGAGATTGCAATAGACAAAATTGTTCAGTTAGTCAACCTCCTTCGCACTCTTAAGCACCTGTCCTCCAGAGTATAAGAAGCCGGCCTATCAGGATATGCTTCAAATTTGCATTTTTTTTTTCTCGTTCATGTTCTTCTTGTTCTTTTTTTTTTTAAAAAAGAAATAGAATTAAAGTTGAATTAGGGTTTTTTATACATATATATAAATAAAGTGATATAATTGAAGATATGAGTGTAATTAATAGATGTAAATAGTATTTTATTTATTTTTAATTAAACTAATTTTTCCTTATTGGTAAATTCATATTGGGATATTTTTATAATTAAATTTTTTTATTAAAATATAAGTATGCTTACCATATTTATGGGTGTCAATATCGGCTTTTCGCACGTAAAACCTTATAATATTCACGCTCCTCTAAAGTCATACAAGTACATCTAATCGAGAAAATCTTTCTATATTTTATATGAATGTTTAATATTATTACAGTGGGCGGTGAGCTGTTAACCATAAGAAAGTACAAAATATGGTAAACTAATAATATTATTGGGATAATTACCCCGGTGGCCATCGAATTGATGACATACTATCAAAATGACCACTGAATTGGAAAGTTGTTCCAAAATGGTCACTTTTGACAAACTTTGTGACACTAATGGCCATTATATCCAATTCCATCTAATTTCATCTAATTTCATCCAATGAGTGTCATTTTGGTAAATAATGGGATAACATTAATTTATTTTAGATTTTTTTTTTTTTTTGGAAATCAATTTTTTCTTTTTTGTTTTGAAACGAATAATTATATTTAGTGTGTATATATGTATAACATATCTCAAATATATATATATATATATATTTACACACATTAAATATAATTATTCTTTTCAAAAAAATAAAAAATTGATTTCCAAAAAACATCTAAAATAAATTAATGTCATCTGCTTATTTACCAAAATATCACTCATTGAAAAAATTGATTTCCAAAAACATCTAAAATAAATTAATGGCATCCTCTTATTTACCAAAATGTCACTGATTTGATGAAATTGGATGGAATGGTCATTAGTGTCACAAAGTTCGCTAAAAATGACAATTTTGGAACAACTTTCCAATCCAGTGGCTATTTTGATTGTGTGTCATCAATTCGATGGTCACCGGGGTAATTATCCCTTGTTAGTATTTAAAAATAAAAAATATTCCGCCCTTCACACCTATACAATTAACGAAACTTATGTTGCAATAATAATTAAGGTCAATTGGCATTCCCTTCTAAGAATCTCATATTTATACTTTAAAAAATAACTCGTTAGTAAGATCTATTCTGGATCGAAACTATATAACATTGTAAAACCGATTTTATAACCTTCTATAACTAAACATCTAGTTTCAAACAAAATTGATTAGAGAAAGATCATCTTTCTTTATTTATTCTGATTTGTGCGATTATTTCAACAAAATTTGGTGCGAATAATCCAACTTATAACTTTTCAAATTCTGCAAGGACAAAATTTCAATGTTGAAATTAGGATGAAGAAGACAGGTTCAGGTGATTGGTACGTTGATTTACAATTATATTATGTCGTTATTTCTCGAATTTTTAATAGAAAGGAAATGACCAGTTTACCCCTAGATAGTTGAATTGAACGAAATCGAAAACTACTACGAGTGGGACTGTGCCGACACTTAGATAGTAGTTTTGATTTTTGAATTCATTTGACAAAGAAATTCTGATTTGGGCTTGAAAGTTGAAACCAAAATGCAATTGCAAGGTCTATTCGATGGATTATTGTACAAATTGCGCCGCCTAGTTACAGATTATAGAGATGTCTCCATTGGTGCAATCATTCACTCAGACATTGCAGCTAGACATGGCTCTGCAAAATTACATTGGAATAATAATCTTGATGATCGGAGTAGTTATGGGTTTCCGATAAGACATCATGTAAAATTTTTGGAAAATTGATTGCACGTAGCTGTAAAATTGGGCGATGAAAAATATGTAGCCAAGATACTGGAAGAAAGTCCTGAGTTAGCTTTGGAGTTGGATCATGAAGGCAATACTGCTCTGCATTTGGCTTGTCATACAGGTCGTGTGTCTATTGTCAGATTACTTATAGCATCCGATTCTCAGCTTTGTCTTGTGAAAGACATGTTAGAAGAGTTGTTAGTCCGAATTACAGATGCGAACGAAAATACAAATGAAAAACAGAAATTTGGTACAAAGAATCCTAAAATCGAGTCCCGTGTTTCACACGGTGTTTTTAAGACAAATTCGCCGTCAACATCGTATGTGTTAGGCGTTTATCTCCCAAGATACAACGATTCAACAGTAGAAGTGTATATAACACGACTACTTTCAGTGAACTCAAACGAGGTCTGAACTTACCACAGAAGAACACAGTAGAACCTGGAAAATTGAAAGAAACTGGACCGAAGAAGAACAACTTCTACTTCTAGTTTCTAGAGAGAGAGAAGAGAATTTTAATTAATAATTTGATTAACCTCCAAAATTTGTGTGTTTGAATGTAACCACACAGGCAATTATATTCCATTCAGTGAAGGAAAGCAAAATGATTAAAACCGAAAATCATGTGAATTGATTCTCATTAATCATTATGGCAAGTAACGTGCATGGCAGTTTCTTATTCTTTTAAATCCAAAATTTAAACATTTCCATTTGATTTAAACACTAAATTAATTGGAAATCAATCACCATTAATTTGGTGATTAAAATTTTGAATCGGAAAAGTTCAATGAAGTAGCTAGCAACAATGTGCTAAGTATTAAGCTCGTGAGGAAGAAGAGCTAAGAAGAAGAAAGGAAGAAAATCATCTTTCATTCAATATATTCGTAATACAAAGACTAGCTATATATATAGCCATTAATACAAAATAATTAAGTATAACAGAATGCTAACTGACTAATTAATCTGCAGATTAACAACTAATCAGAATTTACAGTATTGACACTCTAATAATGAGTATTTACAATATTGACATTCTAATACTCCCCCTCTAGGTGGCTTGTAAATGTCCTTGACAGCCATCTTGGATAGCAAAGAAAAAAGCTGAGAATGAGGAAGGGCTTTAGTAAACATGTCAGCCAACTGGTGTTGAGACCGAATAGGCATCAATTTTATAATCCCGGAAGCAACCTTGTCACGAACAAAATGACAATCTATCTCGATATGTTTGGTTTGTTCGTGAAAAGTCGGATTAGAAGCAATATGAATCGCAGCTTGATTGTCACAATAAAGCAAGGCAGGAGAATCAACTTGGACCTGAAAATCCTGAAGTAGCTGGCGTAACCAAACGAGTTCATTGGAAGTAGAGGAAAGTGCCCTGTATTCAGCCTCTGCTGATGAACGAGAAACTGTGGTCTGCTTCTTGGCTCTCCAAGAGACCAAAGAGCCACCAATGAAAATACAAAAACCTGTAGTAGACCTCCAAGAATCAGGACATGAACCCCAATCAGCATCAGAAAATGCCTTCAGCCGAAGTGGAACACAAGCATCAGAATAAGCACTCAGCTGTGAAGAAGAAGTAGAAGAGAATAATAATCCTTGACCAGGACTGTTTTTGAGATAACGAAACAGATGATGGACTGCTTTGAGATGAGGGAGGCGAGGTTGAGCCAAAAATTGAGTGAGTTTGTGAACTGCAAAGGTGATGTCCGGCCGAGATAAAGTGAGATAGAGGAGTTTCCCAACAAGGCGACGATAGTGAGTGATATCCGGGAGAATCTCACCATCAGTTGCTGTGAGATGAAGCTTGGGATCCATCGGCACAGCTGCTGGTTTACAAGCTAAGAAACCGATGTCTTCAAGTAATTGGAGAGTGTAATGACGTTGGGAAAGCAGAATTCCCTGTTTGGACCTAGCAATCTCAAGACCAAGGAAGTATTTTAGATAACCAAGATCCTTGAGCTTGAATTGTGAATGTAGAAATCTCTTGAGTTCATTAATGGCTTGAGAAGAAGGGCTAGTGAGGATGATATCATCTACATAAACCAAAAGAGCAACAAAAGATGAACCATGACCCTTTGTAAAAAGAGAGTAATCAGATTTGGATTGAAGAAAACCAAACTTGATCAAGGACTGAGAAAATTTTGAGTACCACTGTCTTGAAGCTTGCTTGAGACCGTAAATAGACTTGTGTAATTTGCAAACCAGCTTGCAGGAGGATGAAGAAGACTCCCCCGTTTGAAGATAACCGAGAGGAAGGTTCATATGTACTTCCTCAAAGAGATCGCCATTTAAAAAGGCGTTATTTACATCGAGTTGAGCGAGATGCCAATTGTAAGAGGCAGCAAGGGCAAGAAGAACTTTAACTGTCACCGGCTTAGCCACCGGAGAAAATGTCTCAGTAAAATCCAAACCCTCTTGTTGTGTGTAACCTTTAGCTACCAACCGAGCCTTGTGTCGCTCAATGGATCTATCGGACTTAAGTTTAATCTTATAAACCCATTTGCATCCAATGGTATGCTTGCCATGTGGAAGAGAAGTGACAGTCCAGGTGCTATTCTCCTCCATGGCAGATAATTCGGCCTGCATAGCTATTCTCCATTCAGGGAATTTTACTGCCTGATGGTAGAATTGAGGCTCAACATGAGAAGAGACATGGAGCACAAAATGTCTGTGAAAATCAGAAAGATTTTGATAAGAAACGTAGTTAGAAATGGGATATTTGGTAGAAGTGGAAGTAAGAGCTGATGGACCAACTAGCAAATTACAATGATAATCCCTCAAGTAACTGGGCTGATGAACTGCCCTGGTGGATTTTCGGAGACCAGCACAACCAGATGGAAATGAAGAATCTGCTGGGGCTGGAGGATCAGTTGATGAAGGAGCATGATCCAATGGAGGATCAACCGATGAGATAGAACTAGAACTGTCCACTGGAAGACCATTCCCAATAACAGGAGAGTCACGAACATGAGCAGAATCAAGATCAGGAACAAATGAAGTTTGCATTGATGAAAGTGGTAGAACCAAATCAGGAAAAGGATCAGCTACATGATCTGAAGCAGTAATAGCATGGAAAGGAAACATATCCTCATGAAACACAGCATCCCTGGAAAGAAAAATCTATTTGGTTTCCACATCATAGAATTTATAACCCTTCACCCTAGGCAGATAACCAAGAAAAACGCAAACCCGAGCACGAGGTTGGAATTTGGTTCTATGAGCAGCCAATGTAGAAACAAAGACTAGACAACCAAATACCCGAAAAAAGGAGTAATCAGGTGTTGATTTATATAGCAAATGGAAAGGAGTATTATGCTGCAACAAAGGAGTAGGAGTCCTGTTGATCAAAAAGGCTGCAGCAAGGATACAATCTGTCCAAAAAACAATTGGAATCCTAGATTGAAAAAACAATGACCGAGCCACATTCAAGAGGTGTTGGTGTTTCCTCTCCACAACAGAGTTCTGTTGAGGCCTCTCAACACAAGAAAACTGATGCAAAACTCCCTTAGCATGGAAGAATTCAGTAAAAGACAACTCAGGGGCATTATCCGATCGAAAAATCTTAATCTTAGCATTAAACTGAGTTGAAATCATGTGGAAAAACCGTGGTACCACAGAACAAGCATCAGATTTATTCTTCAACATGTAAAGCCAAGTGAACCGAGTACAATCATCAACAAGAGTCAAAAAAATAACGATAACCATTATGAGAAGGAGTTTGGTATGGCCCCCAAACATCACAATGCACAAGATCAAAAGGAGACTTTGACAGATGATTATTGGACTTAAAAGGTAACCTTCGTTGCTTAGCAAGTGGACAAATGTAACAAGGTTCAGATTTATGCAAGCTTCTTACATCACATGTCAATTGATCCTTCAAAAAATCAAGTTTCTTGAAAGAAATATGGCCTAACCTATTATGCCAAATGTGAGCAGAAATATTATTGACAAAAGCATTGGAAACAGAATTCAGATGATGAACATTGAGAACATAAAGATCTTGTACTTTGTCACCCCTGCCAATCGTCCTCTTGGTGGACATGTCCTGAATAACAAAGAAATCATGTAGAAAACTCATAGTAAGACCAGATGCTGTCACCAAAGCACTAACTGATATCAAATTGAATTTGAATTGAGGAACGAAAAACACATCCTTAAGCACAAGATCAGCATGCAGTTTAACATCTCCAGCAAAATTAACCAGAATCTGAGAATGATTTGGCAATGTGACAGTCGTGTGATGAATGGGATGCAAGGAAACAAAAACATTTGCCTGAGAACAGATATGCCTAGTAGCTCCTGAGTCTACAATCCAGAACTGAGTGAATGAGAAAAGAGGATTCAAAGACACAGAGAAGCAAATACCTGTAAGGCAGTTGGCTTGAGAAGAATCAAAAGCATTAGAGACCTTCGCTGAGCCACTCAAATGTGTAGAGAACATTGACATCAATTGCTGATACTGATTAGAATCCAGATTCTGAACAAAACCTCCAAATGAATTGGACTGATCTGGTCTGCTATCAGAAGTAGAAACTTGATGAACAGCTGCATTGGAGTTGTTGTTGGATCGAAATTTGTATCCAGGAGGAAATCCATGGAGTTTGTAGCAACCATCCACTGTGTGACCGAGAATCTTGCAATTTGTGCAATAAGGTCTTTCTCTTTTCTGATTCTTGAAGGTACCGGAATTCCGAGAGCCAATTCCACCAGATTTAGTGACTTCAGTTTTGACAGCAAAGGCCATTGTACCAGTAGGATTACTCGATTCAGAGGAAGGAGTAGGCCTCCTTTGTTGCTCCTCTTGGACAATTAGAGAGAAAACACGATTGATAGGTGGCATCGGATCCATGAGAAGCAATTGACCACGAACTTAAGAAAATGAATCATCAAGTCCCATTAAGAAAGACATTATGTATTCCATTTGATAATGGTCATTACGGTTCTTGACTCTATTACAAGAGCATTTTCCACAAGAGCAATTAGGCCTGTAATTGTTCAGTTCTTCCCATATAGTCTTCAACTTTGTGTAATAGATGCCAACAGAGTTCTGTTCTTGGCGTAAATTCATTAAATCACGTTTAAGCTGAAAAATCCTAGGTCCATTCTTCTGTTGAAATCGGTCCCTAAGATCTATCCAAATCTCTCTTGTAGAAGTAGCAAAAATAATGCTAGCAGAGATTTCTTTTGAAACTGAATTCAAGATCCAGGAGATGACAATATTGTTGTTGCGAATCCAAGGATTAAGCAATTCATCAGTACTTTGGGGTTCAGAGATAGAACCATCAACAAAACCTAATTTGTTCTTCACGGATAGGGCAATCAACATCGCGCGACTCCAATTGTTGTAATTCTCACCAGTAAGCTGCTGCGAGACAAGCACATGCCCTAGGCTATCAGAATGATGAAGATAATAGGGATTTGAATGCTCTTCAATGGCGGAACAATTCGAACTATTGCGCTCTCCAGAATTGGATTCATTCACCGAAGAAATAATCGCCATGTCAAAGAAAACAATAGCAACAAACAATCAATTGAATGGAGAGGAAAATCAATCGGAAGGAAAGGATAAGCAAATTCGCAACGGATCAAATATGCTCTGATACCATATTAAGCTCGTGAGGAAGAAGAGCTAAGAAGAAGAAAGGAAGAAAATCATCTTTCATTCAATATATTCGTAATACAGAGACTAGCTATATATATAGCCATTAATACAAAATAATTAAGTATAACAGAATGCTAACTGACTAACTAATCTGCAAATTAACAACTAATCAGAATTTACAGTATTGACACTTTAATAATGAGTATTTACAATATTGACATTCTAATACTAAGTACACCCGCGGTTCGTACCATTACGCCATTCGCGTTTGCATCCATACATGCGCTTGAACCCGCCGTCTATGATACATGCTACACATGCTTGTAAGCAGTCCAATATATCATTAACTAGACATACGTTTCCCACCAATGTGGGACTTATTATTTTTCCAATTCAACGAGTGCACTTTGAGGATCAATTTCTCATTCACCCGTTCACCATTTTTCCAACAATCCCCCACATGAATGAAATTGACCTAGGAGACAAGAATAGCCTAACAAATGACCTAATGGTAAGTTCAATGGTCGAAACCTGCATATGATAGGTAGGCGTTAACCCTTGAACCTTCCCTTGTGAAAATATGCTTAATTTACTAGTTGATCAGTAAATATGATATCCTTGAACTGTTCTGCCGTTTGTATAAATGACAACATACCTCACACATGAATCTTTCCTGACCTAATTTGGTTCTCATTATTATGTTTGTTTTGGCCATGAACATCGCCTGATTCTACGAGTGTTGCTAAAGAATATAGCCCTTCACTATTCTCTTTTAGAAGCGGCCCCACTTCTCACTCACATAGGTGATTCTTAATTGATAGTAACCCGCGGTACTCTGCTCAGATTTCCAACGCACGGATTTCCAACACATAAGAATCATTAAAAGCACAGCTTAAACTTTTCCCTACGGGCATCACTGTTTCATCATCGGAATAGATATGAGGATAATCTCTCAGAGTGATCCAACTAAGTCTTACAATTAGGTTGTCCCTTTGAACCTAGATCTTGGGATCTCCAGTCAGCTAGGTTGGGTTTCCATTGTACGAATTACAATTTCATGGGCTTTAGACCCATTCCTCTCGATGATATCTCACTAACTCTCTATTTAACCATTTGGTTAGCGGATCCGCAGTGTTATCCTTTGACTTTACATAGTCAATAGAGATAACCTCAATTGAGAGTAGTTATCTAATGGTATTATATCTTCGACATATATGTCTAGATTTACCATTATACATATTGCTATGTGCTCTTCATATTGCTGATTGACTATCACAATGGATGCAAATAGCAAGCACAGGATTTGGCCATTTTGGAATATCCTCTAAGAATTGGAGTAGAGAGACACACTCTCACATTTATTCTTGGATAAGTGTAGATTTATATCTACTAGTGTTCTGAACACCTCGAAATCATTCTTGTTGAATTTCTCTAGAATCGTATCAGCATAGTGTGACATCAATAGGAAATCAGGTGAATTAGTTTGGAAATTAATTCTCATTAAAATTGGTAACCTTAAAGTCAAATCGGTTTTGTTTTGAATTCAAAATTTAATATTTCTATTAATCCGGAATTAATAGAAATAAATCACCATTGAATTGATAATTACAATTTTGAAGTTCAAAAGATTTGATTTTGACACTAATCACCATTTTAGACTTACATATCCAACTCGTCACCACTGTTGACATTAAGATCCTCATTAGTTAAGAATTTCACAAGATTCAATGTGGTTAGGTAGAACATCTTTTGTTGCCACCTTTTGAAATTCAAACTACTGAATTTCTATGGTTTCTTCGTATGGTTCATAGGAACCGAAACCATAGCTACAAACGGATTCACCGCTAGGTTACCCATCTTACCCACAAAGGGTTTCAACATCGGGTCGGTCAATTGACCCACAATTGGGTTGACCACCGAAATCTAATGAACCATACTTTGGCTCATAGCAAAATTTCTAGTAGGGTTCGTTTCAGTAGTCATTATCATTGAAAACCAAACACAAACCTTAGAATCACATTTTGAATTAATATATATCACATATAATATGTAAACACGTACACTTATATAATATCAAACATTGAACTATATAACTAACAAATATACTGATATTTATATAACTAATATATCAAACAAACATATGTCACACACTTATATCAAAATTGATATCAAACAATACCATATATGAAACACTGGTAACACAAAACCAGTATACTAGTATATATTAAATACTAATAAAACACAACCAGTGCGTTAGTATATATCAAGTAATTATACATCATCAACTGATGTATTAAAACACTGATATGGTAGATTAACTAATCTTTCTAAAGAATTGATAACAAATAATAATATTGTCATCAAACAATATAAATATCAAACGCCAATAATGAGATCAAATGTTGATATATATCAACTCTAATATATCAAACACTGTTCTAGCACTATAAGTACTGCTGTATGTATATCAGATATTTATAAAATCATATAATCTATTTACCAAAGCAAATTAGGTTACACTCGATATAGACCGCAATTCTATACCAATGCAAGTCGTGTATCTAGATATTGTTTATAGGAATTATAGAAAACATTGATATTTAATATCAAACACTCAAGCTCTTAATATATCAAAACTGATATATTATTGTTATCAAACATCGATAACAACCACCGATATCAATGGCAAAGATATCAACCAGGGAATCTGACAAATTGTCATAACACTGGAAACACAATCCTTAATAATATAAGGATTTAATTCATACAAAACTTCCGATTACATAATTGGTTAGGAGTTAAAATCCCACCATGCGTTTTTTACAAGCATGTGTGGGGAGTTTTCTTCCCATGCTGTGGGAGTAGTTATCCCCGTTATGGGAATCGATATCCGAACCGCACATGTAATATTTGATCTCGGCAGGTCCCTGCAGTCAGGGCACTTAAAATCGATAGATATACCGAAATATCCACCGATATATCCGTATTTTGGAGGGATCGATATCGAAACAGGCAAATATCCAATATCCTGCAGAATATCCGGCCGATTTCGAAATATCCGTAAAAATCTCCCGATATTCCCGAAATATCTCGAAATTCCCGAAATTTCATGAATTTTACCCCGAAAGTCTAGGGATATTTTGCATATTATTAAAATAATTTTTTTAATCCTAAACAATTAAATTATTGTTAAAATAATTTAGCCTGAAAATTATTTTAGAATAAACATTAACAAATTTATAAAAAAAATTCCAACATAATAGTCAATAGTAAAATTATTGAGGACTTGAAGTAAAATTGGATAAAGAACCAAAGAGTGGACGTGTAAAATATGTAAAATTGGATACATAAGTTGTACCCACCAGTGGCGGACCCAGGAATTTTAATCAGGTAGGGCACTTGAATAAATTAAAATCGTAGTTATATGAAAAATTACTGAAAAATTAAGATCATAGTAAAATAGTTTATATATATAGATAAAATAAAATAAATAGAACACTTACTCAGATGAATTAAATAATCTTACATTCAAAAGAAAATAAAAACAAGAAAAAATATTAAAAACTAAATAATAACAAGAAAAACAACATAAATAATGAAAAAAAATTAAAAGAATAAATTACAATCTAAATTTATAACAAGAAATAATTTTGTTTTGCATTTATAATGAATTCAATTTAAATTTATACAAAAATTATTTATTAATAACTATTACTAGACATGTTTTTAAAATTTTTATTCTTCAAATTATTGGTAAATTATTGATTTGTTGATTCTAAATAAATTAAAATTATAAAGTAAAGAAAAATACTAAGGATTAAATAAATAGAATCATAGTAATAGATCGACTATTTTAATTCAATAAAGTAAAATCTGAGATTTTAGGATTTATTGATTGAGCGTGTTAATTATGTCAAATTAAAACTATTGGAAATAATAAAAAATATATATAATTTAATATAAAATAAAATTGAATTAAGTAAACACAAAGTAATGGTAGTTAAGAAATTGACAACAACGGAATAGAGAAAATGAATCAGAAAAGATGATAAAATAAATAAGATATATAAAAAAAATAGAAGATAAAATTGAATTAAAAAAATGCACATAAAAGAATTAGAACATAAAATTGAATTAAATAAGTACTTAATTACTTGAGATAGGAGTCGAACCAAGCACCTAAAGACTAAAACTAAGATCCACTACCCGGCACACTAACAACAACTTCTTGTTAACAATTCTTAATACATGTATATATACAATATACACAGAATCAATTTTTTTATAAAAAAATTGAGGTAGGGCATGGGCCCCACCTGGTCTCCACGTGGGTCCGCCCCTGGTACCCACTATGCCTCTCGTGTATGATTTAATACGTGTAATGAAAGATACAGTAAAACAACAAAGAGAGAGTAAATGGGTTTTAAACATTATACAAGACCGATGGAATAAAATGCTCAATCACCCACTACATGCTGCAGGTAAATTTTATTTTGGATTGTCTGTCATTCATAATTAAAATTTAGTATAGTATTTATACTAAAATTATTCTTTTTTTTTATTATTATTATTCTAGCTTATTATTTGAACCCAAAATACCAATATAGAGACAATCTTTGGGATAATTCGGATCTTTTGAAAGCCGGACATAATGTCTATGCGCAATTAGACACTGAAGCTGCAGGAATTGTTAATTTTGGAAATGAGGTAAAAAGTTACAATTTACAACCAATTTTATAATTCATGTATTATTAATTCTTTGCATGTGAGTATTGTGTCATATACCCATATTAATATAAATTATATACATATTGATCTCATGAATGTAGCTCACATACTTTAAGGATGGAAGGAAAAGTTTTGGTGAACGAGCAGTCATTGCAGCTAGAAGCAAAATGCGACCAGGTATATAACTTTTATTACAAAAATTTACATATTAATAATAAATAATAATATCATTGAAATAATATTCATACTTATAATACTTAATAATTTTTATTACAGCTGATTGGTGGGTAATGTATGGAAACTGTGCTTCATCATTGAGTGCAATAATAGTTCGCATACTATCACAAACATCATCATCTTCTGCATGTGAAAGAAATTGGTCCACATTTGCTTTAATCCACACAAAACGAAGGAACCGTCTTGCCTATTTTAAGCTTGAACAACTTGTTTATTGTTATTATAATATGAAGTTGAAACTTAGGGATATGGCAGCTGAAAAAGATAAAGTAAATGAAACTGATTTTATGGATTTACTTCAAGTGGTTGCTGAAGCATGAGACGATAATGAGAATTCTATTTTTAACTGGGTTAGACCTGCCTCCTTGGATGATGACAAGGGAAATCCTGATTCACATATTGCTTCGCATGCTCAAGAAATGGGAATAAATGTTGAACAAGTGATTAGAGAAGAAGTTGGTGTAGATCGTGGAGTTATTGTTACCAGCTCTTCCAATGACCAACATACCTCTGATGTAAATAGTGGAGGAAAAGATGATAGAGATGATAAAGATGATAGGGATGGTGGGGATGAGGCAAGAGGTTGGGATTTTGGTGCAGGAGGTTGGAATGCTGGTGCAACAAGTTGGGATGTTCGTGCTGAAGGTTGGGATGCTGGTGCAACATGTTGGAATGCTAGTGCAACATGTTGGAATGCTCATGCAGGTAATTTTGATCAAACTCGTGGTAGACAACATGGAGGAACAAGTCAAAATGATGAAGATTCTTTGAATATGACTCTCTCCTCAATGAGTATAGACACAGAACATAGTTCTTTAGGTGATTCGCAGACAATATCAGGTTCTCATGTACCATATTATGGTAGTTATGGTGGCTGCAATATATTTGATTATTTTTTTCCACAAATGCCATATGCAATACCTATGCAAGCAGATCAACAATATCCACCAAGTTGGGTAAATCCAAACTACCCAATTAATGGATCAGTTGGAAGAGATCAAGCAACATACGTGTGGCATATTAATAACTACATTGAAAACTATGCAAGCACGTTTTTTTGGGAAATTTATTGTTCAAATCAAGATAGAAATGTATCTTATGTATTTGAACTAGCAAGGAATTCATTTTGGTTTTAAATTTCAGACACGCAATGTATTATTATGTATGAATTATGATTTATAATAGAATCTTGGAAGTGTAGAACTATTACTATATATATTTTTTAATGATAATTTTGTTTATTAAATATTTAATCTCTTTATATTGTATATAATATTGTAAAAGTGAAACAAAATATTATTCTATTAAATACTCAATTTTAAAAATTATATACAGACTATGCTAATAATTTATAATAAACTCATAAGTCATAACTATGCTAATTTCTCGTTGAAATATGATTTATTTGATGTATAATTTCTTGTTTAAGCTTGCCCTAAAATTTCACAAAAAAAAATCTAACTTTAAATGTAAATATCCATCATTTTTTTAATTTTTGACAGAATATCCACCGATATCGATAATATCCCCGAAATATCCGTAAATTTAGAAGCCCTACATTGATGCCGATATCAATATTAAGTTCCTTGCCTGCAGTACTATTTTAATGGCAGAATTTCATATAAGTCCCACTTTTTGGCGATTTGTCACATTTATAAATGTCTTTCCATATTCTTCACTTTAGTCCCTATTTTTTCCAAAAATCATCACTTTAGTCCATTTGGCCAAATATTTGAAAGTCAACTATTTTAAAACATGTGAAAGTACACTTTTACCCTTATTACTATTTAATTTAGCTAAAATAATTATCTTAGCTTTAAATTAAAATGAAAAACAATAAAATTCTCAATAATAAAATCTTAAATAAATAGATGACAAAAAAATCTTAATAAATAAATAATAATAAAATCCATTTATTTTTTCTTATTTTGTATTTTTTTTTTTCATAATTGATTTTTATTTAGCTAAAATGATTATTTTTCATAATTTGTCTTGTAATCTATTTATTTAAGATTTTATTATTGAGAATTTTATTATTTTTCATTTTAATTTAAAGTTAAGATAATCATTTTAGCTAAATAAAAATCCATTATGAAAAAAAAAAATACAAAATAAGAAAAAATTAATGGATTTTATTATTATTATTTATTTAAGATTTTTTTGTAATCTATTTATTTAATATTTTATTATTGAGAATTTTATTGTTTTTCATTTTAATTTAAAGTTAAGATAATTATTTTAGCTAAATTAAATAGTAATAAAAGTAAAAATGTACTTTCATAGGTTTTAAATTAGTTGACTTCCAAATATTTGGTCAAATAGACTAAAGTGATGAGTTTTTTTTTTTTAAAAAAAGTAGGGATTAAAGTGATGAATATGGAAAGACATTTATAAAGGTGATAAATCGCCAAAAAAGTGGGACTTATGTGAAATTCTGTCATATTTTAATAGTTCTTGTAATACTTAAATAATAATAATAAATAAATAAATAAATAAATAAATCTTTGAAGAGAAGGGCCCTTATAGTTAAAGATTTGGGTATAATGATATTAGACTGTAGCAACAATGATAACTTTTATTGAATTGCAGAGAATTTGGGACCAATCATCGCTTCTGCAAACTACATGGCATATGACTATATGATTAGTTCAAACCCCAAGAAATTTATATCATGCTTTGTTAGTGACAGCCACAGTGTTCGTAGCATTAACCTTATAGGCAGTATTGGCGTTCCCTGGAAACAGGCTAGTCGATAACGAAGTCCTTAACTGTGAATTAAGCTCAAGTTGGCAAACGAAGTTCTTATCAACTGTGATTATTCATTTGGTTTGGTTCGGAGCAATGGATGTTAATTTCTGTGTTCTCACTTTATGGAGCTTTTATATGCCCACTAATGGCTGTATCACCTCAAGATGCTCTAACTGGGAAGTGCACTGATGTTGGCATCTATGTCGAAACATCGTGTTCTACTCAGAACACTGCCTAAGCTTTTGCTGTGATATGGATTGGATTTCATAAAAATTAGTTTGCAACTACCTTATTTTCTATGTTAAAGAATATAAGCAACTCTTGTTTTCTCATATCAAAATGCGATATTATGTACCGCTTAATAACTAGTTTGGTGTTTGACTTAACTTACGTACAAAATCAATCTATTGATGGAATAATTAAACGAAAAATTAAGCAGTCGGCCTTTCGTGCACAATGTTGTATAGAAAGTGTCAAAATCTCAAATCAACATGCATATATTCCTATTGAAATATTATACTGTGTATACAGTGTGAGGATCAAAACCCTTCAAATCATATAACATTAGACACAAAGATTATAGAAATTCCAAAGCAAAGCAACTACATAGACCATTTGGAGCAACCATAGATGGGATTTCTATGCCTCAATTACAACAGCAAGATAATAGTATAAACAGAGGATCAGAAGAAATATTACCTGGAGATAAGGCGAACCTTTGTGTGGGCTGCACGGGGCTGCAGCCCCGTCCACAATTTTTTAAAAAAAAAAAGTGGCGATATTGGCACTCCTTAAAAACCGTATGTACACCCCTTTTGTAAGTACACCCATAAAAAAATAACAAATTTTATAGTTTGTAAATAAACCCCACTTAATGTCAAAAATACCCTTTATTTAATTCTATGGTATTTTGTTTTTGCAAGTACACCCACCTACACTTATTTTGTTATTTAATCAATTTTATTATTATTTAAAATTTTGATAATTTATTTCTTTTTATTTAAATAAATAATTTCCAATTCCTAAATAGAAAAAATATATTAAAATGAGTTGTGTTTTGAGATCATTTTGTTTACGGGTTGTAGATTAAAATAACGAAAAAGGAAAAAGTACAGTGCAATCATGTGACTATGTGAGTGTTGACTGTTGCAATTTTTTTTTTGTTTTTTTGAAAACATTGACTGTTGCAATTCTGGAAAAACAAATGTAGGATAACTTGATAATTTATTTTTTTTATTATTATTTTATTAATAGTTTGTTTAAATTTTTTCCACAGCAATCTCTCTCCCTTTTTCTTATATGTTTTCGTTCCATAAAACCAAACTTCATTTCCCCTTTTTCTATCTCATCACGTTAAGCAACTCTCTCATTTTCTTCTTGATTGTGTTTAGTCCACAAAAAAACACTTCGATTGGAGGTTTTTTGGTTAGAGATCCACAAAAATCACTTTGTAATCAATCTGTATTCTTTAATATAAACTGAAAATATATTTGTAATTAATATTTAAAAGGCCAGCTAGGGTTTGAGAAAATAGAAAAAATTAATAATTAATATGAACTTTTTAAGGAAACAAATTAATAATTATTGGTGTGTGTATATACAAACTATCTAGTCATTTTAGTAATTTTATTTAGGGGTAATATTGGATTTTTAAAAAGATATTAATTTGGGGTGTACATATAGTTTTTAAGGGGTGCAAATATCGTTACTTAAAAAAAAATAAATAAATAAATAAATAAAAATTCAAGTTCTAAACTTTTAAGTTTAAAATTTTAAAAATGCCAAAGTTATGCAAGCCTAACACAAGCCCAACATAAGTTATCAATTATCAAGCCCAATATTCATTCATTTTGCCAGATTACCAAATTGTCACCCATGAGTATAATCCACCTCTTGACTTTGAGTTGTGTGCCCCATTGCCCTATTATTTGCCTAGATCCCTCAACTCCTTCGTTTTTTTTTTTTTTCTTTATTTTCGTCTTCTTCTCCCTGATTGTTTTCATTTTTTCTTTGTTCTTTTATGCTTTCTTTAATCTCTATCTACCCCACTCTGAATTTTTTTAACAAGCTTGGGACCACATTTGCAAGAACCTTCTCTCCATATAAGGTAAAAATGTTTATTTTTTTTATTTACTTGTATATTATTTTATTATTTACTTTTTTTTCTTTCATTAGGGTTTCCTTATTACATTAAAATTGATTTAGGATTAGTTTGATTTAATTAATTTGTTTGTAATTTTTTTGTTACTAGAATTATAGGGCATATTAGTATATAGATTATAGATACAATTATTTGTGTTAACTTGTGGAACAATTTTTTCTACAATTTGGTGATTAAAATTATTTTGAACAAAATAAATAATTATGATTTGTTTTTTATTAATTTGATAGTGATTATTGAGTTGAAACTTGAAACTATTAGGTAGTGCTATTAGACTAATAATATGATTTTTGTCTTTTATTCGGTATAGATCACATACAATATAACCCCTGTAAATTAATATCCTCTCTAAATTAATAAAAAATTTCGGTCCCAACTCGGGCTAGTGTAAAAAATTAATAAACCTCTCTATCGTAATAATTAATATATATTTTTTGAAACCTAGTGTAAAATTCAAGTCCCAATTGTCATATAAATTAATAATTTCATAAAAATAAAATATATATTACAAATTATTCAAGAACTAAGAAAGTATTTCAAGATGATTGTTTGTACTAGGCCACCATGTTTGATAATTTTATCATTCATCTTTTGAATTGTCCTCAATAAGTTATTGTGATCACCTCTTGCTGTAACTAAAAGGTTTCAATTAAATTTAGCATTTGAATAGCCTTACTTGTAGAAATTTTAGGTACCTCATAACTATCGCCGTCATCATCATCTAACTCAACCACACCATCATTATTCTGTCTTGTGATATCATTGATTATATCCTCTTCAGTTAGAGTGTAACACACTTCTTCTTTCAATTTAGTGGTAGATAGTGCACTGTGGTGTTCCTGAGTTGGATGTGATTATGTAGCTCTATAAGTGGTACATGGGCTGTGCAATTGCGAGGAAAAGAAAAACCTTTCAATTGCCATGGACAGTGCAATTGTGATGGGGAATCCTAAAAAAAAAAAGGAACTTTCCCCATAGAAGAAAATCGACTAAACAAGAAACCCTGAAAATGAACCTTCCTTAAACAAGAAATCGACTTTCATATGTTTTCTAAGACAAAATAATACTTTATAAAGTAAAACCCATCAAAATAATAACCCCTCTAAATTAATACTAAAGAGTGGGTCCCAAAAATATTAATTTGGAGGGGTTCTACTGTATTTAAATAAATTTGTTACAAGATGTGTGAGCAAAAAGAGTGGAAGACGTACATGGCTACATGCCTACATGTGATACTTACCAAAGATTGTAAAATAAAATTTAATAATTCTTAGATTGGATTCCACTAAAATTATTTGATTCTATTTACGTTATATTGCATTTTTCTTTCTTTCTTGTCTTTATTTATTTTGTGGGTTATATTTATAATGTTTCATGACTCGTGTATTTACTTTTTATTAATGAAATTCATCTTCCTACTAATGTTGTTTATAAATTTTTATAACTAATATTTAGTTCAGCCCCGTCAGATAAAAAATCCTGGATTCGCCCCCGTGACTTGATACAGCATGGTGCAGATCCATATTGCCACTGCAATCCTTTTTATTGATGTTATCGCTATAATCATCTCATTCTTGGAGTCCAACAAGAGCTTCAGGACTTGTTGCCATCATGATTGGACTCTTGAACATATTTAGGACTTTCTTGGAGCATCCGTGCAGCCGTGCTACAATTTCTTGATCACCTGACTTGACAGTAAACTAACAATCCAATAGCAAAAAATGTAAGAATTGAACCTGTAATATGGAAGACCACACATATCTCTATAATTTGAGTCTAATCAAATACACTTTGAAGGATTTGATCCATACAGTCACAACTCTACGATAGGAAAATTTACCAAATACAAGCACGCTGCATTAATATATTACAGTGGTTTTGCTGCTTTATGTTACAAGAACAACCAATTATTCTTACAAAGTGATTTTCTACAAAAGGTCCGGAATTACAGTACTAATTAAAAAAAAAAAAAAAAAAACAGTACATATATCATTAGTTTCTAATGTTTATGAGAAAACATCGTTGTAGATGTGATGATGATTGGTCCCAATTTCTCTGCAAGCTCTCACAATGGGAGTGTATTGGATTGTGATTTTAATAGACAATTTTTACAAGTAAAAGTTTGGCGGTATTGGATTGAGACTTTTAATAAGTTAGATAAGTTTTGTAGTATTTGATTAGAACTTTTAAGATTTTTTTTTTAAAGAGTGGTGCTATTGGTACCCCCACTACTAAACTATTTATGTCCCACTTTTTAAAATTTTGATTTAATTATATAAAATTAAATGGTTTTATTAATTTTTTTGATTTATTTCCAGAACTAGTCTTTTACTTATTATTCAAACTTAATACACCCCATATCTTTTTCAAAAAAATAAAAATAAAAATACACTATTGCAGCGACAAAAATATCATTTGTTTAACATTTACATCAAACACAGAGTATATTAAAAATAAAAGTGAAGATGAAAACAAGCAAATTGGGACCGATAATATAGTGATGGCTTCATGTGCATGCTCGAGTTCTGACTTATGTTGCGTGGTTTTCATCTCGCTGCGGAATGCGGTACAGTGCTTGAGTGCCCGCCTATTGTTTTGGAATCGTATGCCTTGAAGGCTTGAATGTTGTTAATGTTGTTGCCCACCTAATAGTTTAGTAGTGGGTGTGCCAATAGCACCACTATTTTTAAAAAGTCCATAATATCTTGTGGTATTATATTAAGCTCAAGATTTGTCGGATTTCATAACAAAATGGATTGTCTCAGACTTTTTAGTGATAACTATAAATTCCAAGACCCCCAAATTGTCATGCCTTCTCCCATCAGACTTTTCACGCTCACTCAAGACTTTTTTGTTTTTTTAGCTGAAGAAGACGAACAGACATGCAAGAATAGCAACAAGGTTGTGAAGAAACCCTAATAAAAACTCATGGTCTTTAACTTAATTTTATAAGGATAATAATGATACTTTAAAAGATTCACTAAATGGTGAATTATATTATTCTATAACTACTTTTCAAAATAACCCCACGTACTTTTCAAAATCACTATCAAAACTTGTCAAATTATTAATTAATCACTTTTGAAAACTTTACCAAACACCATTTTATATTAAAATTATAAAATAAGCTAATTTTAATTTTTCAAAAGCAATACCAAACTGGCCCTTACTATGTTTCTGGATTTATTTAAAATTTTCTTGTTAATTTTTTTTTATTTTAAATAAAAGTTTTTATTGTTAATTTAACTTCTAATCATTATTTTTTTATCATTTACTTAAATGAATAATACTAAATTAAGGGAGGGCAATTCAGACTTTTCCACCTCAAAGTGGAGATCACTGTTAAGTCTGAGATGGTCAAGGAGTCGAGAGTACTTTCCTATAATTAAGACAATTCGATTTGGCAGTTTATTGGTTTTCTCCTGAAATCAGCATTAATGCTAAGAGTTACACCATATATAATATCTACACTGCTTTTCTTAGCGTTTTCCCCACCATGGTCTAGCTAGACAATAAATTAAACCCCTAATTAATGGACAACACAGTTGCCAATTACAGATCACTCGTGGAGGCAATTCTCAATCTTTTCCTCAAATTTGGTTACTGTAATTTAAATTCCAATATTAGTTTAAGATGTGTGTGATATTTGGTTGGCTTTGCTTGAGCATAAACGAATAATGAATTTGAATGCTAAGGCATTAATGTTTTCAAAAGAATATAGGCCAAAATCTCAAGTGCAAAATAGCATAGAATTCTGATGCCAATGAACCTAGCTACTTGCCTTCATTGAATTATTTTTTCAACAAAAAAATAAATAAATAAATAAATAATTGTGCTTGTTGCTTACCTTATAATAATCTAGCCAAATGAAAACTTGAGAATCTATTTAAATGAAATGAAACTGCAAGAGATGTAGAAAACTTGAGAGATAAAACTCGGGAAGAAAAAAAAAATCCACCAGTTATAGTCGTCAGTCGAGACAAGACCTTAAAATACTGTACTATTTCATTGCATTGTAAATTAAATCTTCTACTTCTATAGAGAAGACAATATAAATCAATTATAAAACCATAACAAGACCTGTCTATTGAACAAAATTGCTATGTGGTGCAGCAACCAGATTCAATTAAGAAATCTCAGCCAATTAGGATGAGCTTCAAAACTTCAAGCCTTGGTAGAAAATTCATTTTCAAAACTAATTACAATGATCCAAAAATAAGCAACCGACTCTCGAAGGTTCTCTCAGCCAAACAAAAACAACCCACCAACAGTTAAAAAGGAAAAAAAAAAAAAAAACGTTTATTTAACATAAACTAATTAGTAAAGTGACAACTAATAGCATAATTGGAAACGACAACTATGGGTGACTACAAAATCAAACCTTAGCCTGCTACATCACTATGGAAGTATACAATTAGGAAGAAAAGGGATTATCTTCTGTGGCTTGGCTTCCTACATCATTTTGCGAGTCAATGACCAACATATTTATCATAAAATTCTTATAGTGGTAATTAGCACTTTCTGACTCACTTCCTTTCTCATCAGTTTTCCAAATTTGTGTGAATTCCTCGAGCCGGCTCATCTAGAAGTCCCAACCAGCTGCAACTGATCATAAAATACATAAAATTAGAAGAAAGTTGAAAGGAAAATAATATATATATATATATTCAAATTAAGTAAATACAACGAAACACAATATTCAACAAAGATTGGGCATACCATCTCATGAGCATCATATGAATGGTTTCTTGGAGGTGTTAAGGATATTAATCTTATGACTCACATAACTCAAACACTGCAACCAATGAGTCTGTTGAGTATCAAGTTGACCTAAGGAGCTGCTATTCCAAGGTCTAGAACAGAGCAGCCACATACTCAGCAGAGTATGTCTACAGCTACAACACAGCATCAGCATCTAGCATCATCTGATCTTGGAAATATCAGTGATGATAGTATTAGCAATAGCACGTAATTACCAATACCAGTACCGTGTACTCATAGGAATGTATATGTTTATTTGGACTCTATTACCTTAACTGGTTAGAATTCCTTTCTACTTAACCAGGTCGGTGACACTATGTATATAAACCCACTTATACTGATAATAAAATTAAGGCATTATTCACACAAATATTTAACTCTATTATGGTATCAGAGCAAAGCTAAGAAATAGCTAAGATCCTGAAACCCTAAAATTCTTCTTCTCAAAATTTCTCCTTCTTTTCTTCCCAAATTCTAATCAGCCACTCACCATGACTTCTTCCGGTCCAACTGTCACAGCCTCTACCTCCTCCTCCTCTCAACCTCAAGTTACGCTCATGGGTTCAACAAACAATAACCAACCATCGTTACTTATTGCAATTAACTCCACTCAGGTTCCGATCAAACTCAACAAAGAAGGGAACTATGCAGCATGGAGATCTCAATTTGAAAATTTATTCTTCGGCTATGGACTTATGGGATATCTAGATGGCACCAAGCCGTGTCCCCCTGAATCTATCTCAAGCACTATTGACACCTCAGGTCAAGAATCTGACAGAACCACTGCCAATCCAGACTATCAACTCTGGCTCCGACAAGATCGTCTTCTCCTCCATGCCATTCAAGTCTCATGCATGGGCGCAGCACAGGCCATTGTCACCCGATCCACCACCTCAGCACAAGCGTGGGAGAAACTCGAAGTTGCTTACGCTAACCGATCTAATACACGTAAACTTGGTCTTTTAGATTCGCTAACCAATGTTAGCCTGGAGGACAAATCTATAGCAGATTACATGCAAGGGATCAAAAATATTCTTGACAACCTGGAATTAATTGGTCATCCAGTCGATGATGGTGCAATTGTCATTCACACTTTGAATGGTCTGGGTGCAGCCTACATTCCGTTTGCTTCAGCTATTCGAGCCAGAGACACCCCGATATCTTTTGAAGAATTATATGACAAACTACTGGATCATGAGGCATTCCTTCGTCGAGATGAGACAAAGAAAATTGGCACCCCGGTCATTGCCCAATTCAACCAACGCAACAACTATAGACGTGGTCGTGGCTCACATGGTAACACTGGTTATCACCATCAAAATAGCAATTTTAATTCTCAACAACAGCAGCAAGTCAACGCAAGCAATCTTGGAAATTTTGGGAATTCTTCAACAGGTGGCAGCCGTACCTATTCCTACCGTCCACACACCTCAATCGGTGCACCAACTCAACATCAATGGCGTCCTTCATATTCCTCCTCTCATTCAAGACCGGTTTGTCAATTGTGTGACAAGGTGGGTCACACGGCTCGCACTTGTCGCTCTCGTCAGCCACCATCATTCCAGTCTTGGCCACAGGCAAATCATATGACAACTGATCAATCCGGTTCTCGCAACAACAATTGGATACTTGATTCGGGTGCTTCTCACCACATGACATCGGATCTACAAAATCTGTCATTACATTCTGAATATGGTGGTCTGGAAGATATCATGATTGGGGACGGTAACACAATTCCTATAACTCATACTGGCTCTACTTTATTAAATGCTTGTGATAATTCTTTTCGTCTCAAACATGTTCTGTGTTCTCCTAACATATCTCACAACCTAGTCTCTGTATCCCAATTTTGCTCACACAATAACACATCCATTGAATTTTTTCCTGATTGTTTTCTTGTGAAGGATTTGACCACGGGGGCATCCTTGGTCCGCGGCGTGAATAAAGGAAATCTTTATGTCTGGCCATCGTCGAGTCAGTCACATTATCCGTCGTCAAAAGCTCACCTAAATTCCGTGTCAGCTCAACCTACCGCGTCTACTCTAGCATGGCATTGTTGTCTAGGTCATCCATCGCTTCAGGTCCTTCAGAAGCTCATCCAGTCAAATCAGCTTCCAGTTGTCAAGTCCGAGTCCCAGTTTTCTCATTGTTCTACTTGCCTATGTAATAAGAGTCATAAATTGCCATTTGGTGATTCTACATTGGTCTGCAATAAACCTTTAGAAATTTTATTTACCGATGTGTGGGGTCCGGCGCATATTTCGTCGTATGATAATTTTCGTTATTATGTTATCTTTGTGGACTATTTCTCCAAATACACATGGCTATACCCTCTCAAAAATAAATCTGATGTTCCACAAGTTTTTAGGCGCTTCAAAACTCTAGTTGAGAATTATTTCAATTCCCGTATAAAAACTGTCTACTCTGATGGTAGTGGGGAAGCTCAATCCTTAGGTCTTGACCTTAAAAATTTCGGTATCCAACACCTAAAATCCCCACCTCACACTCCTGAACATGTCGGTACAGCAGAACGCAAACATAGACATGTGGTGGAAACAGCCTTAACCTTGCTTCATCATGCATCTATGCCTCTCCGATACTGGTCTTTAGCCTTCCAGGCTGCGACTTACTTAATTAATCGTATGCCCACCCAAGTTCTAGGTCACGAGAGTCCATTTCATATTCTCTTTGCCACTGCTCCGAATTATCGTAAGCTTCGAGTATTCGGATGCCTATGTTACCCATGGTTGCATCCGTATACGTCCCACAAACTCCAGCCTCGCTCCAAACCGTGTGTCTTTGTTGGGTACTCAACTGAACATAGTGCGTATCTCTGTCTAAATCGTCTCACAAATCGGGTTTTTGTCTCTCGTCATGTTGTCTTTGTCGAGTCAGAATTTCCGTTCTCCAGTCCGGTCAGTCGTGTCTCTCCTTCCATGCCTCCTACAGTCGACACATGGTCAGAACCGGTATCTCTAGCACAAGCTAGGAAGCACGTGGAATGGCGACAGGCCATGAGTGCTGAATATGATGCTCTAGTTACAAATGGTACTTGGGATTTGGTTCCGTCGCATCCGTCTCAGAATGTGGTGGGTTGCAAATGGATATTCCGGATCAAACGTCATCCCGATGGTTCGGTGGCTAGATACAAAGCTAGACTTGTGGCCAAAGGGTTTCATCAACGCCCTGGCATTGACTTTAATGAAACATTCAGTCCTGTAGTGAAGCCTGTCACAGTTCGCCTTATTCTAACCATTGCTATTACTAACGGTTGGCCTCTGCGTCAACTTGATGTTAATAATGCTTTTTTGCAGGGAACTCTGACTGACGATGTGTACATGATACAGCCACCTGACTTCACTCACACCACCAAACCGCAGCATGTCTGTAAGTTACGGAAAGCAATCTATGGTCTCCGTCAGGCACTGCGCGCATGGTACACTGAACTCCGCACTTACCTTTTGGTCGTCGGCTTCACCAACTCCAAGTGTGATGCTTCTCTCTTCATCCACAGCAGTCTCGGTCATTCACTATATCTACTTGTCTATGTGGATGACATCATTGTTACTGGCTCATCCAACACACGGGTCCAAGCCTTCATCACTAGCTTGGCTCACAGATTCTCTCTGAAAGACTTAGGCCTACTCTCCTTTTTTCTAGGTGTTGAGGCTCACCGATCTCCACGCGGTCTCTTTCTCACTCAGCAACAGTATATCCGTGACCTCCTCGTCAAAACAAACATGCTTGAATCAAAGCCAGTTTCCACACCTCTCTCTCTCACTGAGACCTTGAAAATTAATGATGGCAGTGCCTCCACGGATCCTACTCAGTACAGGCAAGTTCTTGGTTCCCTTCAGTACCTCTCCCTGACTCGCCCTGATGTTTCCTTTGCAGTGAATAAACTCTCTCAATTTATGCATCGGCCGACCGCAACTCACTGTAATGCGGTGAAACGTGTGCCTCGGTACCTCAAAGGCTCTCTTGATCATGGTATCTTCATCTCCCGTACCACACCTCTTTCCCTCCATGCATTCGCTGATGCTGACTGGGCAGGTGATCCTGATGATCGGCGCTCCACCACAGCCTATATTGCCTTCCTTGGTTCAACGCCCATCAGCTGGAGCTCCAAAAAGCAACATACTGTTGCAAGGTCGTCCACTGAGGCAGAGTACTGCGCCATAGCATCCGCAGCTGCGGAACTAAATTGGATTGGCCAACTCCTCTCTGAGCTGCGGATACAAGTGTCACTCACTCCTGTCATTTACTGTGACAATGTCGGCGCCACATATGTCTGTGCCAATCCAAATTTTCACAGCCGCATGAAGCATGTTGCTATCAATTTCTTTTTTGTACGTGATCAAGTGGCCCGTAAACAACTTCGTGTCACGCATGTCAATACGAAGGATCAGCTGGCGGACTCCCTCACTAAGGCTCTCCCTCGTAAGCACTTTCAAGATCATCGATCCAAGATAGGCATCCTCGCCGGAAGCTCTATCTTGCGGGGGCATATTAGCAATAGCACGTAATTACCAATACCAGTACCATATGCTCATAGGAATGTATATGTTTATTTGGACTCTATTACCTTAACTGGTTAGAATTCCTTTCTACTTAACCAGGTCGGTGACACTATGTATATAAACCCACTTATACTGATAATAAAATTAAGGCATTATTCACACAAATATTTAACTCTATTAGATAGATGGGAACTGTTAAGTAGCCATTAGCTTGTTAACGTTCTCTGAGATCAATAGGTTGTTAGCCGTTAATAACAAATTAGTTGATGTGGCTGCGTCTCATTGGTTGAGCATTCCGGAATTTACATAAATGCATTTCGTGTGGTAATTAATGTTTTCTGTGATATAAATATCAGATCTTTGTAAGAAAATCATTATCAACAATATAATCAAAAGTCTTCTTTTCAGAGCTCCATCAATGGAGTCTCGTTGAAAATTCTTCTTCTCATTCTCTTTGAGAACTTTAATCAAACACTTTTCTATATACATCAAACACCTTTGATTCGTTTTTACATGGTATTAGAGCCGCGTTGACTAATGTCATGACGACTCCTAGCTCTCAATCTCGCTCTCCAGCTATGGATCAAGATTGCAATCGACCGGTTCAAGGAGCTACTTCAACAGATTCTCAAAATCTGAACTCAAGCCCAGTCTATCAAAGTGCAACCTCAACAATGGAGTTTTCGTCTCTAACAAATAGCCTAAACTTCAATCTGCCTGTAAAACTAGGTAAATCTAACTTCATTTTCTGGAAAACTCAGATTCTACTAATAGTTCAAGCTTTAGACCTTGAGGACTATATGTGTGGAATAAATCAACCACCAGAAATGTATGTGAATACTGAGGTTGTCACGGAATCTGGAGAAAAAGTAATAGAAAAGCATATGAGCAAGGAATATTCCAACTGGAGAAAGGTTGATAAGCTTCTTATGGGTTGGATCTACTCAACCATTCATGAAAGTATTATTGGTCAAGTTGTTGGATGCAAGTCCTCCTTTGATGTCTGGAATCGTTTAGATAGGTTGTATTCTCAACAGTCAATGGCCAAAATTATTCAGCTTAAGAATCAACTTCATGCTATCAAGAAAGGCTCGGATTCAATAAGTAATTTTGTATTTAAAATCAAAAATATTGGAGATGCCTTGATGGCTGCTGGTTATGTGCTTAGTGAATGGTGTAGGACATGAATTTGACTCAATTGTGGCTGTCATAACTGCTCAAAGGTTCATCAGTTTTGAAGATGCTCAATTCTTACTAACGGTTCATGAACAACGATTAGAGCACCTTGACTCACCTGCTCATCTTGATGTTGGTCAAGCTTCAGCACACTATGTGACCAACAACTATCGAGACAAAATAGACTCAAGAGTTGGAAACCAACAAAACTACAGAGGTGGTAACCAACGAGCACTACAAAAAAAAAGCCTATCAGTGACGAACTATTTCCGATGGCGCTAATTGCCGTTTCCGATGGCACTGCCGACGGCCATTTCAGTGCCATCGGAAATGAGTAAAAATATGATACCACATTTCCAATGGCCAAATGCCGTCGGAAATAGTCGAAAAAGCCATCAATTTTATTCCCAATTCATACGGCACAAAAAGTGCCGTCGGAAATAGTATTTGTCCCGTTGGAAATGAGGAAAAGGAATTCACTATTTTTGATGGCCTATTGCCGTCGGAAATAGTCATGTTCCATTTGTTAATTACTACGGCAGTGTTTTTAGGAATAACCTTCCACGCAGCATTGAATGCCCCGGGAGGCAGGCTGGTTGATAACATAAAATTCAAATCCATCTCAAGTTTGGGATTCAAGTTGGCAAACAAAGTTCTAATCTACTGCGATTGTTCATTTGGTTCGATTCCATAGCCTTCATCACATCGGCAGCATGAAAAACCCTTGAAGCCATGGATGTTGATCTCTGTGTTATCAATATACGGAGCCTATATATGCACGATAATGGCTGTATCCCCTCGAGATGCTTTGCCTGTGTTCTTACTTGGAAGTCCTACAATATTGTTGGCATCTATGTCAAAACATCTTGCTTTCCACAGTAAACTGCTTA
This sequence comes from Acer campestre, assembly GCA_954870605.1. Classification (NCBI taxonomy): domain Eukaryota; kingdom Viridiplantae; phylum Streptophyta; class Magnoliopsida; order Sapindales; family Sapindaceae; genus Acer; species Acer campestre. The sequence continues at coordinate 11,894,891 of OX940799.1, read as the reverse complement.
AGCTTTTGCAATGCCTATGGATCAGAGTTTATCAAAGCTAAAATCATCAGATCTCGAAAGGATCCTTTCACAAATTTTCACGTTTGTTTTGCAGTTTTCCTTATTCCCTTGTAGAAAATCGCTCGATTTTCTAATAATCGGTTGTACTTGTAACATAAAGAAGCTCTAGTTTTGTGTAATATATTATTGCAGCGTGCTTGCATTCAGTAAACTTTCGTATTGTAGAGTTGTGACTGTATGGATCAAAATCCTTCAAATTGCATTTGATTAGACTCAAATTAAAGAGAGGTGTTTTTCACTTCTTACATTTCTTGCTATTGGGTTGTTAGTTTACTGTCAAGTCAGTTGATCAAGAAATTGTAGCACAGATGCTCCAAGAAAGTCACAAATATGCTCTAGAGTTCAATCATGAAGGCAACTGTTAGCGAACAAACCTTTCACTATATGCGCGGAAGCGTTGCCGGATAGAACACAAACAAACAACAATAACAAAGAAAAGATAGATGAAGAGAATTAATCAAATCCAAGCACACACAACACAAGAATTTACGTGGAAACCCAAATCAGGGAAAAAACCACGGCTGTCAGGACGACAAGAGAAAGTTCCAATATGTAGTAAATTGTTACAACCACACACTCAGGATCTCTCTCTAAATAATACCCTAAACCCAATTACATCCAATGCTCACTTTGAGATCTCTCTAGTATTTGCTATTTTGCTCCACCACTAATAACCTAGTTATTATGGTCTATTTATATGTATTACAGGGAGTTTAAACTAACAAGGAAATCTATCTCCTAGTCATACAAGATTTACTTGTTCCATATAAATACTATTTCCTATTTATGACAAGTCTTTACTTCAAGGAGAAATCCTTTTCCCATTAGAACTCCAGAAGCAACATATTTCCTCTTCCATGCATATTTCCTGATTCCACGCGTGCTTGTGATTAACTATGATTCAAGTTGCAGTTGGCCACCTGCTTCCTAAACCGTGTTGAACTTGACCACTCAGAAAACTGTGATCCACGCGCCAAACCATGTTGACCGCTGCCGGACCGCTGTGGAAGTCACAGCACTTTCCACAGCGTGTGACTTCCACAGCGTGAAGCACTGTGATTCAAACGCTGCCTAAGCGCTTCCGAAAAATGGCAGCGGTTTCCTACCACTGCCATACCGCTGCCTTACCGCTGTCAAATGCGCAGCGGTTGGCCACTGCACACACGCTGCCATTGCAGCTGCCATTGCAACAGCGTTCTTCACTTTCATTGTTTTTTCTTCTTTGTTTGACTTTTGCTGCACAATATCACCAACTTTAACAATACAATTTCCTTGGCATATTAATATCATACGAGACAAAAAATAACTTTTATGCTTAATTATGTTTTATCTTATTTGAAAGGTCTTCACACAATAATCCCAACAGTAATTCACCGAATTTCTTCCTCTGGTTCTTCTTTGACTTCAAACCTCCCTCAATCATAATCTCATACTTCCAAATGCTCTCACGTCTCCAGGAAGTCTCCGCATTGGTAAATCGTGTTTGGTAATCATTGGTAATTCAAGCCATATCCAACAATCCTCCCTTATGGCGAGAATTTCCAAAACTTGTCCTCAGCTACGATTCTCATCACCAAGAATCAAACATACCCACCACTAGTTATAAACACTTAGGAAACAACCATCCCAAGATTTCACCGGCACATGTCGAAATTTACCTTGCTGAAAATTATGGTGCAACTCCTCACGTTAGGTTCCCAGGGAGTTCGCTCAGCCATCGACATCCTTGTCCACCACACACCTTGCATCAATTCCTAACCAATGCCCGTGCGCAATTGTGGACCCGCTATCAGCTACATCCTTTTCACGGCAACTAGCGATCATGCCATGAGGATGTTTATGCCCCTTTAGAGGGCATCGCTGTAGTCGTCATATTCAAGAGAGGCGATTGCCGGATCACCCTCTTTGGAGCCCTTAGCCACACTTGTCTTTTTATTTTTGCAATCTTTCCTGATGTGTCCAGACTGTCCACATCCCCAACAAGTGACTTTCCATTTGGAGTTCCCCTTTTTCCTGTCAACTAAAAGAGCCAAGTTATCAGAAGATTTACCTTCACATTTTAGCCTTCGTTCCTCAGAGATAAGTTTGTTCGCTACATCTCCAAAACATATGGTTGAACTCCCATGCATCAAGATTGGCTTCATGTGCGCATAGGACGGTGGAAGGGACCAGATGAGTCTAAGACCTTTGTCTTCTTCATCAATCTTTACTCCAATCGACTCTAATTCTGAAACTATTCCATTGAGCACTCCCAGATGATTAGAAATTTTCGTACCTTCAGTCATATGCAGCATGTGAAACTGCTCCTTCAGGTAGAACCGGTTGCAGACGCTATTCGCTTGATACAATTCTTCAAGCCTCTCCCAAAGTTCTTTCGCTGAATATGTTCCATGAATATTTGCAAGAACGTTCTTGGCTAGGCACAATCGTATCGCACTCGCAGCTCTCTCATCCAAATCCTCCCAATCATCATCGCTCATCTTTTGTTTACCAGAACTAGTACTAGCCGTTTCTTTACTAGAATCTCCAGAGCCTTCAGGGTTCACAGGGGTTGACTTGCCCTTCAATGCCTTGTGTAAACCGTTTTGGATTAATATATCTTTGACTTGAACTTGCCACAAGCCAAAGTTTATCTTTCCGTCGAACTTCTCAATATCGAATCTCATCATCCTTGCCATAAAGTTTGTTAAGACCACTATCAAGCAACCGGGGCTTTGATACCAATTGTTAGCGAACAAACCTTTCACTATATGCGCGGAAACGTTGCCGGATAGAACACAAACAAACAACAATAACAAAGAAAAGATAGATGAAGAGAATTAATCAAATCCAAGCACACACAACATAAGAATTTACGTGGAAACCCAAATCATGGAAAAAACCACGGCTGTCAGGACGACAAGAGAAAGTTCCAATATGTAGTAAATTGTTGCAACCACACACTCAGGATCTCTCTCTAAATAATACCCTAAACCCAATTACACCCAATGCTCACTTTGAGATCTCTCTAGTATTTGCTATTTTGCTCCACCACTAATAACCTAGTTATTATGGTCTATTTATATGTATTACAGGGAGTTTAAACTAACAAGGAAATCTATCTCCTAGTCATACAAGATTTACTTGTTCCACATAAATATTATTTCCTATTTATGACAAGTCTTTACTTCAAGGAGAAATCCTTTTCCCATTAGAACTCCAGAAGCAATATATTTCCTCTTCCATGTATATTTCCTGATTCCACGCGTGCTTGTGATGAACTATGATTCAAGTTGCAGTTGGCCACCTGCTTCCTAAACCGTGTTGAACTTGACCACTCAGAAAACCGTGTTCCACGCGCCAAACCATGTTGACCGCTGCCGGACCGCTGTGGAAGTCACAGCTCTTTCCACAGCGTGAAGCACTGTGATTCAAACGCTGCCTAAGCGCTTCCGAAAAATGGCAGCGGTTTCCTACCGCTGCCATACCGCTGCCTTACCGCTGTCAAATGCGCAGCGGTTGGCCGCTGCACACACGCTGCCATTGCAACAGCGTTCTTCACTTTCATTTTTTTTTCTTCTTTGTTTGACTTTTGCTGCACAATATCACCAACTTTAACAATACAATTTCCTTGGCATATTAATATCATATGAGACAAAAAATAACTTTTATACTTAATTATGTTTTGTCTTATTTGAAAGGTCTTCACACAAAAATCCCAACAGTAATTCACCGAATTTGTTCCCCTGGTTCTTCTTTGACTTCAAACCTCCCTCAATCATAATCTCATACTTCCAAACGCTCTCACGTCTCTAGGAAGTCTCCGCATTGGTAAATAGTGTTTGGTAATCATTGGTAATTCGAGCCATATCCAACAGCAACAAGTCCTGGAGCTCCTGCTTGACTCCACGAAAGAGATACGGATCTGCACCTAGCAGTATCAAGAAGACATCTCCCGGTAATATTTCTTCCACGGCTAATTATTGTTATATATAAAAAGGTAAGGGAGAAACTGAAGTTGAGAAAATACACCATATGAATATGAGTGTGTTGTCTGCTAATTTTAAAACCAAAGTGGGTGTTCTTGCTTAGATCTTGTTTGCTTTTCGAATGTCTGCTGAAAATCATCCTGGTAGTTCTTAAAATTCAAGTCTTGCTCAATTTAGGTAAAATTGATTCTGATTTCTCATTTTCCCGAATGATTTTTTTCTTGATTAATATCGAGCATCTTGTTTTTAAAAGAAGATATACCACTGCCATCAAACAGATTAACACACAACAGATAAACAGTTAACTATGCTTCTAATTACTTTGATTTTTATCTTTCTTTGTTTGCTTATCATTTTTTAATAGCATCTTTCCCCTGTTCTTTTGGGTTGCAGATCATAGAATTATTGCTGACTGACAGGTCTAATTGTAAGGCGAAAGTGGAATTAAACGCCATGAATTATTATGGTTTCATAGCTTTAGACATCTTAGATGTCCTGCCACAAGATGGGAAGAGAGATATGGAAATTGCGAAAATCCTTTGAAAAGATACATATCACTTCTTAGCAGAGTTGGTAGTGCACCTCCCTTCCGCATAAGTGGTGAGGAGTTCAAATCCCACCATGCGCTTTTTACAAACATGTGTGGAGAGTTTTCTTTCTAGGTTGTGGGAGTAGTTATCCCTGTTATGGGAATAGATATCCAAGCCGCACATATATTGTTTGATCTTAGCAAGTCCCTGCAGTACTATTCTAATAGTTCTTGTAATACTTCAAAAAGAAAACAAAAAAAAATCTCTGAAGAGAAGGTATAATGATTTGGGTATAATGATATTATACTGTAGCAACAATGATAATTTGTATTGAATTGCAGAGAATTTAGTTGGGACCAATCATCGCATCTACAAACGACATGGGCGTATGAGTAGTTCATAAAAAACCCATCATGCTTTGTTAGTGACAGCCAGAGTGTTTGTAGCATTAACCTTATAAGCAGTATTGGATTCCCCTGGAAACAGGCTAGTTGATAACATCAAATACATCAAGCTCAAGGTTTTCCTTCCAAGTTGGCAAACGAAGTTCTTATCAACAGTGATTATTCATTTGGTTTGGTTCGGAGCAATGGATGTTAATTTCTGTGTTCGCTCACTTTATGGAGCTTTTATATGCCCACTAATGGCTGTATCACCTCAAGATGCTCTAACTGGGAAGTGCACTGATGTTGGCATCTATGTCGAAACATCGTGTTCTACTCAGAACAATGCCTAAGCTATTGCAGTGATATGGATTGGATTTCATAAAAATTAGTTTGCAACTACCTTATTTCTGTGTTAAAGAATATAAGCGACTCTTGTTTTCTCATATGATCAAAATGCGATATTATGTTCCGCTTTATAACTAGTTTGGTGTTGGACTTAACTTTCGTACAAAATCAATCTATTGATGGAATAATTAAACGAAAAATTAAGCAGCCGGTCTTTCGTGGACAATGTTGTATAGAAAGTGTCACAATCTCAAATCAACATGGATGTATTCCTATTGAAATATTATATTGTGTGAGGATCAAAACCCTTCAAATCATATTACATTAGACACAAAGCAACTACATAGACCATTTGGAGCAACCATAGATGGGATTTCTATGCCTCAATTACAAAAGCAAGATGATAGTATAAACAGAGGATCAGAAGAACTATTACCTGGAGATTGTCCTCTTGATACAGCAAGGTGCAGATCCGTATTGCCACTGCAATCCCAACAAGAGCTCCAGGACTTGTTGCCATCATGATTGGACTCTAGAACATATTTAGGACTTTCTTGGAGCATCCGTGCTACAATTTCTTGATCACCTGACTTGACAGTAAACTAACAACCCAATAGCAAGAAATGTAAGAAGCGAACCTGAAACATGGAAGACCACATATATCTCTATAATTTGAGTCTTATCAAATACAATTTGAAGGATTTTGACCCATACAGTCACAACTCTATGACAGGAAAATTTACCAAATACAAGCACGCTGCATTAATATATTACAGTGGTTTTGTGTACATAGTACACAAAACTACAGCTGCTTTATGTTACAACTTACAAGAACAACCAATTATTTTTACAAAGTGATTTTCTACAAAAGGTCCGGAATTACGATACTAATTACAAAAACAGTAAATATATCATTACTTTCTAATGTTTATGAGAAAATTGTATACCCTATGCCTGGCTAGAGGCATTAGGGTATTCTTCAATATGAAACAAGCAAATAAGGAAAACTGTAAAACAAACATGATAATTTGAGAAAGGATCCTTTCGAGATGTGAAGATTTTAGCTTTTATGAACTCTGATCCATAACCATTGCAAAAGTTTTATCAGATTACTGTGGAGAGCAAGATGTTTTGACACAGATGCCAACAATATTGTAGGACTTCCTAACAAGAACACAGGCAAAGCATCTCGAGGTGACACAACCATTATAGAGCATATATAGGCTCCGTATATTGAGAACACAGAGATCAACATCCATGGCTTCAAGAGTATTTCATGTATGAGGATTAATCATTGAGGCTGCCGATGTGATGAAGGCTATGGAATCGAACCAAATAAATGAATAATCGCAGTAGATTAGAACTTTGTTTGCGGACTTGAATCCCCAAACTTGAACTGGATATGAATTTGATGTTGTCAACCAGCTGCAGCCTTCCTCCCGGGGCATTCAGTGCTGCATGGAAGGTTAATCCTAGAAACACTGCCGTGGTAATTAACAAAGCATTATATGCATCTCTTGAAATTTTATGTTTGGTCTTCATTGGCCAATTGGCTTGTAGATGTGATGATGATTGGTCCCAATTTCTCAGCGAGCTCTCACAGTTATTACACTCTAACGTTGATTTACTTCAGAGGGATGTATTGGATTGTGATTTTAATAGACAGTTTTGAGAAGTAAAATTAGTCTAGTGATATTGGATTGAAACTTTTTAATAAGTTAGATAAGTCTTGTGGTATTCGATTAGGACTTTTAAGATTTTTTCAAAAGTCTATAATATCTTATGGTATTGGATTGAGCTCAAGATTTGTCGGATTTCATGACAAAATGGATTGTCTCAGACGACTTTTTTATAATTATGTAGATCATTTGGACTTAAGAGAGAAAACAATGAGAGAGAAAACAAGAGAGAGAAGCTCTGCCTTTTGGGAGTTTGAAAGAAGAGCTGACTTTCGTGACAATCTTTTTTTCCATTTATGTTGACAATCTGAATCCAAAGGCTAATCTGTTATGCTTGTGGGGAATGTTCAAACCGTTTGGAAAGGTTAGGGATGTCTATCTTTCGGCTACCAATAGTTCCAGGAAACGAGGGTATGCGTTCATTAGATTTGGATCTTTGGAAGAAGGAAGAAGCAAGAAGGGTGGTGGATTTAACCAATAGAATGCATGTCTATGGCTGGCCTATTAGCGTCAGAATTTCTCAATATGGATGGAATAGAAGGAGGAGGGAACCTCTCAGACGAGATGTTAGGAACAAAACAAAGTATGCTGGCAAAGAGGGTCTTCACAGTAGTTCGATGAGTCAGGGAGAATAGCACATGGGTGACTACTCTTTTGTAGAGGTGCTTAAGGGCGAACAGAGGAAGGTAGCTGACGAAAGGATTGAGAGCAAGATCAAGTCAATGGATCTGATGCTGGAGTGGAAAGATGTAGATAGCAAGTGGCTTGACATATGTGCGATTGGGGTGTTAAGAGAATTTACTAGTGTATCCAGAGTTAACAAGAGATTGATGGATAGAGGATTTCGGTTTTCGTCAAGATATATGGGTGGAAAAGTTATTCTGTGGTGTTTTGAAACGGAAAATGAGAGTGAGGGCTTCATCAATAATAGTTTTTTCTGGGAAGACACATTTGTTTCAATGGATTCTTGGTCCAAACCATTAGTTTATCAAGCAAGCCCTTGTATCTTTGGAATGACATTCTTCAAAAAGTTGGGGAGTCGATTGGGTGTTTTCTTATGGCAGAAGAGGAGACTATCCTTAGAAAAAGAATGGATAGGGGAAAACTATTGATAGCAATAGCAGGAGATTGACCCTGCCCGAACAAGGTGAAGGTTATAGACAGAGCATGGTCCTTCAACATTTCGGTTGTTAAGGAAGAATGTCCAATTGATTTTACTTGGATGATAAAATTCCTGGATTTAAAATTTGAATCAAACCATCATAAGAAGCAATCCTTACCAATCTGGGCAAAGGATTCAAATGGTTTGAAAAGAGGTGATGAGGAGATCTCTTCTTTCAAGAATGAGCCTACTTTCGGAAGATTGGACAGAGGAAGTACCAACTGGAAGAGCAACTTTTCTGACAAGACAGAGGAGTGGGTGAAAGTCAAAAGCAGGAAGAAAGGTAAGGTAAGGTAAGAGACGATCAACACCTTTTCAAGAAGGTAGTTGGTGTTTATTTGGCACAAAAAGGGTGTCAAGAGAAGTTGATGGAAAAAGGTAAGAGGGTTGCTGTCAGAAATTTCAAAAGATATCCATTGAAGTACCATGCTTCCAGTGGTAAATTAGACTGGGAAAAGAAAGGTGAGGTCACTTTTGGGTGTGAATCTTCTACTGAATCTGAAAGGGAGGAAGGGCAATTTTTGAATTTTGAAAAGTTCAGGGGTGAATGTTCCAAACGAAAGTTAGTTGGAAAAGAGTCAAGGTTGTCTCCTCTGATCAGAATGGACTCCTCTAGCTCTAGTGATGGATCGAGCTCAGGCCAAAAAGATTTGGAGGACTGAGTAGTAATGCCTAATGGATCAAAACACATTTTGGTGTCCATTTCTAACCAAGATGGAGGGGTTGTGAGTCTTCCTCTTCAAGGCCCAGTCCATTTACCATTATCAGTAGTGGAGAAAGGCCAGATTAATGGAAAAGATTTAGTTGAGGTGCCATTACAGGTGGATTTACCTGGCTTAGACAGTAGAGCCACCTCTGTCAATGAGCCTGGCCAAAGGAAGGAGACGCAGAGAGGGATAAGGGGAGTAACATAAAAACAGACAGGTTTTTGGGAAGTAAACATCAGGAAAGGAAGAATGATATAAGCTCTGTGAGAATACTTGATTGGAACCTAGAAGTGGAACTTTCCAAGGTGATTGAAAAAGGAGTGGCTATTGGATATTTCAATCCAAGTCACAATAGAAGGATTGGTGAACAAGATAGAGATATCAGTGATGGCAGTCATGGGAATCAATCTAGGAATTCAGAATGGAGCCTGGGGGTCAAAGTTGCCAAGGTTATCGAGATGGGGGTAGCTTTAGGGTTTGATTTCAATAGAAAGGAGAGTGAGGTGGGTGAAGTTATTGCTAGAAGGGAAATAGAGGATGAGAAAAGGCTGGTAAAAGCTGAGAAAAGATAAGTTTCTTGCTTCCCATTTTTCTTTCTTGGGTTTTCTTTTTTTAATGATTATTCTCTCTTGGAATGTTAAAGGACTTGGTAGGGGTGAGAAACTTAGGATGGTTAGAAGTGTTGTGAATAAAGTTAAGCATGTTGTCTTATTTATCCAAGAATTGAAATTAAAATGTTTTGAAAGCAGAACCATTAGTTCTCTTGGAGGTGTGTAGCTTAATAGAGGTGTTGGTGTTGATGCAGTTGGTGCATCCGGAGGGCTTATCTCTCTATGGAATGAGGATTTTCTTAATATGGAGGCTTGTATCTCTAATAGTAGGTGTATTATCATCTCGGGTTGTTTGAAAAAAAAAGTAGGAAGAAAATCGTTTTTTGTAATGTTTATGCTACTTCGGTTGAAAGGGAAAGGAGGGAACTATGGGATTTCATTTTAGATGCTCAGAATTCTTTTTTGGATCCTTAGTGTATGGGAGGAGATTTCAATTCGGTTCTCTCCCCTGCTGAAAGAGTGGGTGTTTGCTGTGATATGGGGTCTATAAGCCATTTCAATAGATTTATTCTCCAAGCAAATGTTGTGGATTTACCTTTACATGGGATGAAATTTACGTGGTCAAATAATAGAAATCAAGAAGTTTGGGCTAGGCTTGATCGTTTTCTTGTGTCTCAATCTATCTTACTTTGGTTTCCGAAACTTGTTCAAAGAGGTCTGCCCCGAAGCTTTTCAGATCACAATCTTATTTTGCTTGGAGAGTCGGATGTGAAATGGGGACCTTCTCCCTTTCGTTTTTGTAATTGGTGGTTAGGGGAGAAGGATATGATGAAGGATGCAATGGTGGGATGGAACTCATGTAAAGTGACAGGTAACAAGGGCTTTGTGTTGTTTTCAAAAGCTAAAGCAGCAAAAACAAGACTGAAAAAATGGAATTTTTTAAATAGGGATAGGGCTGCTCTTCCTTCTCATGTGGAAGAGAAGTTGAGTGCTATTGACTACAAGGCAACCGTTGACGGCTGGACAGAATCTCTTAGAAAGGAAAGAACTATGCTAATTTCAGAATTGTGGACAAGCCTTCGTAGAGAAGAACAAATGTGGCGTCAGAAGTCTAGGGTTAATTGGCTAAGGGGAGGAGATAAGAACATGAAGTTCTTTCATTGTGTGGCCAATGGCAGGAAAAGAAAGAATACTATTGAAGAGGTGTCTTTTAAGAGGGTTAAGGTGTCAGATCCTTCTGTTCTAAGAAATGAAGTTTTTGGTTTTTTCAAGGATCATTTCCAAAAGGAACTTGGTTTTAGACCGAAATTGAGGGGGGTTAACCTTAAGAACTTTTGAAGGCTGAGAAGCTTTACTTAGAAGAAGATTTTTTGGAAAAGGAAGTTTGGGCGGCGGTGTCTAATTGTGAAGGGAGTACAGCCCCCGGTCCGGATGGTTTTAGTCTTTATTTTATTAATGCTCATTGGGGCGATATTAAGGAGGATTTTATGAACTTTATTCATGAATTCCATAGGGATGCGGCGGTTGTTAAGGATCTAAATAGAGCCTTCATTGCTCTAATGCCCAATGTGAAGAACCCGGATTCTATGAAAGACTTTAGACCCATTAGTCTTGTTAGTTCCATGTACAAAATTCTTGCAAAGGTGTTGGCAAATAGATTAAAGAAAATCATGAATTCCATTATTGGAGATTCCCAAATGGTGTTCATTAACAATCGTCAAATTTCCGATAGTTAAGTTATTACGGAAGAAATCGTCCACAAATGGAGTAAAGATAAAGAGGGAGGATTAGTGGTTAAATTAGACTTTGAGAAAGCTTACAATAGTGTGGATCATGGCTTTCTCGATTCCATGATGGAAGATATGGGTTTTGGGAGAAAATGGAGAGGGTGGATGAAAGAATGTATTGCCTCTCCGTTGATGTCTGTTTTGGTAAATGGGAATCCTACCCCTCAATTTGTTGTGGAAAGGGGTTTAAGGCGAGGTGATCGACTATCATCTTTTCTTTTCAACATTGCGGTGGAAGGTATGAATTACTTGTTTTGTAAGGCCTTTGAGTTGAACCTAATTGAAGGCGAACACTTTGATGAGACTCATGTGTCTCACCTCCAATTTACGGACGACACCATTCTTTTTATCAAACCTAGAGTTGAGTACCTTCGCAATGCGAAGAGGGTTCTTCGTTGTTTTGAGGTGGCTTCGGGCCTTAAGATCAATTTTCATAAATCGTGCGTGGTGAGAGTAGGTGTTGGCAGGGCTAGGGAATCTTCTTTTTGGGCTTCTATTTTCAAATGTAAGAAAGGCTCTCTCCCTGTTTCCTACCTTGGTTTTCCTTTGGGTGGAAAACCGGGATCGAAGAGTTTTTGGGATCCGTTGATTATAAGAATTGAGAAGAGGTTAGCTCTGTGGAAGAGGAAATTTTTGTCCAAATGGGGTAGGATAGTTTTGATAAAAGCAGTGATTTCTAGTATTCCTACGTATTTTCTCTCTATTTTTAAAATGCCAGTTGGCGTGGCTCAAAGGATTGAGAGAATTCAAAGAAGCTTCTTGTTGAGGGATGGGATTACTAAAAGGAAGATTCATGTGGTTAGTTGGAAGGAGGTGTGCAAATTGAGAGGGAAGGGTGGGCTTGGAATTGGGAGTATTTTAGATAAAAACAAAGCGTTGTTAGCTAAGTGGATTTGGAGATTCGGTACGGAGGATAAGTCGTTATAGAGAAGGATCATTTGTTCGAGATATGGGATTCAAGAAGATTAGTTGTTTTGGAATTGGAAGCTGTCCAAACCAACCTCTTTTTTCATTGAATCGATTCAAAGTCTGTTCAAAGAGGATTCTCAGTCAGCTAGGGTGATTGGTGATGGCTTTGTGGTTGTTGGTGGTAGAGGGGATAGAGTTAATTTTTGGATCGACATTAGAGTGGAAGGTCGATCTCTGAAGGAGGCTTGTCCTAGAAGTTATGCCTTGGCTTTAAATAAAGAGGGGGCTGTCCAGAATTTTGGTGAGTGGTCTAATATGAATCGAAAATGGGTTTGGTCCATTGTAACTAGAAGACCTCCCTTTGATTGGGAAATTGGCCAATGGAATCTTTTCTTAACTTTTTTGGATTGTTATCCGATTTGTCACCATATGTCTGATACTATTGCGTGGAGTTTTAACTCTAAAGGCTTGTTCTCTGTGGGATCCTTTAGAAAAGCTTTGGAGAATAGTCAGGAGTCTTCGGTGACAGTGCCTTCGTTTTTTTGGAAAGGATTTTGTCCTCCTAAGATGGAGATGTTTTCTTGGCAGCTACGGAGAGGTCGTGTGATGGTTAAAGATTTATTGCATAAATACAGAATGGATAACTTTGGAGATCTGCTGTGCCCCTTGTGCAAAGTGGAGAATGAGACTGCTAATCACCTTTTTTTTTTTTTTGCATTGCCCATGGTCTAAGTCTTTGTGGATGATGTGTATGGATTGGTGGGAAGTTGCTAGATGCGCATATTGTTCAATTATTGAGTGGATGGAGGGTTGGATTGGACTGTGCCTAGTTTTAAAGTTAAAAGGATTTGGTGCTCTCTTTTCTTTGCTATTACTTGGACCATTTGGGAAGCTAGGAATCAAGTGGTCTTCGAAGGTAAGGAGTCGAGAGTGGCGCAGGCTGCTGATATGGTGAAACTCAGGATTGTTTGGTGGTTCAAGCATCTTGGCAAAGGCTCTTAGGATTCGATTCAAGCCTTGCTTCTTAATATCAAAGTTATTTGTGTTGAGCCACGGAAGAAGAAAAAGGTGAGGATTGACGACTGGATTCCTCCTAATGTGGACAGCCTTAAATTTAACGTGGATGGTTCTTCGAGAGGTAAACCTAGGCCTGCAGGTATAGGTGGGGTGTTGAGGGATTCAAAAGGGAAGATTATTTGCTTATTTTCCTTCTCGGTGGGCATTTCAGATTCTAATTCAGCGGAAATTTGGGCTATTCAGAGGGCGGTTCAGCTGTGTTCTTCCAATTTGAATCTTAGCGGAAGATTTATCTTGGTGGTTAGTGATTCCAAGTTTGCGGTTTCTTAGGTCAATGGAGGCGGTTTCGGGAATATGTCTCACTTGAATGTTATCTTTGAGATTCGGCAAAATTTGGATTCCTTTGGGCAGATAGAAGTGGTGCATGATTCCAGAGCCTTCAACTCTTTTACGAATAGCTTAGCTAAAATGGGTTCTAACTTGAGTGGGGATTTTGTGGAGTGGGAAGATTTTTGATTGTTTGTTTTTTCTGTTTTCTTCCTTTCTGGTCTGTTTTTCTGTTGTTTTTGGGGTTGTCCTTGTGTAAGGGTGTGTTGGCCTTGTGCGTGGCTGTTGTTTGCTTCCAAGACTGTTTTGTTTTTCTCTGTTTTGGTGGGTGCTCCCCTGTTTTTGGGGCTGTTGTTCTTCTTTGTTTTTGTGGTTGGGGGTAGCCCTGCTTGGGGCCCGTTTCTCTTCCTTTTTGTTGCTGTTTGGGGTGTTTCCCGTTTGCCTTAAGGCTTTAATAATACTTATCTTTTCAAAAAAAAAAGTGATAACTATAAATTCCAAAACCCCAAAATTGTCTTGCCCTCTCCCATCAAACTTTTCACGCTCGCTCAAGACTTTTTTTAACCTAAAGAAGACAAATAGACATGCAAGAATAGCAACAAAGCTGTGAAGAAACCCTAATTAAAACTAATGGTCTTTAGGTTTGATCGATTGATAGTCTGTTTTCAATTTTGTTTATAGTTTGATTTCAATTTTTTTAGAGAGACCAAAATGCCAAAAAACCTCCGCTGTATGTGCCCAAACTGATACTGCTGGATCAGCACATAAAGGCAAGCCTACAGTCCCACACCTTTTGCTGTCTTCTGCTCTGTGTCATCGTCGCCCGTTGCACGTTGGTAGCCGTCGAAGGGTCAGCGACTGCCATCAACCACTGCCACCAGGTACCAAATTTATCATTCAATGCTATTTATATATATTTTTTTTCAATTTGTTTGGTGTCCTAGTCTTGTCGTTCTGATGTATATTGTTATTTGGGTTGTCTTCTTGGAGCAAAAATCCATACATGAAGAAGGATATTTGGCATCAAATGTTTTACCATGTTAGATATCTTATATTGGCTTTACACTCCATATTAGTTGATTCTTTAACTAGAATTGAATTTGGCATAAGTAGTTGCATTAGTTATAGATTAGTCAAGAATAATATAGGGAAGTTTTTTTTTTTTTTTTTTTTTTTTTTTTTTTGTTTTGAAACGACATCTTTATTAAGAAAGGGGATTAACCTAGAAAACACAAACAGCAACAAAGAAAGGACCAAGAGTCCTAAAAAGAAAAAAATCGCCAATAAACTTGCCCATGCAAGCACAACAAACAGCCAAAAAACAAGACAGCCCTAAACCAGAAAACAGCGCTGGAACAGAGCAAAACAGATTATATAACGAAACCTAAACTAAAACACCAAGACACGCATTACTCCACTGGGTGATATCTCCTCCCCCATATGAAAGTTATTGAATTTGTTACATTTTTCCATCCTCTTTACCATATTCTTTAACCGCTAGTAACGGGCAAACGTTTCATCGATTGTTATTCATGTGAACTACCATTGTCATGTTGCAATTACAAAGATCATCTTTATATGGTGGCTATCACTCAAGTGACACTCGAAATAGAACGAGGTCGGAGAGTAGCACAACAGAAAGTAAAGTTCGTTCCCAAGGAATCGAGTAATCGATTACCGAAATTGATTAGTCCATTTGCTATTCAAACAATCAATAATGATGGTAGCTCAAAACAAACAAAGTACACTATCTTGATTAAAGGCTAATACTAAAGCAATGAAATGAAAACTCAAAATAAAACACGAATGTGATAATGGAGAGAAATATGCTAGGACTTGACTACACCCCACCCTTAGATTGACTTTCTAGTTAGACTCGATTGTATAACCCCAAACGTACTCATGCAATTCATATACTCGTACACCCTTATATTGACCTACAATCTTGGTCAAGTAGAGTGAGCACACTCAAAACATACCCAAGCTTATCCTTCGATTACCCGGAATGTACGAATGAGTTCATTACGGACTTTAGTGTACTAAACGAGTCCTATACGCTAGCCTAAGTAGGTCTACTTTTCTAAGCATGCATAGGGGAGCATTTTATCGAACACGTGGCATGCGTCTCCGGTTAGTGCATAACATACCACAGAAGTCATTCAAGAGGAGATCAATCAATTGAAAAGCATTAAGAACATTAAAATACCCATACAAACAACAATCTTGTACATAAGGGATAAACAAGAATCAATTCATTTAAATATATAGTCAAAGGTGGGGTTTCATCAAATCCTAGCACTATGAGTTTAGCTCATCATATTACAACTAGTAACCATACAATATATGTGAAATAAGAAGTACATGGCTACAATAAAGAATAAAAGAGAAAGAGTCTAGAAAAAACTATATGGAGAGCTTCTTCTTCTTTGGATCTTCTTCTCTTTCTATCCTTCTTCTTGCTCAAAAGGTGAAGTGATGGTAGCTATGGAAAAGAGGTGGGATTAGTGTGTTTGGATCTTAGGGAAAGGTAGGATTTTGGTGGGTTGTAAGGGATGGGTTGGTGATGTGTGTAGGAAAGAGCCAAGATGGAAACTTGCTGTAATAATTCGAGCTGGGGAGGTCTGGTTCTGAAATGACCTAGAAGGGGTACTTATAGGAGGCCCAAAAATGACCAAAATGCCCTCTGGAATACGAAGGGACGCTCTGCCGCGGTTGCCATTTTCACGGTTGGACAACCACTGCAGATCAACCGTGGCAGGCCGATGAAGTTTCTGTCGTGCCTTTGTCGCGGTTGAGCAACCACGGCAAGTAGACCGCGGCAACCCAATGAGGTTTCTGTCGCCCCTCTGCCGCTGTTGCACGACCACGGCACTTCATGCGCGGCAACTTTGGAGGATCTTTGTCGCCTCCTTGCCGTTTGTGCACCAACCGCGGCGCTCTGATCCAAGCCCCCAGACTTTCCATATTTGCGCTATTTGCCCAAAGTTCTCCAGTTAGAGCCAAAATACCCCTGCTATCAGAAAAACCTACAAAAACCTCAAATGAAACATTAAAAACCCGGTTTTACCCGAGAAACTTACACAAAAGGATACGAAAAGGGGGCTACATTTTGTGTAGAAATAAAGCAATCAAACACCCCCAAACCTATCTTTTGGTCGTTCTCGAGCAAAACCAAAACAAACAACCAAAAAGAAAAACAATGGAAAGCAAAAACAAAAAGAAAACAAGAAAAACACATGATAAGTCTTTTGAACCCCTAGGCAATCCCTAGTAGGACGAGTGATGTCTCGTGAGGGTTTACAGAACGACACCCACAAACGTCTTTCCTGCTGAACCAACTATAGACAGAGATGCAATGATAGGCGAACCGAATTGAGACACATGCATGAAAAGACCCCTAAGAACAAGCTTGGGAAGTGCAAGCCAAGGTGCTACAACACGAGAGATTGCAATTCCATACTTCTTAGTGAACAAAGCTTCAAAAAGCATCGAACACAAGAGTCTCATGATAGCATTTTGCCTCGACTCTATACCTCTCCAGATCTCTCTCATTTTACCACTCAGAACCTAGGCTCACTCAACAAACATATGCGGTTGGAAATTAAGCACAAGAATTTTCAAATTTTACAAGCATATGACAAATCTTGAAAAACCGCTAGTGTTTAAATACAAATGGACCACAAGAACGGATTTGGACATTTAAGAACAAGAGAAAAACATCATTTGAAACCTTCATCAACAAGCTTAAACTCCTCCTAAAGATCAATTAGGACTTCTCTAAAGTTCAAGTGGGGATACGGTGAATATGTGGTGGAGAGGCTAGGTGGGTACGGTATTATTGGCTAGCTATCGGTTATACTTTAAACTTTTATTTAGGTGCTCATCACAATTAAAGCACCTAGGCATGAATTATTTAATCAATTAACTTGTGCTAAACTTTAAGTTGCTTTACTTTTGCAACTTTTACACATTAGAGCATATAAGGCTTGGATTTTTTTTATTTTATTTTTTATATTTTTTTTAACAACATAAGCCTTAATCCTTGCACACTTTACACTTCTAGCCTAAGTACACGCTACTTTTACATTTTTGATTTTCCTTGAGCTTCTTTTTGACACGATAACAAGTCATAACCGTAGCACATGGGATGGTTTAGTGTTTATGGAAGATGTGGTGATGTGTATGATATGGGAGGATATAGTGATGGGGTTTAGTGTGTAGGTCAACATAGATAGGACAATCAATCACACACACAAGGCATGGGACGTGTTTGGGATATTTGTAGTGACTAAACACACATAGCCTACGTCATCTCTTTAGGTGCGAGTTAAGCACGCAAACAAAGGCGAAACAAAGATGATGCTCTATCAATGATGTTCTTTAAAGCCCAAAGTATGGAGTGAGGTCTTTTTATTTATGCCTACTTATCTACAAGAAGAGTGTTTAGGATGAAACAATAAATTAAATCACACTCATAAGGACGCTATTTAGGCTCTGGCCTCACGCGGGTAGTCTCCACTAATGATCTAGACATCTTAAGCGCGATACCCAATTACTTAGACACTTTCGAGTCTGGTAGGGTGCGTGCAAGCAATGTGGTGTAGCTTTAACTAGCACCACCTTTGCCTAGACTCAGGGGCTCAACACATGCAAAAATTGCCTCAAAAGGCACAACCCAAAAGCATCTCATAAAGCAAGCTAATGCCCCAAAATTTTGGCTCAAAGCAAGAGAATGGACCAAACACACAATCATGCAAAAATTGAAAAAAATTTCACAAAAACAAGCACACACAAAACAATCAAACAATATTGGTCAAAGAATGGCCGCACCCCCAAACCTAAACGAAACATTGTTCCCAATGTTTGCACATAAGCGGATTGGACAATATAAGCTTAGAAGCGGGAGGGAGGCCAAACGCAACCCTAACAAGCACGCCGCAAAGCTAAAAACTAGGCACAATACAACGCCACACACTTAATCTAAGCAAGGAAAATAAATAAAATAAAAAGATAACGCATGAAATAAAAGTTTAGAAGCATAACTATTTAACAACTAAAAGACAATGAAATATCCAAAAACAAAGCAAAAATATCTGAAACTATGTCAAAGTAAGCAAAAATATCTGAAAATAAGCAACTAAAAAGAAAACAAGCATGAAAAGAAAAGGGTGGTGGAATGCGGTGGTAAGTGGCTACGAGGAACCCGGCAACTTTCCTTTGCCCTTGCTCGTCCTCGCCTCTCTATCAGCATGCTCCTTCAGGGACCGCTCCATGGCCATGCGCATCTGAGCCTCCTCCTCTGAAATCACGGGACCACCGGTCGGACGAGGATGATCTGACAGAAAGGGATAGGCCTTCTTCTGCCTGGTGTACTGGGAGATGTGGAAGTCTGTCCTAAGCTCAACAAAGTCCTGCATAAGCCCATCCTCCACCTCACTGATCAGGGCCCTAGTCCTGCCCTCTGAGGCTGCTATCTCCTCAAGATGTCCTCCTTCATAGCCCTAACTTCCACCATCTGCCTATCACGTGTTGCAGCCCGTTCTTTCTTCTCAAGCCTCCTCGTGAGCTTCAGTGCCGACAGCATCCGCGTCCACTTGCTCTTGCTCTCATCATCCTCTAAAAGCAACGCACCATCCCCAACCTCTTGCCCTGACTCTGGCTCTGGCTCCTCAGCATCTAGACCCTCAGCATCTAGACCCTCAGCATCTGACTCAGACTGCTCTGCCTCTAACCTAGGACCCGAATCTACATCATCCCTTCGAACTTTCTTGTGTCCCCCAGGCCTCTGCAATCCCCTACTCGGGTAGAGGGAATACCACTGATTGATCCCAATATCCACTGGAGCCTCTCTCAACTCTTCCACTGAAAGGTCAACACCTGCCTGCAAGCAAAGCTAGGTGATTAGGCTCGGAAACCCCATGGCCTCCTTCTTGCTCTCGTCATTCCCGCACTTGTGGATCTCCATCTTGATGAGAGCTCCAATGTCTATCGGCTCGTCATGGTGCAAGCAGTAGAGAATCTGTGCCACCTCATAGGCCACGGTAGTGCGGTGTCCACACGGCCTCAGTGAGTATGAAATGAACACGTGCCAGAAAGCTAGGTCAATGTGGATCTTGGATTGCTTCAGCGGGCTAGACCGAGTGTGCCAAAACGGCAGTGGATAATCTGTCAGGGCGTTGGCTAGCTTCACATTCATCTTGGTGAAGATGTCGTTTCTTGGCAACCCCCGATACATCCTCTCCCGGTCTTCAACTGACACAGCTGTCCTGAAGTATCTGTTGATGTCTGAGGCATTTACTCTAACCTCCTTGCCTCGTACCCACACTGCGCCGCCCAAACGGTAGTTCCTCAGAACCATTCCTGCATAGAACTCCTCCACTATCCGCCTGCAATATCTGGGAGGGTGCTAGACATATGTCTGCCATCCTCTCCTCTCAATCATACCTGGGATGGGTGTATCTCCCAACTCTATGATGGTGATCCCTTTCTCTGGAATAATCTTCCTCTTCTCTCATTTAGCAAATTGGGATGGGAAGTCCGGGTTCTGCACACACGGGGGAATTGCCTGCCGTCTGCTTCCCCCCCCCCCCCCCCCCCCTACTCGGCCTCGAGGAAGCACCGGTGTCTTCTGCTGCATCAACCACTGCGGGAACCTTTGTTCTAGCCATTCGGACACACAGAAAACCGTGCCGCTTCACAATTCAAACCCAAACCCAGCAGTACTTCGGCGCTCAGTCAACAACTACAGGTAACCCGATACACCACGGGCACCCTCAAGCCACCACCACCGCAAACCAAACACACAAAAAAACACAGAGCAAACACTTCTAAACCTTCCTTCCACACCAAAACACGCAAAAACACCCAAAATTCGGCCAATCTACCAATTTTATGCAATAAACTCTAAATTTTTCTCAAATCATCAACACAAGCATCAAATACACCCTCTACTCAACCCATACACCAATTCGGATCAACAACAATGCTCAACCCCCCCATTCACCGAAAATAATCCCAAACTTCACCAAACCAACCCTAGAATCCAAAGAGAGGGAAAGAGAGGGGAAGGGAAATGATTCAAATCAAAAGAACAAGTAAAATGAGAGGGAGAAATACCAGTTGGCGAGGTCGACCACAAGGGAGAGAGGGCTGCTGCTGCTGAGAGGATTTTGGAGTGGAATGGTGAAGCCCTAACTGACGCCTCCCTTATATACCATCAGAGTGCCGCGGTCCCGTCTGCCGCGGTTGGTAGACCGCGGCAGATCAACTGCGGCACCGAAACGATACCATTTGTCTCCAAAACGACATCGCTTCGTTAAGTTGGGCTTGCCGCGGTTGCTCTCTCAAGCGACACTCACGCGGCAGACTCGCGACAGAGATTCTTGGGGATTTCTGTCGCTCGACTGCTGCGGTTGCGTCCCTGGCGACAAAGGCGCTGCAACCACGAGACAGAGACCCTTCAGGATCTCTGTCGCTTGACTGCCGCGGTTGTGCCGCCGCGGCAGGTCAACCGCGGCAGGCCCTTCTTGGCTGCTGAAATTTTCACTTTGGCATACTGCAATCAACACACTAGCACACCACATCAAACATATCTGAACTATCAAAATAAGTGCAAGGAAGGTGAAGAAACTAAAATAAAACAAAGAAAAATTTGAAAACAAAACTAAAACTAATATGTACAAGATGGTACCTCCCTTTTGATTGCTTGCTTAGGGTGGTTCTTGGAACCGGACCACCTCATTGAGCTTTTGATCCTCAAGCTCCCAAAAGATCTTAAGCCACTAGCCATTCACCTTGAATCTGTCCATCTTGTCATTTTCAATCTCTACCGCTCCATGAGGGAATATTTCGGTGATTGTGTACGGACCCATCCATCGGCTTTTGAGTTTGCCCGGGAAAAGCTTCAATCTAGAGTTGAAAAGAAGCACCTTTTGACCCACTCTCAACTCCTTGGCTTCTATTCTCTTGTCATGCCACCTCTTGGTCTTTTCTTTGAAGATTCTTGAGTTCTCGTAAGACTCAAGCCGAAGCTCCTCTAGCTCACTCAATTGGAGGCACCTCTTTTCCCCGGCCTCCTTCATGCTCATGTTGAGGAGCTTAATTGCCCACCATGCTTTGTGTTCAATCTCAAATGGCAAGTGACATGCTTTTCAATACACAAGTCGGAAAGGAGACATTCCAATAGGAGTTTTGTAGGCCGTTCTATAAGCCCACAAAGCATCTTCCAACTTCTTTGCCCAATCCTTCCTCCTAATCCCAACGGTTTTCTCCAAGATGCTTTTGATTTCTCTATTCGAGACTTCGGCTTGACCGTTGGCTTGTGGATGATAAGGAGTAGTGACTTTGTGTTTCACCCCGTATTTCTTCAATAATGCCTCAAACCTCTTGTTACAAAAGTGAGAACCTCCATCACTCACTATTGCTCGAGGTGTGACAAACCGGGTGAAGATGCTCCCCTTCAAGAACTTTGTCACTTCCTTGCCTTCACATGTTGGAGTGGCTATGGCTTCAATCCATTTAGAAACGTAGTCCACGGTAACTAGAATGTACTTCTTCCCAAAAGATGTTGGGAATGGTCCCATGAAGTCTATGCCCTAAACATCAAAGAGTTCCACTTCCAACATGACATTCATCGGCATCTCATCTCTCTTCGTTATGTTTCCGGTTCTTCGACACCGGTCACATGCCTCTACAAAGCTCCTTAAGTCCTTGAATAAAGACGGCCACCAAAAGCCCGATTGAAGGACTTTCCTAGCCGTTCGGGAAGCACCAAAATGACCCCCACACTCTTTGGAGTGGCAATGCCCTAAAATTTCAAGCATCTCTTCTTCGGGGACACACCTACGAATCACTCCATCTCCACATGTTCTAAAAAGGAGCGGCTCATCCCAAAAGTAATACTTCAATTCGGCGAAGAATTTTCTCTTTTGATGCACATTTAGCTCTAAGGGCACTATGTCACTAGCAAGATAGTTCACCACATCCGCAAAACATGGGATTAGCAAGCTTTGGAACTCAAAAAGTTGCTCATCCGGGAACTCTTCCTTAATGGGCTCCTCCACCCACGTTTTTTTGTCATCCCTCTCAAGCCTTGAAAGGTGGTCCGCTACCACATTTTCGGTCCCCTTCTTGTCTCTAATCTCAAGGTTGAATTCTTGGAGGAGTAGCACCCATCGTATGAGCCTTGGATTGGCATCCTTCTTTGCTAGGAGGTATTTTATGGCTGCATGGTCCGTGTAGACAATTACCTTGGATCCCACCAAGTATGACCTAAACTTGTCAAAGGCAAACACAATGGCCAACAATTCTTTTTCGGTTGTTGCATAGTTGACTTGTGCCTCATTTAGTGTATGACTTGCATAGTAAATAACATGTTGGCGCTTCTCCTCTCTTTGACCCAAAACGGCGCCCACCGCATAGTCACTAGCGTCACACATCAACTCAAAGGGGAGGTCCCAATTCGGGGCCTTCATGATTGGAGCCGAAATAAGCTCTTTCTTCAAAAGTTCAAACGCCTCTAAGCATGCTTCATCAAACACAAATGGCACGTCTTTCATCAAAAGGGAGCACAATGCTTTGTAATCTTCGAAAAGTCCTTGATGAATCTTCTATAAAACCCGGCGTGCCCCAAAAAACTCCGGATACCCTTCACTGAAGTTGGTGGTGGCAACTTTTCTATCACCTCTATTTTTGCTTTGTCCACTTCAATCCCTTCAGAGGATATCCTATGACCCAACACGATTCCTTCCCTCACCATAAAATGGCACTTCTCCTAATTGAGTATGAGGTTAGTCTTCTCACATCTTTCTAGCACCTTCCCCAAGTTCTCTAGGCACCCATCAAATGATGACCCAAAAACGGAGAAATCATCCATGAAGATCTCAATGTACCTCTCCACCATGTCAGAAAAAATGGCCATCATACATCTTTGGAATGTCGTCGGAGCGTTACAAAGTCCAAAGGGCATTCTTCGGTAGGCAAACGTCCCATATGGACATGTGAACGTCGTCTTTTCTTGATCTTCGGGGTCTATTGGGATTTGGTTATAACCAGAGTATCCGTCTAAGAAACCATAGTACTCATGCCCCACTAGCCTTTCCAACATTTGGTCAATGAAGGGTAATGGGAAGTGGTCTTTCCGTGTCGCCGTGTTGAGTTTTCTGTAATCAATACACACCCTCCAACCTGTGACGGTCCGTGTCGAGATGAGTTCATTGTGCTCATTTGGTACCACTGTGATGCCTCCTTTCTTAGGCACTACCTGTACTGGACTAACCCATGGACTATCGGATATTGGGTATATGATACCCGCATCTAGAAGCTTTAGGATCTCGGCTCTAACTACCTCTTGCATGTTCGGGTTCAATCTTCTTTGGTGCTCTACTGTTGGTTTAAATTCTTCCTCCATCAAAATTTTGTGCATACAAATCGAAGGGCTCAACCCCTTAATATCGGAGATAGACCAACCAATGGCTTTCTTGTGGCTTCTTAGTACCCTCAAAAGTTTCTCTTCTTCAATTGATGACAAGGAGGCCGAAATGATCACCGGAAGTGATAGTGACTCACCAAGGAAAGCATACCTCAAGTGCTCCGGTAATTGCTTCAACTCAAGCTTTGAAGGCTTTTCAATAGATGGGGGTAGCCTAGGCTTCCCTTCTCCTAGCTCCTCAAACCTCCTTCTTTCTCTAAACTTCTTCACAGGTTGGGAATTTAAATGTAGAGCATATTCCGTAACATTCTCATCTTCATCCTTCTCATTGGCACCATGAACCAAACAAGCCTCCAAGGGTTCCTTGGGAATTTCTCTTCTAACAAAGTCTTCAACCAATGGATCAACAATCTGAATCATCAAACATCTATCTATTCCCATTGGTCTCCGGGCCGCCTTTTTCATGTCAAACACCACGTTTTCATCTCCAACCCTCAAGGTCATCTTATCTTCCTTTACATCTATCAAAGCCCCGGCCGTCTTCAAGAAAGGCCTACCTAAAAGCAAAGGTATTTCCACATCCTCTTCCATTTCTAGTATCACAAAGTCTACCGGGAAGTACAAATTCTCTACTTTCACCAAGACATCTTCCATGACCCCCCTTAGGTATTTGATTGACCTATCGGCTAGTTGTAGAGTGACATAAGTAGGCTTCACTTCCCCCACTCCTAACTTTTGAAAAACCGAGTATGGCATCAAATTTATACTTGCCCCGGAGTCAATCAATGCTTTCCCAAATTCCGTTTGGCCAATGGTGCATGGAATAGTGAACTTTTCGGGATCTTTTAGCTTAGGTGGGAGCTTGTTTTGTAGGATGGCACTACATTCCTCCGTCAATGCAACCGTCTCGAATTCTTCCAACTTCCTTTTGTTAGATAGCAACTCCTTGAGAAATCTCACATAAGTAGGCATTTGGGCAAGTGCTTTGGCAAAGGGAATATTGATGTGAAGCTTCTTAAACACCTCCAAAAACTTACCAAAGTTGTGAGCATCCTTGTGTTGTTTCAATCTTTATGGGTATGGTATATGAGGGACATAGGCTTTGACTTGGGGCTTTGGAAGGGTATCAGTTGATGTGATGGGTATGTCATCATGGCTAGGACTCTTCTTCTCCTCAACAACCTCTTGTTCATCATCTCCCTCTTCCTCCACAACAACTTCTTTTCCCTTTCCAAAGTCATCTGGTAATTCAACCTCTCTACCACTCCTTAATGCAATGGCTTTGCATTGCTCTTTAGGGTTCACCACTGTGTCGCTTGGGAGAGAGCCTTGTTGTCTTCCTTGTTGTCCCCTAGCTAGTTGACCCACTTGCATCTCCAAGTTTTGGATCGAAGCTTGTGAATGTTGGGCGAGTTGGTCAATCTTTGTATCAAGCTTTCTCAAGGCTAAGTCTTGGGTCTCTATCCTTGTATCTAACTTGCCCATCATTCTAGAGAACATCTCTTCTAGGTTAGGTTTTCTCTCCACTTGATTGTTGAGGGGTGGGTTCGGGTAGTTTTGTTGGTGAGGTTGTTGGAATCCGGGGGGTTGTCTTTGGTTGAGGTTTTGTGGATGCTGGGGTTGTTGGGGTTGTTGGGGTTGGTTGTCCTTCCATGATAAGTTTTGGTTGTTTTTCCATGAAGGGTGGTATGTGTTTGAGTAAGGATGGAAGATGGGATTTGGGTTGGCATGTTGTTGGGGTTGGTTTTGGTAGTTTCGGTGGTTGTTCACAAAGGACACTTGTTCGGACGAGCTTGAAGCAAACGGGCTCCCCGTTTGACAATCCATGCTAGAGTGCGGCCCCAAACACCACTCACATTGAGCAACTTGCACATTGCTAGGCCCGGCACTGAACTTGTTCATTTGATTTTGAAGTGCCGCCATTTGAGCCTTAACACTCGTCAACTCATCTACTTCTAGCACACCCGGAATCCTCTTTGGCGCTTGCCTCTGAGTTCCCCATTGGCTATTGTTGAGTGCCATTTTTTCTAAGAGATCATGAGCTGCATCCATTGTCTTGCTCATTAGAGATCCTCCCGCAGCCGCATCCACCAAATTCCTTGTTGAAACCGTGAGCCCTTGGTAGAAAGCTTGCAAAGTTTGCCACCTTGCAAGGCCATTGTGAGGACATCTCCTTTGAAGCTCCTTAAACCTCTCCCAAGCCTCGTGGATACTCTCATTCTCAAATTGTTGAAAGGAAAGGATCTCATTTCTAAGGCGGGCCGCTTTTCCTGGTGGAAATAATCTATTCAGAAATGCTTAGGCCAACTGATCAAAGGAAGTGATCGAGTTTGGTGGTTGGGTGTTCAACCATATCTTTGCATCATTTCCCACAGAAAACGGGAACAACTTCAACTTGACAAAATCATCGGGAATCCCGTTGTACCTAAAGGTGTCACATATCTCGTTGAAATTTTGAAGGTGCAAGTTCGGATCATCATTCGCCATACCATTGAACATACAAGTAGTGGCAATCATTTGAATCACCCCAGGCTTTATCTCAAAGGAATTCGCTGCAATTGTTGGTCGGCGAATAGATGACATGTTCTGGTCTACTCTAGGCATTGTGTAATCCCGTAGGGTGCGCTCATCCCCAACATGAGGCAAACCCTCTTGAACCGGAACGGCCTCAGGACGAACTTCCCCTTGATTTTGATTCACCACAGGAGGCAAACCCATTTGTCCTAACTGTGCATGTTGATCACCCATCTCTGCTCTTCTCAACCTTGCCTCACGTCTATTCCTTCGACCTATCCTTTTAATCTCCTGATCGAAATTCAAGAAGTGAAGATTTTGGCTCCTTGTACGTGGGTGCATACAAGAGCGATGGTACCTATAAGAAGAAAACACACAAACTAAATTAAAAGGTTCAAATTAGCAATAAACTAACTAGTATCGATATCAATCATTCCGCTCAATCCCCGGCAGCGGCGCCAAAAATTTGGCTATCACTCAAGTGACACTCGAAATAGAACGAGGTCGGAGAGTAGCACAACGGAAAGTAAAGTTCGTTCCCAAGGAATCGAGTGATCGATTACCGAAATTGATTAGTCCATTTGCTATTCAAACAATCAATAATGATGGTAGTTCAAAACAAACAAAGTAAACTATCTTGATTAAAGGCTAATACTAAAGCAATGAAATGAAAACTCAAAATAAAACTCGAATGTGATAATGGAGAGAAATATGCTAGGACTTGACTACACCCCACCCTTAGATTGACTTTCTAGTTAGACTCGATTGTATAACCCCAAACGTACTTATGCAATTCATATACTCGTACACCCTTATATTGACCCACAATCTTGGTCAAGTAGAGTGAGTCACACTTAAAACACACCCAAGCTTATCCTTCGATTACCCGGAATGTACGAATGAGTTCATTACGGACTTTGGTGTACTAAACGAGTCCTATACGCTAGCCTAAGTAGGTCTACTTTTCTAAGCATGCATAGGGGAGCATTTTATCGAACACGTGGCATGCTTCTCCAGTTAGTGCATAACATACCACAAAAGTCATTCAAGAGGAGATCAATCAATTGAAAAGCATTAAGAACATTAAAACACCCATACAAACAACAATCTTGCACATAAGGGATAAACAAGAATCAATTCATTTAAATATATAGTCAAAAGTGGGGTTTCATCAAATCCTAGCACTATGAGTTTAGCTCATCATATTACAACTAGTAACCATACAATATATGTGAAATAAGAAGTACATGGCTACAATAAAGAATAAAAGAGAAAGAGTCTAGAAAAAACTATATGGAGAGCTTCTTCTTCTTTGGATCTTCTTCTCTTTCTATCCTTCTTCTTGCTCAAAAGGTGAAGTGATGGTGGCTATGAAAAAGAGGTGGGATTGGTGTGTTTGGATCTTAGGGAAAGGTAGGATTTTGGTGGGTTGTAAGGGATGGGTTGGTGATGTGTGTAGGAAAGAGCCAAGATGGAAACTTGCTGTAATAATTCGAGCTGGGGAGGTCTGGTTCTGAAATGACCTAGAAGGGGTACTTATAGGAGGCCTAAAAATGACCAAAATGCCCTCTGGAATACGAAGGGACGCTCTGCCGCGGTTGCCATTTTCGCGGTTGGACAACTGCGGTAGATCAACCGCGGTAGGCCGATGAAGTTTCTGTCGTGCCTTTGCCGCGGTTGAGCAACCGCGGCAACCCAATGAGGTTTATGTCACCCCTCTGCTGCTGTTGCACGACCGCGGCACTTCATGCGCGGAAACTTTAGAGGATCTCTGTCGCCTCCTTGCCGCTTATGCACCAACTGCGGCCGCTTATGCACCAACTGCGGCGCTTCAACCGCGGCGCTCTGATCTAAGCCCCCAGACTTTCCATATTTGCGCTATTTACCCAAAGTTCTCCAGTTAGAGCCAAAACACCCCTGCTATCAGAAAAACCTACAAAAACCTCAAATGAAACATTAAAAACCCGGTTTTACCCGAGAAACTTACACAAAATGACACAAAAGGATACGGAAGGGGGCTACATTTTGTGTAGAAATAAAGCAATCATATGGATCAGTTTATCTTGTTTTCTATCACTTTTAATCCTTCCCAATCATAATGCCAGGTCGAACTCTGGTGACAACCATGTTCCTTGTAGTTAATTTTTTACCAAATTATATGAAACAAACAAATACTTTTGGATGTCGTGTTCTATCTTGAGATTTCATGTGCTACAAATTCATATATTTTAGTTATGAATTTCATGTTTTTTTTATAAACTGAAGATCATTTATTATTTTCTTCCGTGATGTTTGCGTTGTCAAGAAAGAATAGGTATCACACAAATCTAAAGTAGAACACACAACACAAATAATATGAAAGCAATAAAGAAGAAAGAATGACACCAAAGATATTACGTGGTTCAACAATTTGCCTACGTCCACGGAGTGCACCGCACTTAATCTACTACTTTTTGAGTTGATTACAATCTCTCTATCTCTCTCTCAAGTCTCTATACAATTTGCTCTCAATATCTCTACCACTCTTTTTCAACACACTTAGGGTTTTATATAATGGTAGTATTTATATGGAAACACTAGGGTAAGCCAAGACCCTAAAAGATTGTTTTCCTTTTGTGCATAGTTTTCCTGATTTACGCAATTCCTGTCGTTACCGAGATTCAGACCACTATGGGTGCCTTGTGCCTACGCCGCGGTATGTGAGGC
Organism: Acer campestre; assembly: GCA_954870605.1. Taxonomy (NCBI): domain Eukaryota; kingdom Viridiplantae; phylum Streptophyta; class Magnoliopsida; order Sapindales; family Sapindaceae; genus Acer; species Acer campestre. Next base: position 11,865,814 of record OX940799.1, on the reverse strand, counting down.
GTGACAGCTTTGGAGTTTACCGCTATGGGTGTCGTGCCTGATGCACTGTGCCTGCCCAACGGTCTGCACAATATGACTCCTTTGGAAACCATAGTTGTGTGTGCCGTGGTTGGTGCTCCCTATCCGCCTGGCGGTACATGCCGCGTTTAATGCCAAGAAGCGATTCTCAAGGCTAGTTTCAGGCTTCACAAACCCAACAGTTTGGACATACATGGCTTGTAAAATGGACATAAAGTAAACACGAGGTATGTGGAACCTTAATATCTACCGTAATATTTTATGGAAACAAAAAGGTCTAACTAGCTTTTGTTGTTTTTTAAATTGATATTGTTGGAAAAATTTGTGATAAACTCTTAATTTGAGAGGACAAATTGAGTATGATTAATTCCATAAAAATGGAAAATTAAAATTCGAATTCTCCTCCGTGAGAACTTCGAAATGGTATACTCAAACTCACAAAATGGTTAATGGGTGAATAAGAAATTGAGTCTCAAGGTGAGCTCAAAATGTGGTGAATAATGCCACTTCCCTAAGTCAACGTTTTTGTGTGAATAATAAGGAAAACTTTTATTGTTTGGATTCTGATATTCTTGCTTGATCACCAAGAATACAGAATCGGGTTTTTAATTATTCTTTAATTAAATATTTTCCTTATTAAATCATAAACGTATACACGAATTGTGTTCAGAAGCTTGAGTTCGCTGAGAGTGGCTTGTGCTTCGCACTTCCACTGTTAAACCGTTGTATCCTGGGAGACGATCGCTATACACATACGGTGTAATATACGGCGAAATCGTCTTAAGGACACCATTTGAAACACGAGCCTCGGTTTTCCCTAACCGATTTTTCTAATGTGTTGGTTTGTGTTGTTTTGCTTTCTGTTTATACAGGTCCTGACCAGATTGTTGATTCAAAAATAACAATCTTAAGACGATTTTTTCAACTTATTCTTCATAAACGTTTTCTTCAAACTTTCTGGTTTCTTGACCTTTAAACGGATTGGTTTAAACACTTTGTGTTTCATCAAACATCACGTTTCAAAATCAATAACCGTTTTCACTTTGGAAAATCGGGTCTGTTTCAGACACTGATTTAGAAATCAATTCTGATTTTGCTTGGATAATCGGGTTTGATATCAGACACTGATTATGATTTTAATTGTGAAATCTGAAATCCAGTTTCACTGGTTTGATATCAAAGTTATTTGATATCAGTGTTGTTATAATTGTGATAACAAATGTATCATACTTGATATCTCGAAGCATGAGTGCTTCATATAAAATATCAATAGACACAAAAAAAACCAATGTTGATATTTTATGTATATAGACATTGGATATATTTTATCGAAGTGGTTTGCGTTTGACATATCAAAAAGGTGGGTTTGCGTTTGACATATCACACCAATGTATGATACAAACAAAATTAGTAGTATATATATTTCTTGTTGATATATTAACTAAAAACTGTTTGATATCAGTGTAATTATATTTATACTATAATTGCTTTATATTGGTGTACGTTGATAAGAGCAGCAGCACTTGATTAGATATTGTATTAGTTATATGATTTATATCAGTGTTGATAAGTGCTGAAATAATGTTTAATACATTATATAAATATTTGATATATTGGTGTATAGTATATTGATTGATATCCTTGAGATATATCGATGTATACGGTGGATATATATTAACATTGGTTTTGCCTTATCTGTGTTTAATATAAATGGACATACCGGTTTTGTTTTACCAGTGTTTACTGTATGGTATTATTTGATACCAGTTTTGATAAATAATATTATTTCGGTGTGTGATATATCTCTATTTGATATATTAGTTATAGTTATATAAATAGCAGTATACGTACTAGTTATTTATATTTCAAAAGTTGAATTTATGTTGGTGTGTTTGTATATTATAATTGATATATATTAACATACTATTTTGATATATCAGTGGTTGATATATCGTTATATATATCTTTGTGATATATATTAGTATTTGATTTGGTTTGTGAAAGATAACTACCGAATCAACTGTGAACCCGAGTTAAGCGTGTCTCAAGAGACTCCGATGGTCAACCCAATTGTGGGTCAATTGACCGACCCAATGGTGAACTCTTTTATGGGTCAAATGAATACCACGATGGTGAATTCGTTTGTATCTACGATTTCAGTTCTTATGAACCATATGGAGAAACTAGAGAAATTCAATGGTTTGAATTTCAAGATATGGCAACGAAAGATGTTAAATCTTGAATCTTGTGAGATTCTTATTTCATGAGGCTCCTAATGCCAACCGTGGAAATGAGTTGGATGTGTAAAATGGTGATTAGTGTCAAAATCATTTTTTGAACTTCAAAATTGTAATTATCAATTTAATGATGATTTATTTCTATTAATTCCGGATTAATAGAAACGTTAAATTTTGAATTAAAAAAACAAAACCGATTTGACTTTAATATTGCCTATTTTAATGAGAATTAATTCCAAATTAATTCAGTTGATTTCCTCATGATATTATGGTGGTGGATAAATCAAACGTGAACACAAGTATTCCACTTATGCTAATCCAACTGTCGGACTAGACACTTCAGTTGTTAATTCAGTGCTTGTGAGAGATGTGCCTATTTTGGGGCCAAGTGTGACAACATCGACTCCAGCCATCAATTCATTCGTGAGAAACTTGGGTCATCTAGTGATGAGCCAGTTTGTGAGTCATACGAACCTTGAGTGGTGGAAGCAGAAGATGTTGTTCTAATTAACCATTATGAATCTGGTTAGGTTCTTGACTAAAGATTCTTTTAAACCCAATAGTGGTTAAGAGCGAGATGTTCATATATGAATACTAGTGATGCATGGAATCTTTCGGATTTTCCGTGTCGAAAGTACATACTGAACGGGCTGTTAGATTCTCTGTATATCGTATACTTTGCAAAGAAAAACAGCCAAAAGTCGGTTTCTTGATTTCAAGATGGTGGACTCTAAGACTTTTATGAGTTAACTCTAAGAGCTTCAAGTGATTATGCATAAGATTTATGCTGAAGGGATAATCCTAAGTGAAACCTTCCTGGTGACTGATATCACTAAGAAGCATTTGAGATGGTGAGTATGAAGCACGGTTTGGTGAATTATGTGCACAACATGGAATCATACATCAAACCTCTGCGCCATATTTCCCTCAGCAAAATGGAGTTGCTGAATGGAAAAATCATTCCTTGAAAGAGATGATGAATGCTATGTTAATAAGTTCTGGATTGCCTCAGAACATGTGGGGTAAAGCTATATTATCTAGCAATTACCTTTTAAATAAGGTACCCCGAAAGAAAGAAGACAATACCCCATATGAGCTATGGAAAGGAAGAAAGTCTTTCTATAAATTCTTACGAATGTGGGGGTGTCTTGCCAAAGTAGCCGTACCTATACCTAAGAAGGTGAAAATAGGTCCGAACATTGTTGATTGCATTTTCATTGGATATGCTCAAAACAGTAGTGCTCATCGATTCTTGGTCTATAAATCTTACATACCAGATATACACAAAAACACAATAATGGAATCTAGAAATGTAACGTTCTTTGAACACATATTTCCATGTAAATCCTATGAGGAAGCAAGTTCGTCAAAACGAACACATGCTGATAGCTGGGAGGACCAAAAACAAGAAAATGAAGTTGAGGATGAACCTAGACATAGCAAAAGAGCAAGGACGGAAACATCTTTTGGTCCAGATTTTATAACCTATTTGCTAGAAGGTGAACCTTGAACTTTCCAAGAAGCGGTAAGCTTTTCAGAAGGACTATTGTGGAAAGAGGCTATTAAGAGCGAAATTGATTCCATCCTTCAAAATCATACTTGGGAATTAGTGGATCTTCCTTCGGGATATAAACCACTAGGATCAAAATGGATTTTCAAGAGGAAGATGAAAGTAGATGGATCAATTGATAAGTATAAGGTCAAACTTGTAATTAAAGGTTGCAATCAACGAGAAGGCCTAGACTACTTTGATACATATTCTCCTGTGACGAGAATAACCTCCATTAGGATGATACTTGCAATCGCAGCTCTGCGAAATCTTGAAGTACATCAAATGGATGTGAAAACAGCTTTCTTGAATGGAGATCTAGATGAAGAAATTTACATGGAACAACCTGAGGGTTTTTCTGCTCCAGGACAAGGAAAGAAAGTCTGTAAATTGGTAAAGTCTTTATATGGTTTAAAGCAAGCACCAAAACAATGGCATGAGAAATTTGACAATTCTATGATATCAAAAGGATTTAAAATCAATGAATATGACATATGTGTTTATGTCAAGGACACGGAAAATTGTTATGTCATTGTTTGCCTTTACGTTGATGACATGCTCATTGTTGGTAGTTATGATAAAATGATCAAATCTACTAAGGATATGTTGAAATCAAGATTTGATATGAAAGATATGGGACCAACTGATGTAATGTTGTGAATGAAAATCTCAAGAACATCTAACGGACTTATACTAAGTCAATCACACTATGTTGATATGATTCTTGAGAAATTCAACAAAAATGATTCTGGAATTTCCAGAACATCAGTAGATTCAAATCTACACATATCCAAGAATAAGGGTGAGAGTGTCTCTCAACTAGAATATTCTCGAGTGATAGGAAGTCTGATGTACTTAACAAGCTGTACAAGACCAAACATAGCTAATGCAGTCAACAAATTAAGCAGATATACGAGTAATCCAGGAACTGATCACTGGAAAGGAATAATAAGAGTACTGAAGTACTTACGATTCACTCGTAATTATGGATTGCATTATACCAGATATCCTGCTGTCCTAGAAGGATACACCGATGCAAATTGGATATCTGATATGAAAGATTCAAAATCTACTAGTGGGTATGTGTTCACACTAGGAGGTGCGGCAGTATCCTGGAAATCCTCCAAACAAACTTGTATAGCCAGATCCACCATGGAATCTGAGTTTATAGCATTAAATAAATGTGGTGAGAAGGCTGAATGGCTACGCCAATTCTTAGAGGATATTCCAAGATGGCCAAAGCCTGTGCCGGCGATTTGCATCCACTGTGATAGTCAATCTGCAATTTGAAGAGCACAGAGCAACATGTATAATGGGAAGTCTAGACATATACGTCGAAGACATAATACCATTAGACAACTAATCTCAACTAAGGTTATCACTATTGACTACATAAGGTCAAAAGATAACATTGCGGATCCGCTAACCAAAAGGTTAAATAGAGAATTAGTTGAGACAACATCAAGAGGAATGGGACTAAAGCTCATTAGATAAAAAGTCGATACAATGGACACCCAACCTAGTTGACTGGAGATCCCAAGATCTAGGTTCAATGGGACAACCAAGTTGTAAGACTAAGTTGGATCACTGTAGGGGTTACCCTCAAATCCATTCCTATGATAAAACAGTGATGCCCGTAGGGAAAAGGTTAAACTATGTTTTTAATGATTCTTATGCATCGAAATTCCAAACTATTGGAATTCCGAGCAGAGTAATGCGGGCTACTCTTAATTAAGAAATCACCAATGTGAGAGAGAAGTGGGGCCACTTTTAAAAGAGAATAGTGAAGGGCTATATTCTCCAGTGACTCTCACAGAACCAGGCACATGTTCATGGCCAAAACGAACATAACAATGAGAACCAAATCAGGTCTGGAAGATACCTGTGTGAGGTGTGTGAACATTTACACAAAACGGCAGAACAGTTCAAGGATACCGCATCTACTGATCAGCCAGTAAAGTAAGCATACCTTTACAAGGGAAGGTTCAAAGGGTAACACCTACCTATTCTATGCAGGTTTCGATCATTTGAACCTACCAAACATCATCTTTCGAGTCTCCTAGGTCAATTTCATTCATGTGGGGGATTGTTGGAAAAATTTGTGATAAACTCTTAATTTGAGAGGACAAATTGAGTATGATTAATTCCATAAAAATGGAAAATTAAAATTCGAATTCTCCTCCGTGAGAACTTCGAAATGGTATACTCAAACTCACAAAATGGTTAATGGGTGAATAAGAAATTGAGTCTCAAGGTGAGCTCAAAATGTGGTGAATAATGCCACTTCCCTAAGTCAACGTTTTTGTGTGAAGAATAAGGAAAAATTTTATTGTTTGGATTCTGATATTCTTGCTTGATCACCAAGAATACAGAATCGGGTTTTTAATTATTCTTTAATTAAATATTTTCCTTATTAAATCATAAACGTATACACAAATTGTGTTCAGAAGCTTCAGTTTGGCTTATGGACCAAGAACAAGAATTGTATTCAAGAAGCTTCAGTTTGCTTGTTCACCAAGAACCAATAATTGTGTTCAAGAAGCTTCAGTCTAGAATTGTGTTCAAGAAGCTTCGGTTTTGCCTATAAATACCCTAGTGTTCTTTTCATATGATAATCATTCTATAATACATTTATTTTACAAGCATCCGAATACTACTCTATTCTCTTCTCTATTCTTGGTAAGTTTGAGCTCGGTTTGAGTTCGCTGAGAGTGGCTTGTGCTTCGCACTTCCACTGTTAAACCGTTGTATTCTGGAAGACGATCGCTATACACATACGGTGTAATATACGGCGAAATCGTCTTAAGGACACCGTGTGAAACACGGGCCTCGGTTTTCCCTAACCGATTTTTCTAATGTGTTGGTTTGTGTTGTTTTACTTTCTGTTTATACAGGTCCTGACCAGATTGTTGATTCAAAAATAATAGATATTATAGTACTAGTTAAGATGGAAATAGGGGATTCACAAAATGGAAATGGTAAAGGAAAGGGAAAAGCTGATACCTATTAACTGTGGACCATGGATGATAGCAACTTGTTGTTGGGGTTATTGGCTGAAGCTATGGAAAATGGGTTGCATGATGCGAATGGATCTTTAAGCAAGCTGAATGTAGAAAACTTCATATTTCCTCGTCTTAATGCAAAAACTAGGTTTCCAAAAACCTATAGCAATTACCTGAGCCAAATAAAATGGTTCAAGAATCAATATAACAAGATTAATGAGCTGATATGTAACAACTACGGTTTTGGTTAGGACCCAATTAGAAATAAAGTCACGGCTAGTGATGATGTATGGGACGAATACTTGAAGGTGAGCTTAGTTCATGATTTTCAATAATTTTGGCACACTGTAGTTATAATTACATTTTATGTGTGGCTGAAATATTAACAAAATGTATGTTTTCTTTTCTAGTCCCATCCAAGCCACAAGAAACTTCGGACGGAATGTAGTGTTGATTATGATGACTTGCAACTTGTTTTTGGGTTGGAACTGCTACTGGGAATGGCTCAATGGCATTAGGTGCTGAAGCAGATCCAAGTAAGACAGACCAAAGTAAGCAAATCATATCTCAATATGAAGGGAGTTCAAGCTCTAACGGGACCAACAATCATGCAATGATACATTCTAGATAATCTATATATCTATAGGCACTGATTCGATTTCTATCAACTTCGAAATAATCTACAATCTGATAAAGAAAAGAGAGAGAGACAGAGAGATTGAGAAAGGGATTACAATATGAGATGCTCTAAAGGATATACCAGATTTGGTTGACACTACTTGTTTCAGGGCTGTCGAGTTGCTTAACACTAAAAAAAGGACATGTTTTTTAAGATGACACCAGAAGAACGATCAGCTTGGATACTCTTCAACTTTGAAGTTGGCAGCATAATATTTTTTGAAAGTTTGTTTCAGTTAATTTGATTTTTTAAAGTTTAGGTTTCAGTTTGAATATTATAGGCAGATCGACTTTTTGCTAATATCAATGTTATTTGGAATTTTCTACAATTTAGTTGAACTAGATGTTGGGTTTGATGAACTATGATGCTAGTTTGGATTGTTGCATTCTAGTTAGTTTCGGTTGAACTAAATAGTGACAAAATACTATGATGCCAGTTCGATTGTTCTGCTTTGGATTGTTGCAGTCCAAATGTTTTGAAAGTGTGTTTTAGTTTACCTTATATTTTTGCTGATATGAATGTTATTTAGAATTTTCTACAATTTATTTGAACTAGATCTTGGTTTGATACATTAATGGATTCCATTTTTCTTTTGCATAGGATGTATAAAGGTAATGATTTAAAGGATGAAGAAATGAATGATGAAAAAGATACTAAAACAGATGAGGAGTTTATGAAGCCATCAAGATTTTGGTGATTGCAGTTCAAGCAGTCAAAGGATATGATGGTTAAACCCGGACCGGTGGTGCCTACTAAAAAAAGGGAAAATACAAAATTTTTCCCTTATTTCAAGGTAAGTATTATACTATTTCATTATATGTAAATTGTCATTTGTATTATTCTTGTATTTCATGTATCTAAATCATTACCATCATCATGCTTTATGTTATTTTAGGATTGTATCGGAGCTATTGATGGTACACATATCCCGGCAACGGTGATAGGACATGATAATAGCAGCTTTTGTGATCGTCATGGAAATATATCTCAAAATGTATTAGCTACATGTTACTTTGGTTTGGAGGTCATGTACGTCCTTGCTAGGTGGAAGGGTTCAACTCATGATTCCAAAGTGTTAAGTGATGCTTTATCAAAGAAGACTAGACTTAAAGTCCCCCAAGGTAAATGGTAGTTTTTTTTTTTTTTTAAATCTAAAACATAATTTAATTTTAAATAGCCAATGCTTTATTATGTGGTATGTACTTTTGGGTAATAACTGTCGGTAGTGTATTTGTAATTAGGTAAATATTTCCTAGCAAATTGTGGATTTGCTAATCGACGTCAATTCTTAGCTCTATATCGAGGTGTGCGGTATCATCTCCAAGATTTTACAGGTAATGAGAATTATCCTAAAAATGAAAAGGAATTGTTCAATCTCCGCCATGTGTCATTGAGAAATGTGATAGAGAGAATTTTTTGCATTTTTAATTCTCAATTCACCATTTTAAAATCGACACCTCCATTTTCATTTAAGACACAAGTAGAGATAGTGTTGGCATGTATAGCACTCCACAACTTTCTTCGCAAAGAATTTCGATCTAATGAATTTCTTATTAAAGGAGAATCTGCATCGTTATCATCACCAATTGTTGAAAAGGAACTTGAAGAACTAGTTTCACAAACCCAAGAGCAACAGAGAGAGGAAGTTAATGCATGGAGACTGATGAGCGTCGTTTGTGTACTCAACAAAATGATATTTAAATGTGATCTTTTAGAAAACCGATTTTCACCACTTAGATAGAAATTTAGTAAAGTGGCAAGTGGGATTCGTTCCACAGGGAATTAGAGTGATTAGTTGAATAAATTAACTAATCTAAATGCGGTAAAATAAATCATAAAAATATGGATGAGTGAATGGGTTGTCAAGCCATCAAACATACATGAAAAATAAACTTAATAAACTAATAAAAGAATACTTAACAAATCTAGATAAGATAAATGGAATTAACAATTAAGAGAATAGTTAGGGAATTAATGGGATCACAAATGAATTACGGGAAATGCTTATCAAGCTACTTTAGTGAACAAATCTCACAAATGTTAACCAATTGATTTCTAAAATGTGTTTGGGCCATTATTATGAACCCTAAACAACTTCCCACCGCAATGCCTAACCGATTAAGGAAAGGGGGGTCACGACGGGATCGATTTGTTACAATTAACGACTTAGATTATCGTGGTTGATATACCCTCCGACAATCTATCCTATTCACTAAGTTCTCAATCCATCAAGGTTGTCAATCCAATCAAGATTATATAACAAATTATCCTAAACAAGATTATAATCAACTAGTGGGTATACATGTCAATTATATAATGTAAAGAATCTAATTATAAAATGAATAGAACACAAATAGAAATTAAAATATATTAAAGCTTAAGCAAATCCCAATCCAAATATTCTCACATCAAAACCCTAGAAAGGGGATTTAATTACACATATTACAATCAAAGGGAAGGCAAGTAAAAGATTAGGTAATCACCCATGGGCCTCCTTTTGTAAGCTTGATTCATTCCTTGCCTTTGATGCTCCTTGTGTAAAGAGTGGATGATGAGGATGTGTCTAGATAGGGAGAGTCAAATGGGAAGTGACTAAGGAGATTTGTGGAGAAGATGGGAAGAAAAGGAATGATTAGGGGAGGTAATCTAGATGTTAAGTTTAGGTAGGAGAGAAAATGGAGAGAAAAGGAATGGTGGAGAAAGGAGGTTTCTTGGTGGTCAAGAGTTGTTCAAAAGAGAAAAAATGTGATGAATTTATAGGATTTTCAAATTAGGTCTCGGGTGGCAAATTACCAAAACACCCTGACCATGGCAAATTACCATTAGTCCACCATAGGGGAGCATTTTGTAATTTTCCCCACCAATCAGATTTTTACATAGGCAAGGTCGCTCTTTGTTGTTCATGGCGACCATTGGGCGACCCATATAGCGACAAATCTGGAGCCAAATCAACTCCCTGTCGCCATGGCGACCTCGGAATGCAAACCGTGACCTCGATTTACGCGGTTTCGTCGCGGTTTGGGAAGTGGCGACGCAAAGGAGGCGTGACAACAAGGCTGGACCAGATTTCGTGGTTTGAATTCCGGTCGATTGGAGCACCGCAAGTGGAACGATTGGCTTGCCGGTGAGGTGGCCGTCGATTCCGGTCGATTTCCGACCACCGTTAGGTCGGTTTTGGCCCTTTTCCGGTCGGCAAGGGTTTGGTGGGGAGGTGCTATGGCTGTCTTCACGTGGAGGGGAAGAAGAAGATGAATAGGAATGGGGTGCATTTAGTAGGGAAATGGGGTGCAATTGGGCTTAGGTGTGGTGAGCTCACCACATAGGATTATTGGGCTTCTTTCTCTTTTAGTTTTTTTTTCTTTTATTTTGTTTAAATTTTGGGCTTCATAGGTTTGGCCCAACAACCTTAAAACGCACCGTTCAATTAAATGAGGTGGCGTGTGCAGACCATTTTGTGTGGCAAATTACGATACGGTCCCTAAATTCTTCCAAATTTGCAATAACGTCAATCTTTCCTTATGTTTTACACTTTTGCCCCCAAATGACCAAAATTACTCCAATACCCCTGAACTTCAAAAATACCTGAAAACACTTAATTTACACAATTAAATCACGGGATAATGCCCAAGAATCAAGCAAAAAGATAAGGAAGTGAGGGCTAAAATCATACCAATTTTGGTTCGATCAGAAACTTAGCATAGTTGACCATATGTGGAAAGAGAGATATATAAAAAAAAATAAAAAAAAATAAAAAAAATAAAAAATAAAATAAAATCAATAATTAGATGGCTTAAGAGATATTAGGCCATATGATACCTATAAAATGGTTCTTGTGCTTGTTTTTGAGAATTTCGAATATGTTGATGGCTATTATTCATACTATTGTGGTATTGTTATAAAATGAATAAAAATAAACAATAATATAAAACATAAACTTAAAGTATAAGAAGAGAGAAAGAATAAATCAAAGAGGGTAGTCTTTTATTCTTCAATTGTTCTCATCAAAAGTATGTAAAATACAATGGTGAGAAACCTTTTATATAGCCTCACAATCCCACATTACATTAAGTATACATAAATTACATTATAATGAATAATAAAATTGATCATTATAATAGAGCTAGTGGGAATACAAAATGATGGAAGTTTCTTCCATGAATTGATGGATATTCATTCATATATAATTGCATAATATTTATAACACTCCCCTCGAATTAATATACGTCCATCAATCATACAATGAATATGACTTGTTAAAACCTTTGCTAGTTAACCCAATAGAAAGAAAGAAAGAAAAAAAAAATAAAAAAAATAAAAAAAAAACTATTAGAGGAAAAAGAGTACATTATTCATCTGCATCTCAAATTAACCTTTAATAGTAATAGGGTGCAAAACTACCTCATTAAAACCTTACTATGAAAAACCCAGTGAGATAAAAACCTAGTGAAGGAAAAAGAGTATAGTACATTGTATTTCCTCCAAATCGTAAAAACCCTTGACAAATATGCTCCCCCTCATTCTAATATGGATGCTTTAATATTTTGCTAAGATATTTTTATCTATCGCATCCTAACGTTTTGGAGATCATATATAAAGAACTTTACTAAAGTTGCTTTTCAAATTGGTACAACTTGTTATATACAATATCATATTGTTTTATTTAAAATAAAAAAAATAAAAATAAATAAATAAACCATTTGAACATAGATTTGGTACTTCAAAACCAAAAGGTTCTTCATTATCATTTTCGAGAATGAGAGGGGATTGTACATCACTTTAATTTTATGTAATAAGCATCAAAGTATCCATCCAATAAGTTTTATCCATGAAAAAGTGCTTCAGGACCTTTTCTTATATATGTTGGTTCATGTATGATTATGCTAACTGAAAAACACGCAACCCGGCCATTAATTAAAACTAAATATTATTTTCCAAGACTTTTCATCTTAGAAATTATTCCTTATAACAGTATAATTTATAAGTTCATTGGGAGTATTAATAAGTCTCAAACAATCAACATATACTTTTTTGGAATCAAATTTGTTGATTCTTTCAACACAATATTCACAAAAGCGTATGCATTACATGCATTTTGTTTTATTAAATTCAATATATACAAAATGTAGCATCAAATTACTTGCTTCAGGCATTTAAATCCTTCTAAGATTTTTATTCATTGTCTTTTTTCTTTTTTCTTTTTTGAAACGGCGTGTATTATTAAAATGAGCCACAAGAGGCTAGCGAAAGCCAACAAAGATACACAAAAGCGACCAAGAGAATGACGCCAGGCCAAAACTAACTGAAAGCCATACACAAAAAACAGAGGACAAGCCATACTACATCAGCTAAAAGAGACACCAAAAATACAAACCGGCCCAAAACAACAGCAGAAAAACTGGAAACAGAGAGAAGACGAGAAAAAACTCAGCTTAGACCCCAAACTAATCTATCTCCATTTCTACTTGAGTCAGCCTTTGCCAAACCATCAGTTAACGAGTTGGAGCCCCTAGGCATGAAAATAATGGCTAGACCGAGCCTTGACTGCAAAGCTTGTCTAATGACATATACCAAGTCAAGCAGACGAAAATTTCCAAAATCATCACCATTTATTCATGACACTGCTGATTTCGAATCACCAATAATAGTAATATTGCGGTAAGCAAGAGCAACATTTGAAGAAATAAACTGGCAAGCACGGTGGATAGCATAAACCTCAGCCGAATTCGAATCCATAATGCCAATGAAAAAGGAGAACATACATAAAACCTTTCCACTTGAATCCCTTAATGTACCCCCAATGCTTGCATCTCCTGGACTCCCTATAGTGGACCCATCAACGTTGAAGACAAGATCATTTCCAACGGGAGGAATCCAAACTGCTATCTTCTTAACTTTTACCAGTACTGCATCAGTGCATCTGTCGTTTAGGTCTATCATCAGAATTGTCAAGTCAATTTTCTATCCGCAACCATGGTTCTTAAACCACAGTGCAACTATGAATTTAATAGAATCCATGGCCAAAAATAAATTAGCTTGTTTTCATCTGAACATCACATCATTTCTACTCTCCTAATTGGTCCAGACAGCTGCAAAGAATAATGTAAGCCAAGCTCTTCTCTTAGAAGGCGACGGACACAGTCCCAACCATCCCTCCATCCATTCCTTCATTGATGAATTGGAACAACAGCTAACTCCCCACCACCCCATACATTTCCTCCAAAGCTCACTAGCCCAACCACAAAGCAGGAACAAATAATCAATTGATTCACTTCTAAAACCACACATAGGACAGATCATATTACCCAACTGAGTAACACCAAACTTCTACAGAACCCGTATCACTAAAGTCATGCCTTTCATGAGTTGCCATTTAAACACCTTGATCTTTGGCGGACATATTCCCTGCCAGATGAACGAAGAATGTGTAGACAAAACTTGACCACATAAATTCTCCAAACACTGGTGAAAAGACCTGACAGGGAAGAGGCCATTCGGACAAAAATTCCAAGCCAAAGCATCTTGAATATTCACCCAAACTATTATGCTCTGTAGAGCCACCATGAAATTGTCCCATTGATCCAACTCCCAGTTGAACAAAGGCCTTCTATGTTTTACATCTCAAACCCATTTTGCATTTTTCCACCTACCAAACTCCCTCACCACACCCTCCTTGTTTGAAACCAAAGTAAAAAATTCTTGGAAAAGCAACACGTAAAGGAAACGAATCCCACCTGAAATCATACCATAACTGTATCCTACATCCACTCCCAATTACAACCTGAAAACCCTTGTTAATAATATTATAGGCCCTGTGTTCTTCCATGAAAAATTTGTTGATAGCCTTGAAGAATGAAGAAGCCGATTTGACATTTTTGCAGTCCCACATAATTGGATTGCAACCTAGATTGTATTTAGCACAAATCACAACTTTCCATAACGAAAACTCCTCTCTCCCAAACCTTCAAATCCATTTAGCCATGAAACTCCAACTCTTGTCTTTCAACCTTTCAATGCCTAAACCTCCATTCTTCTTACTCTTACATAACGTGTCTCAATCTACACAATGAACTTTTTTCTTCACAATACCATCATTCCAAAAAAAGTTTCTCTGAAGCTTTTCGATTATCTTTGCCACCCCCACAAGAATAGGGAACACAAACAAAAAAATATGATGGAAGGCTCGATAAAACCGCCTTAATCAACACGAGTCTACCACCTTTTGAAATAAATGCTCTCTTCCAAGGAGCAAGCCTCTTCTCCACCTTCTTACTCTTACATAACGTGTCTCAATCTACACAATGAACTTTTTTCTTCACAATACCATCATTCCAAAAAAAGTTTCTCTGAAGCTTTTCTATAATCTTCGCCACCCCCACAAGAATAGGGAACACAAATAAAAAAAAAATATGATGGAAGGCTCAATAAAACCGCCTTAATCAACACGAGTCTGCCACCTTTTGAAATAAATGCTCTCTTCCAAGGAGCAAGCCTCTTCTCCACCTTCTTTATAACCGGACTCCAAAAAACTTCCCTACTCGGATTCCCACCCAATGGAAGGCCAAGATACGTTACAGGAAGGGTGGAAGAAGAGCAGTGAAACAATGCCACCCAATCAACCTCATTTGGACATTTTTTTACCCACTCTAACAAGATAACTCTTATGAAAGTTAATTCTCAAACCCGAGATTAGTTCAAAACACCTCAGTATTCTCTTTACATTGAGTAAAAATTCCTCCTTTGGTTCTAAAAAGAGAACCGTGTCATCCGTAAATTGCAAATGGGTTAAGTGACAAGCATCACCTCCAAAACTAATACCTTAAATCAACCCCAAAGATTTTGCTTTGTCAAGCAAACCACTCAAAACCTCCACCACCATGTTAAAAAGTAAAGGTGATAACGGATCCCCCTGTCAAAGACCCCTTTCAACAGGAAATTGCTTGGTAGGACAGCCAACAACTAAAACCGACATAGATGGAGAAGTAATACACCACCTAATCCAATCTTTCCATTTAGTTCCAAAACCTCAATCAGAAAATCATGGTCGATGCTGTCATATGCCTTCTCAAAATTTAGCTTGAGCATAATACCACCATTACCATGTTTCTTCCAGGAGTGAATAACTTCCTCGGCTATAACAAAACTATCAACTATTTGGCAGTCCTTCATAAAAGCCATCTGTGTCAGGCCTATTACAGAATTCATTACTTTCTTTAGCCTATTCGCAAGAACCTTAGCCAAAATTTTGTATATGGACCCAACCAAACTAATAGGTTTATAATCTTTAAGGGAGGAAGTCATTCGAGATTTTGAAATGAGCATAATAAAGGTGCAATTCAAATCTTTCACCACCGAACCATCCCTATGGAACTCATGCATGAACTTCATGAAATCTCCTTTTATCCACTCCTAGTTTGCCTTGATAAATTAAAATTGAGGCCATCCGATGCCAGTGCTTTATTATCATCACAATCTCTCAAAGCCACCCACACCTCTTCGACCGAAAACATCTCTTTCAAACCCCCACACTCCAAATCAGAAATCTTCTTTGTCTGAATCCCTAGCATTTTCGGTCTAGGCCACCCACATTTCCTAAATCGTTCTTTGAAAAATGAGAAAACCTCATCTCTTACTTGAGCAGGACCTATGCACAACCTTCCGTCAACTGTGATATCCCCTATAAGATAGGCTTTTTTCCTCATGTTATGCATGATATGAAAGAATCTAGAATTCCTATCCCATTCTTTAAGCCATTTTACCTTTGATGATTGCTTCCATTTTTGTTCCTCAATTCGAATTTCTTTCCAAACTTTTACTAAACAATCCACTCGTTCTTGTCTCAAATGAGTCAACCAACCCTGTGCAGCCATTTTCCTCTCAATATCAACTAGCTGAACTTCCAACTTCTTCACTATATCCTCCGACGTCTTTTTTGCTCTCAAGCAGAATTTGAAATGCTCTTTAACCACCTTCATTTTAAAGGCCAACTTTGAACCATATGTCCTACCACTGTTGCAATTCTTCCACCTGCTTTGTGCCCCATCCATCATCGATCTGTCCTCCAACCATCCATTAAAAAACTGAAACGGCCTAGAACCCTAATCCTCCTCAACTTCTCCAATAATCACGGGACTATGATAAGATAAACTCCTATTAAGGCCCTTTTGGACCAGATTTGGAAACCAAGATAAAAAGTATGGAGCACAAAGAAACCGGTCTAGTCTTGCCCAAGATTCGTTTTCTCTGTTGTTTGACCACGTAAAACACCTACCTTGCATAGGAATGTCCACCACCCGAGCCATATTGATAAACATCTTGAATTTCCGCATATACCTTATGATACTAACCCCTCCCCTTCTCTCGCTTTGTTCAATGACAGTGTTGAAATCGCCCCTAATCACCCACGGGCCAGGTAACGAAATTTGAGCATTTAGGATGAAACTCCACAGCTCCAACCTCTCATTCTCCAAGTTAGACGTATACACATTGTAAAATACTACCTCTTTCTTTATTCATTGTTAAACTAGGTTTTTGCAGTAAACCTTTTATCTTAATTCGTATGAAAAATAATTATATTCAATAAGCTTGATGTCATCAAACATTTGGACTACATGTCCAAAATTTTCAAATTCAAAATAAGTATAACTCCTCCTTGTATTTTTCACCACTATGTCGACATATATACAATTTATAGTTTAATACCATCATCATATTTTTCATAAATGCAGAGCAATATATGATCTCAATTTATATATTATCAATATAATTTATTTACATTTCATAATCCTTGTGCCTCTTCAGGGGTTATTGATATCTCTTTAATGTTTAGTACACATGTCTCTTTATACAAATATTCATTTCGGTGAAATATATAATCTCTTTATTTCGGGTACATGTGTCTCTATTGGAACAATTGAGATCTTTCTATTTTATACTTCAATAGTCTCATTGGGGGATTAACATTTCTATATGTATCTTCAAGATTTTTATTTTCACATGTGAGACTAACTCTTTGGGAGCCTTTGGTGATGATGATTTATTTTTAACTTGAGTATTATTATGATATTTCAAATTCCACTTCTAGGGAACCTTATCATTTGAACTAAATTGTTTTTCATTAACAGATGATTTTTGCTGTCATTTTATAAATTGTTCTACAGGAACAACCACCCGGGTTTGTATATCGGCAGAATGTAATTTTATTATTTTTTCGAATCATCAGAAAAATTATTTGCATAAATCATAAGATGATGTAAGCCATGTAATTTCAAGTCATTTATCAATTTATGATAATTCTCCCCCTAACGACGAGAAAATTAAATTTTTATTCTTCGAGAAAATCTTTTGCATCATCATAATTGTCTACATGACCTTGTTTATTCTATTATATTGTCTTTTAAGTACTTACTTATATCATCTTATGTCCTTCAGGGACAGTCAATACCAAAAATAATTTTTAGTTGGGAAATGGATATCCATATAAAATATTTCAAAATCGCGATTCATTGTTTTTTTTTTTTTTAATTGAACTTCTAGTTCATAACATTTCTCATATTAAGCATATGATCTTATGATAGAATAAACAGTAAAAGAACACTTCTGGCATTAGACAAAAATAATGTAAAATAATTTTAATGGACTTAAAATAATTTCTTTTGTTGTTGATCTACTAGATCTAACAAATAAAAAATTTTGTTTTCATGTAATTTTATTAGCTCTTCAAGAGTGTCTAGTATACTTGGTAAAGATTAACAAATTATTAAGATGTACCACATATATATAATCTTTGCCCTTATATTTAACATATATAGCAATCAAATATTTTTTTTATAATTCTTGAAAGGTGTATTTAAAATCCTTTCAAATACTCTTGCTAAGTTTCGGTGGTATTCCACTTCTAGTGGATTGAATTGAATTTCTCGTAATGATCACCTCAGCTTTAGTAATTATTTCAACTATCTACATTTACAACCACAACCATGATATTTTAAAAGAAACATCATTCACTTCAAGGAATGATATTAATATAATTGGATGATGTTTTATGGTTGAAATAAGACATGACATCAATTCAAATATTCTCAAATTTCTAATCTCAATATTGCTCCTTCATGAGTAAAATAGAGGCATGTAATTATCATAATATATATATTGTTACTTCAAGAACAAATATTTGAATCAAGAAGTGTAAGATATTTTAATCTTGTGTTTTCATTTGATAATCAAATCATTCCTCTTATCGAATCAAAAGGATTATTGAATCTTTACCATGAAATATTTATATTTTAATTCATCATTAAAATAATGATTACTACATAAAAAATTAATATAATTTGACATATCCATTTAAGTAATAAAAATCAAAAAATAAATATATTTAATCTTAATAAAAAGGTTGGATATATGTCATAATAGTTATGAATATGTAATATTTTATTCAACAAATAAATCAAATAAGTAATATTGCTCATATGCATAATGTAAATAAATTAAAATGTACATATGATAATAGGAATTTTAACATTTTATTAGACATAGAAAATCGTTGCTTAGAGCCTTGTAAAGTTTAAAGTCCAAGAACGAAGGTGTGGATCCCTCTATTTGTGGAAGCTCTGAAATTTAATGTGGACAGGTCGACGAGGGGCTCTCTGGGTTAGGGATAGGAGGAGTTCTACGGGATCAAAGAGGGAAGGTCTTGTGCATTTTTTCAGAAAATATTGGTTTACAGGAGGCTATTATGGCTGAAGTTCAAGCTATCGCAAGAGCATGTGATCTATGTGTGTCTGGACCTAAGCTTGAAGGTAAGTCCATTGAGTTTGTGAGTGATTCGAAAGTGGCAATGGCTTGGATTAATAGTAGTGGTTTCGGCAATATCAAGTATGCTCATTTGATCTACGACATTCGAAATAATCTGAGTTTGCTTGGACAGTCAAATGTGGTGTTCTATTCAAGGGCGTCTAATTCTTTTGTGGATATGTTGGCTAAAAACGGCTCGGGAAATGATGGGAAGGTGCTCAATTGGAGTTTCTAAGGTTCTGCTTGCGGTCCTGATGCAGGGGCTTTTGTTTGTTTATGTTGGTTCTTTTTGTTTCTCTGTCTTTTTTCTAGCTATTCTGTTGTTAGTTCTGGGCTTTGGGGTTTTTTTTTTTCTTCTATTCTTTTGGGTTGTTTTTGTCTGTTTTTGGGGTTCCTGCCGGTTGGCTTTTGCCTGGGCTGTAGTTGAGCCTTGGCACTTTGTTGCTTTGTTTCTCCTGGTAGTAAAATTCATGCTTCTCAAAAAAAAAAAAAAAAAAAGGATAATAGGAATTTTAAAAGATTGTATTTGACTATTTTCTACCTTTCATACCTTACTAAGTAAAAGAATTACTAAAAGAATAATACTCATTTTATTATAAGATATTTCAATTTAAAAAATGAGCAATTAAATTAAAATATAATTCACAGATATATCATATCAATTATTATAGATACTACAACAAAATTTATGAATTAGCAAAACATGATATTGTTTTCATGAATGTACGTTGCAATTACAAGTTTAATTCAATATTTTAATATAATTCAAAGCAATACAAAAACTTAATTTTAGACAACTTAAGCACCAAAAATATAATATTATATTAATAAGACCATGTGAATACAAATCCACTACATAATAAAATCACCAATTTTAAATCACAAAATTCAAGCGACCATAAAACTATATATCTCAAAATGAATAAATTCAAATGTTAGTGAATAAATAACATAAGCAATTTGTGATTAATAGATGTGCGAAAATGAAATATGAAAATTCTAGTATATGAAAATATAAGATTTCACATCTACGTATCTTTGTTAGGAGGAGAAGAAGTGAAAATAATGAATATTTCATTCACATTTTGGAGTCTCCTATTTAAAGATGTTAGCTTCTTAATAAAATCATACCAACTTTTGGAACTTATGATTTGTTAATAAACTACAGGTTCGTAACTGAAATTTAAAAAAATTTAAAACTTCAGGTTTTGAATGGAAATTACAATTTAATTTTTAGAAATGATAAGGACCACAATTAGATCAATTTCAGACCTTTCAATTCTAATTAAATTTGATATCATCAGACCTTCAAGTCTGATTAACTTAGAATTAAGAACATTAGGTTCTAAAAAGATTGATAGACAAAACTTCATGTTTTGAATTTGTATTAGTATTTAGAGCTTTAGGCCTTTGTATTTCCCTTTTTAATGTACTTTTTTTTTTTTTTTTGAACAGCCAAATTTATTAAGGCAAAAGCCAGAGGAGCAGCACAACAGCAAAGGGGCCACAACAGACCCAGCAGCCAAAACCAAAACAAAACAAAGCAAAACAGGGGCAAGCCAACCTGTAAAAAGCAAACCAAAAACAGAAGGGAAACAGCACCAAAAAAAAAAAAAAAAATCACTAAATCTCCCAAGACCAAATTTCCCCATCCATAGCAAAACCTTTTTTGGCTAAGTAATCAGCAAAAAAGTTGCTAGCTCTAGGATTAAAGATGACGCGAGAATTGCACAGGAAGGAAAGACAGGAGCGAATATCGTAGATAATCTTGGAATGCTTCAGGCTTCCCAAACCATCCGAATTAACCTAAGAAACCGCCATTTTAGAGTCGATTTCTTTGCCTAAAAGGCTAGGAGTTTCAGCGCAAAGAGAAACAACCCTGTGAATGGCTATGATCTCGGCAATGTTGGAGTCAAAAGTCCTAATGTGATCTAAAAACATGCCTAAAACTTTGCCCGAGTAGTCTCTGAGAACACCATCAATCCCTGCATTACCTGGATTACCCCTTGCTAAATCGTCTATGTTGAACTTTAAGCCTAAACCAGATGGCGGAATCCACTCTGCCTCTTTCTGAATTTTTTTTTTTGGTAAACTCTCAAGACAACTCTCTTTCAAATTTAGTAACATAGTAGAGATTGGAATGTTAGAGCCACGACCAAGATGTTTGAACCACCACGCGGTCCTAGATTTCACTATGTCAACAGCTCGAGTCATCGACGATTCAACACCATTGAAAATGAGTTGATTTCTGCTTTCCCAAATTGACCAAATCACAGTAGCAAAAAAGGTGTCCCAAACACGTCTATGAGAAGTCAAAGGACAAAGATCATGCCAACCTTAGAACCAGGCCTTAATGGAATCAGTAGAGCAGCTGGAAACCTCCCACCACTCGATACAATGAGACCATAACTTCCAAGATCGAGGGCAGGTGAGGAAAAGGTGATCAATCATTTCGGACTGATAATGACATAGGGAACATTCCTAGGAGGAAACCGAAACAACTCCGAAGCTGTGTAAAACCTGACAAACCATAACCCGTCCTCGCAAGACTTGCCAATTAAAGATCTCGACCTTTGGTGGGCAGCAGCCTTGCCACACCAGATTATGGTCCACAGACATGTCAGTGATCGTGTCTTCCAGTTGAAGCCAAAAGGAACCCACCGTGAACTTGCCATCAGCACTAAAAGACTAAGCCAAGGTGTCAGGTATCGATCACCTAATAATAGTGCTATCCAAAATGCTCTTGAAGACGTGCCCTTATTCCATTTCCCAATCAGAGAGAGGCTGATGCAGGTCCACCTACCAAATCCAATGTGAACCATGCCAATCCCTAAAGTCTTGGACAACACCCGATTTTTTGACAGCCAAAGCAAACATTCTAAGACAAGCCTCTTTAAGCTTGATCTGATCTCCACTAGTGATATCCCAGAATTTTTCTCTACTGCCATCACCAATAATGACCTTCATCCCTTCCCTAATTACCGAGTTAGAAGTCATACCTACCTCAAATAGGCTAGCCATAGCTTTTACAAAAGTAGAAGCTGAGTTGCTACAATTCCAGTCCCAAAACAGGTCAATATCAAGAATTCCATACCTGACACTGATCACTTTTCTCCACAGGGCTTTATTCTCATGACCAAAACGCCACACCCATTTAGTAAGCAGACTTTTGTTTTTGATCAACATCCTGCCTATGCCCAGACCTCCGAATTTCTTACCTTTGCACATGGTATTCCAGTCCATCGCGTGAAGCTTCCTCTTAGCTGCTCGATAACCCCCAAAAAAATGATCTCTGAAACTTCTCAATGTCATTAGCAACCCCCGCTGGAACTTTGAAGACAAACATAAAATAAGAGGGAATGCTAGCCAAGATAGCTTTGATAAGAATAAGCCTCCCCCCTTTATTCAAGAATTTTCTCTTCCATGGAGCAAGCCTCTTCTCGATGCTATTACGAATAGGATCCCAAAAGATCTTTGTGTTCGAACTAGCTCTTAGAGGGAGTCCGAGATAGGAGATCGACAGGGAGCATTCCTTGCACGTAAACGCATCAGCCCATTCACCTGCTCCTCATCATCCCCATTTTAACCACTCGAGATTTGTGAAAGTTTATCTTCAACCTAGCTGTCAATTCAAAACATTGCAGAATTCTCCTTGCATTACGGAGATACTCTACCCTTGATTCAATAAAAAGCATCATGTCATCCGTAAACTGAAGGTGGGAAATGTGCACTCCGTTTCCGTAATTTGTGCCTCTCATAAAACCCAAATCAGAGGCTTTCTAAAATAAACAACTCAAACCTTCCGTCACAATATTGAAAAGGAACGGCGAAAGAGGATCGCCTTAATGGAGGCCTCTTTCCATTCTAAACTAAGCAGTGAGGTTGTCGTTGATCAAGACAAAGAGCTTAGGGGTGGAAATATAACTCATCATCCAATGTCTCCATCTAACTCCAAATCCCTTGTTCTTCAGCATTGAATCCAAAAAGCCGTGGTCTACACTATCGTAGGCTTTCTCAAAATCTAGTTTAACCAAAAGCCCACCCATGTTGTCCTTTTTCCACATATGAATTATCTCCTCCGCAATAACAAAACTATCCAAGATTTGTCGGTTTTTAACAAAAGCCATTTGAAACTCTCCAATGACCGAGTTCATGACTTGCTTTAGTCGGTTTGCTAACACCTTGGCAAGAACTTTATACATTGACCAAACTAAACTAATAGGCATATAGTCTTTTAAGGTCTCTGGCTTGCCACATTTAGAGATTAAAGCAATGAAGGTTTTGTTCAAATCTTCCACAATTGAGCCATCTTTATAAAAACCATGAAGGAATTTCACAAAATCCTCATTAATGACTTCCTAGTGGGCTTTGACAAAGTTGATGTTCATGCCATCCAGACCTGGAGCCTTGTTCCCATCAAAGTTGCAAATCACTCCCACACCTCCTCTTCCGAAAAAGGCTTCTCTAAGGAAGTTCTCTCAATATCAGATAATTACTTGAGCTTTAGACCATTTAGACTAGGACGCCTCCATTGGACACTCTTGAAGTGATCTTTGAAATACTCTCTAACACTATCCTTCACCACACTAGGCTTCGAAATTTTCACCCTATCCATAAGAATGTCACTGATGTATTTTCGGTGTATCCTCTAATTAGCAACACAATGGTAAAACACGGTATTCCTATCACCTTCCTTGACCCATTTGACCCTAGATTTCTGCCTCCAAACTTGTTCTTCCTTTCTAATCCCTTTCCATATATCAGCCAATAGGGAGAGTCGATCCTTCCTTAAACTTTTGGACCAACCATCACAAAGAGCATTCTTCTCTAACTCTTCAAGCCTTTCTTTATATAGCTTCGCAATGAGGGGCTCCTTTCTTTGGGAAAGTAAGTTGCGCTTAATGATATCTTTAGACAGCTTAATCTTAGAAGATAAAATAAAGCTTGAGAAGCCAATAGTCGTGTGCTTCTTCCACCCTTTCTCAACCCGCTTCATCAAATCCTAATCCTTCATCCAATTGTTAAAGAATCTAAAAGGGGTCGGACCCCAGTCTACATTCGGGTCTCCAATAGTAATGGCATTATGGTTCGAGATGCTCCTAGGAATACCTTTTTGAATTAGCTTGGGCATCCAGGATAAGATCAAAGGAGAAACTAGAAATTTGTCTAGGTGCACCCAAGAAGCCGCCTCTCTATTGTTGGACCAAGTAAAGGTATAGCCATGAATGGGCATATCCACCACTTACGCTTGAAGCAGAAAATTATTGAAATTCAGCATAGACACCCTATTTCCCACACCATCCTTCCTCTCCGAATCGCAAAGGACCGTATTAAAATCTCCCCCAATGCACCAAGGCATGGGAAGAGAAACTTGAGCCTTAAGAATAAAATCCCACCGCTCCACTCTTTCATTTTCCACATTATGAGCATAAACATTGCAAAAGGTCACCTTTTTTGCCATCTGCACCAGTTCACCAACCAAAATGATGCAACGACAATTTTTAATGTAAGCTTTAGCTACAAAGAGATCATCATTCCACAACGTTACTAGACCACCACCATCACCTAACGAATCCACACCCATGCCCATATTTAACCAAGGACCCCCAATGGAACTAAACACCTTATTGTTATAAGAACTCAGCTTGGTTTCTTGCAAGAACAGAATGACAGGTTTGTTGAAAGAGACCAATTTTCTCACAAAACTTCTTTTCTCACTCCTACCTATGCCCCGAATATTCCAATACATTGCTAGCATAAAAACTAAGAAACCCAACACCTAAACATAACACAAAAGCACGAATGAATTAACCAACCTCTTGGGCTCTCCTCCTTTCATCGTCTTCAACTTCCTACCTGGTCACTACAACTGACATTTCCTCTTCTTTACCATCAAAGTCAAAGCCCAGGGCTTTCCTTGTCTCTATTATTTTTGCCACTTCTTCCTTAAGATTCCACAGCTAGCTCACTGTTGCTCTCAATCTCTGTCTCCTCTTCCTTATTGCAGTTAGAGATCACTCCTAGAGCCAAACATTTCTCAATGACCTTAGTCATTTCTTCTGCTAGGTTCCATGTTCTTATGATGTCTCCCTCCTCACCTCCCACATATTCTTGGAAAGAATTTCCTGCTCCCATCTTAGAATGCCGAGTTATCATACTATGGCATTTGGAGGAATACTTCCTCGTCCGTCCTCTAACTTTCTTTGGTCTATTAGCTGGAGTAACAACACTAGGAACTTTGTCTTCTCCAACTAAAGCAAATTCCTGAATGATATCCCTATCATCTTGAGAACCAACAAAGATGAAAGGGTCTTTTCCAACACTAAAAACTTCTGATAGGACAAAATTATTCAAAATCCTAGCATGACCTACATTAGATGAGACTTAGGCTTTCTTACCTCCTAGATCCTTTTCCATAGTGAGGTCCGCTATTAATCCTATAATCTCTTTTGGAGATACAAAACTCTAGCCCAAGCTGATTTCCTCTACTATGGGTCTGGATATCTCACCTACCTCCAAATCAAAAGAGAAGTCCAACCTTTTAGTTGTAGCCCAATCAGAATTAGGCCTAATCCGAATTAGCCCACTCTCTTTGGTGCTCCTTAAGCACTCCCCTTTCAAAAGACGTAGATTCAAAATAGAGAAGCCCCTATTGTCTCATGTGTCAGAGGTAGAGGAGCTAAAGTCCTCACGAGCTTTCAGATTTGGGTCTTGACCCCTTTTCTTGCCTATAGATAACTTAGCATTAGCATAAGATAATGTCATACTTTTTGGCTTCAACTTCCGTACCCAAGTTCCTTTGCCATTGTCAAAGACATCCTTTCTTTCACCTAACTCCCTTTTTTAAAAATACAGCTTGGAGTAGATACTTTTAGTTTCTAATGCATTATTGATCTGCTTCCGACCTCCTTTTGAAAAAGGGGGATAAGAAATCTATCTGACAACTACTTTCTGCTATTACCTATCACCATCACTTGACACGACATCTTTCCCTTGAAAGCCTACCTCTATCAGCCGGAAAACCTTGAATGAATCTGGCAAAGAGGATGGATATGAGAGAGATAGACCTTCCACCAATCCCAACACGCTATTTAACCACGAATGGGACACTACCTGAGGATTTACTTCTAACTGGACCTGAAAAGTCTTACCTTCTAAAGAGATGGAAATGTTGCTCTAGCTTTTCATCTTATGAGATACCAAGGCCAGAAACCTACTTCTGTCAAGCCTTAATCCTACTTTTGTATCACTGTCAAAGCACAGAAAGGCTCAAATCTGGTTGCCTAGCATCTTGAAAAATGCCTCTTCCCAGCAGCTCAAAGGTCCATAAGTGTTAATCAACACTAGCTTCTGTTATAGGTAAAAATAGTCGTGGCAGACACGTCATCACCATACACAGCCACGTAGGCAGGATCAAAGGAAAGTCAACTAACGAAGCAAGAATTCCCCCATGAGAACCTGTTCGGGAAAAGAGGAAGCTGCCCGACCACCGGCAAAGACAAGTTGCTCGGACAATAAATCTTACTCGGGCAAATGCTCGGTGTAGTCGGGAATCAATGAAAACAGATAGACAACAGCGCCTATATTCAAAACTCTGGGCGCAATCAGCAGCAAGCAACTCCATGATAAGCAACAGTGACTGCAGAGTTCCAAAAAGGAAACAGATAGATTTTCCGTAAATAAAGGAGGAAGAATCAGAATCAGAATCAGACTTGGATTCAACCAAATCAGGAAATATACAAAAGAAAGAGAGTCCGAATCCATTAAGGATTACAACACACAATTAGGGCACCACATACCAAAACCTTAATTAAACATGTATAAATACCCCTTCTTTACTCAAAAAGGGGGGGAGACGAGAGAGAGAGAGAGATTGTAGTACAGCATTCTTGTAATTCTTCTTCATAGTGAATTTGGCTTCGTTGCTTAGGCAACAAACCGTGGATGTTTCTCCAACCCTTGGAGTTTTACCACGTAATTGCTTGTGATTCCTAGTTTATTTCTTTTGTTTTCAATCATCCAAGTTCATAAATTATAACAATTCAAAAGATAAATCATTGACTCGGTGACCACCAAAAATCACCGTCAACAATTGGCGCTAGAAGGAGGGGGACCCAGAAGTTTGTGACAACAATGGCTGGCGAAGGAGATGGTAGCGACTCCAGATACAGTCAAGGCGTGCCAAGTAATGAGCTGGAGGATGACACCACGCTCAATACAGCGGATGCCACCCTAACGACGGCAGACCAGTCAGCCGTCTTGGCTGGTATTCAACGTTTCCCCATAACTAATGAAGAAATCGCGCAACGATTTCATGCTTCCCTGCAACATCTTATATCAGACGCAGCAAAGCAAGGAATTGACCTTTCCACCACGGGAGGTTTGATGTCGCCTCGCAGTCTGTCCGCCCCAAACCAGCAGGCAGCGAGGCTGCGTTCTGCGGTGGTGATACCAACACCTGATGCACCCCTAAAAGCCAGCCGGGATCCTATAGGCAGGCCGGAAATATTATCCGAAAGGGTGGACAGGAGGAGTAGGGAGCGTAGAGAGGGGAATGATTCTGACAAGGGTTACGATCAAGATCGAATAGTTACAAATCGGGATCACCCCAGGAGGCGCAATCACTGGAGAGGCCGGTCTTCATCCTCGGAAGAGAGTGAGCAGAATCATCACCGCAAGCGCCAAAGGGGCACAGTACGGCTGCATGGCTTAAACAGAGATCGCAGAGAGTCGAATCTGGAGGCAGGGGGTCAAAAATTGACCATAAGTCAAAATTTCAATGCGATAGGGGAGCCAGAAGGAGATAGAGATATACTCATACAAAGTCTGACCCGGGAAGTTCAGAACAACCGCCGACAAATGGATGCTTTAGTCAGGCGATATGGGCGCAACGAGCTGTCGGATGACGAATCCGGAAGCCCTTTCACTAGTGGGGTCTTGAGGACACCCTTCCCGGAGAGATTCAGGATGCCACATGTGGAGCTGTTCAAGAAAGATACCGACCCAAAAGAACATGTCCGGAGGTATAAGAGCGCAATGGCACAATATATCCACAATGACGCACTGTTGTGTTTGAATTTTCCTCAGACTCTTGGGGATCTCGGTTCCCGGTGGTTTGGTAGATTACCAGCAGCAAGCATAAGCAGCTTTAGCGAACTGAGCAAAGCTTTCTCAAGGCAGTTCCTCGGGAATGTGCATAGGAAAAAATCGGTAGCTCACTTATCCCAACTCAGGCAAGGAAAGGATGAGTCGCTAAAGAAGTATCTAGGGAGATTCGGTCAGGAAGTGTCTGAGATTGGGAGCGCAAATGACGAAGCCATAATTGCTGCGTTCATTAACAACCTTCAGAATGGCCAATTGTCATTTGACCTCAGAAGAGCCCGACCAACCAGCTACGCTGATATGATGGACATGGCCGGGGGGTACGCCCTAGCTGAAGAGGAAGAAATTGCCACAGGGGGTTACTTCGTGCATGGCGGTCGCCCAGAGGGGACCAAGACCAAAGACCAAACAAAGGCGCCCGACACCAAAGGGGACAAACAGAAGAACAAAGCGCGGGATGGTCGGGATGGACGGCGAGCATACGACCCGAGAACCGATCAGCCACGGCAGAAGTTCCAAGGTAGATATACAAACTACACCCCACTGAAAAAAGACCAAGGTGAAATCTTGGCAATCCTAGAGGAGAAGAACATGTCAAAAGAACCTCCTAGGCAGTCAACATATGCCCGGAGGGACACCACCAAGTATTGCCGTTTCCATAAGGAGAACGGGCACGAGACATCCAAGTGTTTCCAATTAAGGGACCATATTGAAACCCTCATCAGGGAAGGACACCTGAAAGACATCGTCCTCAAGAAGGTGGACAAGACGGATGGACAAAAGGATAGCCGGCAGGACGGGCGGGCAAGAAAATTCAGTCCAAAGAAAGCTGAGGATGAGGGAGCAATTAACACCATCTTTGGAGGACCGGCAACTGGCAGGAGTAACAGGGAAAGGACCCAAGAAATTCGGGAGGCCATGGAGGCACGGAGAGACCTGGATGTCAATTCCATTGAACCCGACCCGAAAAGAATCAAAGAGGGATGGGACCCGATCATATTCACAGAAGCTGACTCACATGGAGTGGATGTTAAGCCAAATGACGCACTGGTAATCGGTGCGAGGATCGGTCATAGAGAGGTTCATCGAATTTTGATTGACAATGGGAGTTCAGCAGATATCCTGAGTGCAGAAGTATATGACCAGCTGAGACTAGATAGAAAAGATCTACAGCCGTTTCCCACACCCCTTAGAGGATTTGGGGGAGTCGAGGTAAGGTCGTTGGGAACAGTAAAATTGCCAGTAAAGATTGGGACGATACCTTGCCAAAAAACTGTGCTACTCGACTTTGTGGTAGTGGACACAGAGAACTGGCCGTACAACGCTTTATTGGGCCGACCATTCTTGAACAAAACCAAAGCAGTGACAGCAACATATGCCCTCATGATGAAATTCCCGACAGAATACGGGGTAGGGGTGGTCAAGGGGTCACAATAGATGGCCCGAAAAGCAAACTTGTCAGTATACAAAGATAGGGAAGTACACCAAGTGTATGCAGTGACGGCCAAGCAAAAGGGGGAAGAGACGGAAGAGCAGGCAGAAGTACCAAAAGAATTTGAGTTAGACCCCAGAGAAGAACCTGAAGTCAGAAAGGATGAGCCGACCGAGGACGTAGCGCTGAATCCAGTAGACCCGAGTAAGACAGTAAAGGTGGGGGCAAGTTTAAATATACACGTCAAAACTCAACTTATCACGTTGCTAAGAAAATATGAGGATGTTTTTGCTTGGGGTCACGAGGATATGCTGGGAGTAGACCCGAAGGTGATATCCCATTGCCTATCCATCAACCCAGAATCCCGACCAGTGGTACAAAAGAGAAGATTGTTCAATCCAGAAAGAAGCGTCGCAATTAAGAAGGAAGTGGAGAAGCTACTTTCCGCAGGATCAATAAGGGAAGTCAGATACCCGGAGTGGGTAGCCAATGTAATGTTGGTCAAGAAAAAGAATAACCAATGGAGAATGTGTGTCGATTTCACTGACCTAAACAAAGCCTGCCCAAAAGACAGTTTTCCTCTACCGAGGATTGACCAGTTAGTAGATGCAACGGCAGGATACGAGTTGCTAAGTTTCATGGATGCCTACTCGAGATACAATCAGATCCGGATGAACAAAGCAGACGAAGAAAAAACATCTTTCACTACGGATCAAGGTCTGTATTGCTACAAAGTGATGCCATTCGGGTTGAAAAATGCTGGAGCAACGTACCAAAGGTTGGTGAACCGGATGTTTGCTCGGCAGATTGGGAGAAACATGGAAGTCTATGTGGATGACATGCTAACCAAGAGCACTACAGCAGAAAAACATTTGGAGGATTTGAAGGAAACCTTCGATGTTCTGAGGAGATATAAAATGAAACTTAATCCCAGTAAATGTGTGTTCGGAGTACCCTCGGGGAGGTTTTTAGGCTTTCAGGTTCACCAAAGAGGAATTGAAGTGAATCCCGAGAAGATCAGAGCACTAGAAGGAATGACTTCACCAAAGACATTGAAAGATGTACAAAGGCTGACGGGGTGTCTTGCATCACTCAATCGGTTCATTGCCAAGTCAACAGATAAGTGCGCCCCGTTCTTCAGGGCAATAAAAAAAGGGAAAGGGCTCGAATGGAATACGGAATGTGACGAGGCCTTTCAGAAGTTGAAAGAATATTTGGGGAAAGCACCCACCCTCTCAAAACCGATGGTGGGAGAAACATTGTACTTATACCTGTCGGTCACGAAGATGGCGACAAGTTCGGTGTTAATCCGGTTAGAAGAAGGGATACAAAAACCAGTGTATTACACAAGCAAGGCATTGTTACCAGCAGAAACCAGGTATTCTCCGGCAGAAAAAATAGCACTAGCACTGATCACATCGGCCAGGAAACTGAGGCCATATTTCCAAGCGCATACAATAGAAGTGTACACTGACTGCCCATTGAAACTAATTCTCCAAAAGCCGGAGGTGTCAGGAAGGCTGACCAAATGGGCAGTGGAGCTGAGCGAATATGACATCAGATACACACCTAAAACAGCGATTAAAGGGCAGGCGGTATCAGATTTTATAGCAGAATTTACCGAGCCAGATGCCGAGGTAAGGAAGGCAATGGAAGATGAACAGACTGGTAAATTACAATGGAAGTTGCATGTAGACGGGTCATCGAACACACACGGCAGCGGGGCAGGAATAGTCATAACAACCCCCGAGGGGGATACCGTGGAGTGTGCCATGAGATTCGATTTCAAAGCAACCAACAATCAAGCAGAGTATGAGGCCTTGTTGGCCGGCCTAAGGGTTTGCATAGCATTAGGGGCAGATGAGCTGGAAATTTACAGTGATTCACAAGTCGTGGTAAATCAGGTGCTGGATGAATACCAGGCAAGGGAAGAGCACATGATAATTTATTTGGACATTGCAAAAAGGCTACTTAGAAAGTTCAAAGTGTACAAAATCTCTCAGATCCCTCGGGAAGAAAACGAGAAAGCAGATGCTTTGTCCAAGTTAGCTTCAGCCACCACGAACATCAGATCCAAAGCAATACCAGTGGCACATCTGACTAAGCCAAGTACAGCAGAATCAGAGGAAATCATGGTAGCAGAGATCCGGCCAAGCCCAAGCGACTGGACATACAAACTCAGGAAGTACTTGGAGGAAAACATACTACCAGAGGATGCAGTAGAAGCAAAACGCATCAGATACAGGTCAACCCAGTATACAATCTTAAGGGGAGAATTATACAGGAGAGGATTCTCGAAAGTACTGCAACGATGTGTGGCCGGTGAAGAAACCGAAAAAATCCTAAAAAGTGTCCACAGCGGAGTGTGTGGGAACCATACTGGGGGTAAAAGCCTAGCACACAAAGTACTTAGGCAAGGTTTCTACTGGCCGACCCTGTTCGCAGAGGCGCAGCGATTCGCCGAGAGCTATGAAACATGCCAAAGAATAGCAAACGATATTCGGCAACCCCCAGAATTACTCAGAAGTCTAACCTCGCCGTGGCCCTTCGCCATGTGGGGACTCGACCTAATAGGACCAATGCCTACGGGAACAAAGGGAGGAGCAAAGCACGCCATTGTGACAGTGGACTATTTCACCAAATGGGCAGAAGCGGAAGCACTAGTACACATAACGGAAGCAAACACCACCAGCTTTGTCAAGAAAAACATCATATAATTTTTGGGGTCCCGAGCATCATTATAACTGACAATGGAACCCAGTTCGACAACAAAAAGTTCAGAGAAATGTGTGAAGAATTCAAGATCGCGAACTATTACGCGTCACCAGCTCACCCTCAAACCAATGGCCAGACAGAGGCTGTGAATAAAGTGATCAAGCATACACTGAAAGCAAAGCTAGAGGCAAAGAAAGGTGGTTGGGCGGACAAGCTGCCCGAGGTGCTGTGGGCGTACCGAACAACGATGAGGTCGTCCACTGGAGAGACCCCTTTTGCGCTGGTGTTTGGAACAGAAGCTGTCATCCCAGCAGAGACAACTTTTACATCCCCCAGGGTACAGTTATACAGTCCCGAACACAATATGAATATGTTGCAGCAGAACTTAGACGAACTTGAGGAAATCAGAGATACAGCACAGGTCAGAAATTCCGCGTACCAGCAAAGGGCTGCGAGGTACTACAATTCCCATGTTCGGGAACGAAGATTCCAACTCGGAGACTTGGTGCTAAGAAGAGTATCCCCAAACACCAAAGATAAATCTTCGGGATCTCTTGCCGATAAATGGGAAGGGCCGTACATCATCAAAGGAGCTGTAGGACACGGGGCATACATGATAGCCCGACCAAAGGGTAGTTTAGTGCCCCGACCATGCAACGCACAATATTTAAAGATCTTCTATCCTTGAGGGATCCGACCATATTTTTATAATTCTGCTGTAGCCCAGTTTTTAGTTTCCACCTTTATTTATTTTCAAGTTTAGTTTTTGGTTTCATAATCATGTCTTATCTAATGAAATTCATGTTGATCATTCAATAAAGTCCAGTTGCATGGGATACTCGGTCAAGGCTAATTACCAGTTAAATAAGATACGCGGTTCAAACTGTCTAAAGGCCAGTTACATGAAATACTCGGCATAGACTAAACACCAGAAAATTCCGGCGCAGTAAACCCGCGAAAGAGCGGACGAGTAGTGCCCGAAGGGCGGAAAAGCTGTAGTAGCATGCCCGCCTAGCTAAAACGATAAGAATGTATCCCTTAGCAAAAGGCCAAACCGAGGCACCAGAATAAATTGGAAAACTGCTCGGAGCGCCGCTAGGAAGGCTAGTGAGATGCGCAGCCGTGTTGGCCGGTGCGATGCGCCCCAACGATTCGGCAAAACCTTGCACAGATAAAACCGGGAGACGTCCTAGGTAACTTGTGCAAGGACCTTGACGTATGGTCGTGGCGAGCCTCGGCGTAACGTTGAGGCAAAGCAAAATCAACAATAAAGGCCAGTTACATAAGATACTCGGCCAAAACTGGTTACCAGTTAAATAAGATACGCGGTTCAAACTGTTTAAAGGCCAGTTATATGAGACACTCGGCATAAACTAGTCACCGGTTAAATGAGATGCACAGTCTAAAATTATTGAAAAGCCAGTTACATAAGACACTCGGCTAGAATTAGTTACTAATTAAACGAAGCACTCGGCCGAGGGAAAAAGAGAATTTAGATAATCTCGTTCACGCATTCATAGAAAACTCTATTGAGAAAGAATCCGTATATATATATAAAAAGAAAGAATACAGTTGTATAATTACAAATGTAAGTAGTTACAAATCTGAGTATAGTTACAAGCAGATGTGGAGATTAAATATTTAAGAGGGAGGCGCTGGGGGTCGGGACCTGCTTCCGCCAATATCCGGGTCAGGCTCCATCACATACTCACTTAACAGGCTATCATCCGAGGGCCAAACAATGACATCCTCCTCCTCGTCGACCATCCAGTCGGTATAATCGATCCCGGGGACGGGTCCCAAGTCAGGTGTCTCATTGTCAATCCCCGCCTTCTCGCAGGCATAAAAAGTGGAGAAGGAGTCAGCAGAGGGAACCTCAAGGTGCATGGGATGTGGCGCTTTACCCTTACTTCTACAATACGCCCGCCACTCTCTCATCTGGACCCGAAGAGACTCCAGAGAGGTATCCACATGCTTTCTGATTGAAAGGCTCCAATTGGCCCGGGCTCGATCAGTCGCCCTATTCTTCTGCTTGAAGAACTCCCCAGCCGAGACCATTCCCCGCTGGAACTCGCGCAGAAGCAAAGCATCATAGGCTGGAGACCTCTTGAAGCGATCAACGCTCTGTAGTTCCAGTTCCAACCTAGCTTCCTTCGATAGGGATCTGATTGTCAGGGCCTGACGCTCCAAGTCTTCAATTTGGCGTTCGTAAGCGGACTTGGCGTCTTCAGCAGCCTGCTCAGCCTGGAGCAAAGCGCCCTGAGTGGATGATAGCTGATCTTTCAAAATTTGGACCTCCTCGGCGGCGGAAGATGCTCGCTGATCAGCCTCCAATTGCCGAGCCAGGCATTGGTCTAAAAGCACCTGGCTCGACTTAGCCCCCTCTCGGCAAGCTAGCTCAGCCCGAGAGCAGCGGTCCTCACTCTCCTTTAACTGGGCTTCTAGCCGTTTTATTCTTTCTGCCTGGGCTTCACCGGCTTGACAAGCCCCAGACATCTCGGCCACCATCTGCAGCAAATCAACAGTAAATAAAAAATAATAGTGAAAAGCGAGAAAGGAATACTAAATACCGCATGTAACTAAAGCACTACTTACGTAAGAGGCACTGTTAAAAAATCTGAAGAGTCGGTCAGACACGCTCCCGGTTCTGAGGTGGCTCCAATGATCCTCCCCAATGTAGGCTCGACCAGTAGCCATGGCCCTCAACATGGATTCGGGGGCAGGATCATCAGTATGGGGCGAGGAACCCGAGCAGCCAGCATCGGTTTCCGGAAGCTCGGCGGACGAGGCAACTCGAGGAATAGCAGTTGAACCCCCCACATCATCCTTTGTCGGGACCATTGGAGAAGAGGCACCCACGTTCTCCTCAGCGTTACCCTCTCCCTCTTCGCCCGAAGACGAATCAACATAGGCAACTACCCTGGGAACCTTGTGGGTAGCTCGGCCAGAAGAAAACGAGGCTTTTCTCTTCCCGAGCTGCCTCGCCTCAACGCTGCTGCACTCAGGAGCAGAAGGAACGGCAAAAGCCGGAGTCCCCTGAGTTACCATGCCCGAGTGGTGCTCGGCTGTTTCAGCATCTCGAGGAGTAACATGAGATGCATCCACAGCGGCAGAAATGGGAGAGTTGATTCCGCCAGCAAGAGTTGCTTGATCAGAATCAGAAGGGTGCCCCACTTTCTCTTTGCCTTTTGAAGGACCCTTTCGGCTGTCCAGGTCAGCTCCGGTCCTACTTACTCCAAAGCCTTCCGGATCAGCCGTGGTCTCTTTTGAACATGCAGCTGTTTCTTGACCATGGATCTCTTCAGGCACATACTCGGGCACCCCCTCTTCATCATTATCCGGAAGATCCTCGGGAGCACTCCCTTCAGACTTATTATCAGGAGGAGCTACTCCTGCATCTCGCTGGCGGAGGGCTTCTTTCCTGCTGGCTTCCACGATTCCTTTCATCCGGCGTGCCAGAGCATCGCAGACCACGTCTACGTCATATACTGCAAAAAGAAAAAAAAAAGGAAGCCCGAGTCAGTAGACAAATACCAAGACAAATGAAAGATAAAAGACAATAAAAACTACAACACAACTTACGGCGTCTGTGGTGGGCAGAAATCTGAGGGAAGAGGCGAGCTGTAATCATCTTTCCCTCATTATACAGGTAGGGTTTACCCCTTTTCTCCAAGGGGCGGACGGCAGCCCGAGCCAAGGTCTTCAGCTCTTCGTCGGTGAAGGAGGAAGTTACATGGTTCCATTGGGGCGAACAAAAATACCGAGGAACCCTGCAAGTCATCTTGGAGCCACCCAGATCAAAACTGATTGACTGGCCCCAACGTCCACCCACAAAGAACCAGCTGTTCTTCCAGAATTTGTTTGAGGTAGGGAAGCCCCAAACAAATCCCTTCATTTTCTCATCGGTGGTCGGCTCGATCTCGCCCTTCACCACAACATCTTTAGGGATCCAGAACTCGGGCTGAGTCGATTGAAGAAAAAAGACCCCGGACTTCCCCACGTGCCTCAGGGAGTAGAAGTGTCGGATTTCGCGAGGAGTAGGAGGTGGCCGCTTCATCCTGTGCCACATGTGCCACATGCACATCAAAATCCGATAGCTGTTTGGAGTCAGCTGAGCCGGGGCAATTCGGGCCTCAGCCAAAAACCAAGTGATGAACGGCTGGAGAGGAAGAGTGACGCCGCAGGCGAGCATCGATCCATAAATCGCCACATGGCCAGGTGGAGGGTTCCAGGCAGCCCGACCTTCAGCAGGGATTAGCGAAATCACGTCGCCATCCAGATCGAACCGCCGCATATACTTGCTTACCTCCTCAGGGCCGACCACATTTGGTTCGACATCATAAGCACATACGCGCTCGGGAGAGAAAGGAATGCGAGCAGCCCTATGCTCTTCCTCGACGTCGTTCGCAACAACCCTCTGGGTCCCAACTCGGCTCTCCAGCGAGTGAGAATCTTTGTAAACTTTTCGAGTACTCATCTTTTTTCCTGGTCGTCTCCAAGGCCGAGTGTCAGCTGTAGAAGATGAAGAATCCGACCAATCTGCAGGCTGATAGTCGGGAGGCGACGAGTCCGAGGAAACAGAATGAACTTCAGGGGAAGTTGGAGCCTCGGGAGGAATAGGGCTTTCACGGTAAACTGCAGAAACGTCAGCGTCAATGAAATACGGCTGGTCAAAAAGAGG
Organism: Acer campestre; assembly: GCA_954870605.1. Lineage (NCBI taxonomy): Eukaryota > Viridiplantae > Streptophyta > Magnoliopsida > Sapindales > Sapindaceae > Acer > Acer campestre. Next base: position 11,828,606 of record OX940799.1, on the reverse strand, counting down.
TGGTTTCAATAAATTGTGGACTACAGATGCAGTGTGTGCATCATGTTGCTCAATAGCAATCATACCAACAGTGTAAAGACGGTACCTAGTTGTAGAATCCATGGGAACTAACCTCGATATAATGAGAGACGGAGACGAAGAAAACCGCAGAAAAAATCTTCGAGAGAGAGCCTGGGATTTGAAGCAGAAGAACTCAGAAAGAACTGGAGAAGTGGTTGAAGCAGAAGAACTCAGAAAGATCTAGAGAGGCGGTTGCAGCAGAAAACAGGGAACGCGAGCAAGTTCTTCAGAGAAAAATGCACAAAGATTGCAGAAAATAAAGTAAAATAAAAGAGGAAAGGCACCACCACTGCCAGTTTATATAGGCAGCACATCGATTTCAAAAAACACAAAACCCTAGGAGAAACATAAAGAAGCGGGAAAACAGAGGGGCGTGGGTGATGACGTAATCCACACGCAAGCGAACAGAAAGGTCATGTCCCATAAATGCGTTGTACCACCGCTGTACCACAGCCAAATAAGAAGGGACAAGTGGCGACCGAAGAACACCTTGAGCCGCCAAAGAGCAGAAACGTCACCATCAAAAGATTTCTGAAATGATTGATAAGTCGAATGTATGCGGTCGTAATTAAGACACGTCATTTAAGAGCTTTAAAGCAAACGAGGATACATTAATACAGAAAAAGACAAACAAAGACTAGTTGCAAAAGAGCATGAGGTTAAATATCTGACCCGAGTGGAACTGACTCAGCATGATCGGCACAAATATTTAAGGGGGTATTGTTAAGGTAAAAATAGTCGTGGCAGACACGTCATCACCATACACAGCCACGTAGGCAGGATCAAAGGAAAGTCAACTAACGAAGCAAGAATTCCCCCATGAGAACCTGTTCGGGAAAAGAGGAAGCTGCCCGACCACCGGCAAAGACAAGTTGCTCGGACAATAAATCTTACTCGGGCAAATGCTCGGTGTAGTCGGGAATCAATGAAAACAGATAGACAACAGCGCCTATATTCAAAACTCTGGGCGCAATCAGCAGCAAGCAACTCCATGATAAGCAACAGTGACTGCAGAGTTCCAAAAAGGAAACAGATAGATTTTCCGTAAATAAAGGAGGAAGAATCAGAATCAGACTTGGATTCAACCAAATCAGGAAATATACAAAAGAAAGAGAGTCCGAATCCGTTAAGGATTACAACACACAATTAGGGCACCACATACCAAAACCCTAATTAAACATGTATAAATACCCCTTCTTTACGCAAAAAGGGGGGGAGACGAGAGAGAGAGAGATTGTAGTATAGCATTCTTGTAATTCTTCTTCATAGTGAATTTGGCTTCGTTGCTTAGGCAACAAACCGTGGATGTTTCTCCAACCCTTGGAGTTTTACCACGTAATTGCTTGTGATTCCTAGTTTATTTCTTTTGTTTTCAATCATCCAAGTTCATAAATTATAACAATTCAAAAGATAAATCATTGACTCGGTGACCACCAAAAATCACCGTCAACAGCTTCCTTTTAAGAGTCCATGATTCAAACCATCTAGACATGGAAGTAAAACAATCTTCCCAAAAGAACATGTTCTTAATGAATCCTTCCTTATCAGCCTCCGAATAAAAATGCCATAAAACATTCTTATCTCCAACATACAAAGAAGAAAAGGGAAAGTCCCTCTTGGCTAGTCTTCTTCTCATCGGAGACACTGAAGTGAAATTTTTCAAGACTCCAATGGCACACCTAGATAACTAGAGCTCAGCATTCTGGTTCTTCTTCCATGACATCGCATTCTCCTTCACCACCCTAATGTCAAGCCTCCTCTAAAGACTCTTAGTAGGAACATTCAAAACCTCAACAAAGGACCGATGATTCCTAAGACCTTGAGCATAAAAATTATCTCTGTTACCTCCTCTACTCATTCCTTTTGATTTTTTTTCCTTATCCCTAAAGGCAGGGCCTTTATCTCGGTTTTTCCACCCATGTTCTGCAAGCTTAGCACTGATAGGCCACCCATAAATGTGTATACCATCCACCTTTGCAGCCACTCTAATTGCTTCCTCTTCCGAGTCAAAGAGATTAAAAGCAAGAACTCTGTCTTGACCTATTCTGAGAGGAGAGAAATACATCTCTAACTCTCCCAAAAACCTTGAACACCCCCCATAAACAAGCTACATCCACCTTCGGGTACAGGTTGTCAATGAAAATAGAGACTAGATTGTCTCTAAAGTCTTTCCTGCCTGCGAAAGTCTTCCTATCTTCATACCCAACTTCATCTCTCCTGTTATCTCCAAAGCCAAACCGATGAGAGCCTCTCTCATTAGCTTTCTCTCTCTTCATCATAGTTTTTTTTTCCTCCAACCATATTACTGATTGTTAAATATCCATTTAACAATGTAAAATTGAATTACCTTTTGATTCAACAATCCATGTTCAAAAGTATGGAACTTCAGGTTCAATTTGACACTTTAAATTTAAATTAAGAACTTCAAGTTCTCAATTGGATTCGAATTTAATTAGAACTTTTGGTTCTATGTTCATTGATCAAATCCAATCACATAATTGAAATAAGAACCACTAAATGTAAAACTAAATTTACTTTCTGATGTGGAAGATCCAACATTTTGGCAACCATAGAGCATACTTATAAAAATAGTTGTATAAATAAATTAAGTCAAAATAACAACAAAGTTAATAATATTGAAATACTTAGATTGTGCTCAAAATGAGATTATATATATTTACCATTCAAAATTAGATAAAATATATTTATCCTTTTGGGACTTTATGAAAATATATAAATATATAAATATATATTGCTCGCGTGTGTCTAAACAACCTTTAACAATTAGTTACCAAATTTTCGGATTAGTCAATATTCAAAAATAAAACAAATTTAACAAACAATAATCAAGTGTAATATGGTGCGGAAATATAAACGACACTTAATTTTTACGTGGAAACCTTCAACAAAGAAAAACCACAGGCTGATATGTGTGCCACACATAGTCCTCGAATCCACTATAGGTAATGATGATTACAACCCTAGTTTGACCTCTAGTCACACCATTCTCTGTTACTAATCCACCACTACTACCCGCAGGCCTTTTATAGCAAACCTAGACCAAGGGTGCTTGAGCACTACACACCGGTAGTCACAAGACTTAACTCTTAATGAAGAGATCAACAACCTATGTGAATATGATAATATTCTAAATGCAAATAATGCTAGGCTACACTAAATGCTTAACTAGATGTTATAATGCAAATCAACACTCTAGTTATCAACAACACCTACATGTACATGCATGAGGTGTCAATTAGTTGTAGAGATTTCTAACAATCTAATTGTCAACAAACAAAGCCAATTCAACACATGTTGTCAATAATCATGGTAAGGCCTAAAAACATGCAATTAACTAATGCAACCAATGAGTTGTCAATCAATAGGCCAATCAACACAAGTTGTCAAATAACATGGCAAGGACACTAAATGCAATTAACAAATACAATCAATGAGTCCTACACATCAATGTCTAAATGAAAATCATATAGACTTAGCTAGAGGCCAAAATAGTCCTAAATGCTAGCTATCAACAAGCAACTCATCTCAACCAAAATCAAAGACTCAAACATGTTATAAACAACATTAAGTAAAGAGTCATGCATTTAATTAACAACTAAATGCTAATCCTAGGCAAACATGTCATAAATATGAAACAAAGAGATGTAGAACATGTAGAGATTACCTAGTTAAAAAATTCAAGACAACCCATGCTTGGATGATGTTAGGAAGAAGCTAGATGCACATGGGAAGTGGTTTGGTTGAGAAAAGGTGAGTTCTTGGGAGCTTCTCTCTCTAGGGTTTGAGTTTCTCTCTCTAAGATCTGATTTTGAGCTCTCCAAATGTCTAAGAAGACAAGGCAACATATATATAGAGATGCAATCAAAATGATGTCATTTTATGGACAAACATCAAAGGTCGCCATTTGCGGTCACCATTTGTCAAATGGCGACCAAGTGGCGACCTCAGCTTTTCTTCTAGGTCGCCACTTGCGGTTGCCACTTGCCAAATGGCGACCTTTGACGCAACACACAAAAAACCTTCTTTGTCGCCATTTGTCTCATGGCGACCTCACACCTGATTGATTTTTCAAGAAAAAAATCATTTTGTCGCCATGGCGACACCATCAAATGGCGACCCACACAAATGACGACAATGTCATGATATCCACTTTGTGTACAATGCAAGTGAAACATTTGAATGCATCCTAATGCCTAACATGTCATGGCATTTTAATGAACAAGATACAATCAATAAAACATGCATAAAGTGATATTCAAGAACATGAATGCACACAATATAAAAACACACAACATACAAGTATTAGAAATATGCATGAGTTGTGAGTGTGTGCAACTAGATCTCTTCAAGAAGCAAGTCAAGTGATTACATTTTGCTCTTGTTCTTGAAGACATGTTGGGAAGTCCGGAAGCTTGCCAATCACAACAACATAAGCTACCCGTTACACACCAATCCCAATGTGATTTGTCATGAAATAAACCAATAAAAATGAGGCACTTACAATCTCCCCCTTTGGCTATTTCATGACAAAACAACCACTCATAAAATAATCCTCACAAAACACAAAATAAAGCTATTGGTCAACAAAAGTGTATTCTACGTTACAATGAGAGAAACCTTAGAATCTAAGTCTTCAAGGTCTTCAATCTCTTTGTAGATCATCATACCTACACACAATAGCAAGAAAGCACTTTTCCAAGAACAAGTGTATGTGAGGTGATCAAAAATAAAAAGCATTTGCACTCAAGAAAAGCAATACAAATTAATGCATGTGCAATGCTCCCCCTAAATGGTTACTCTCTCTCAAACTTCTCCCCAAAGCATATACAATGCTTCCCCTATATCTCTCATGACTTCTCCCCCTTTTTATCATGAGATAGGCAAAGGAGCTCCCCTTATCGAGTTGCTTTAGCAAAGAGAGCTATTTGCACAAAAGGCATTTGCATAATCATATAAACGAACTTTATGCAACTCAAGTAATTGAGAGAGATTCAAGGAGTTTAATTTTTTTTTTTAAATGTGTGACAAAGATGCTTTGCATGCAAGACATATTGCATTCAAGTTCAAAAACAATGGTATTTGGCAAAACAAACATCAAAAGGGTTTCCAAGTGAATTCAAACCAATTTGTGCCCTTTTGACATAATCAATCAAGATATAGTTTTTCGAAAGATATTTTTGAGTTAAGAGCAACTATATCAATCCTTAAGGGCAAAACAAGACATGGATTCAAAGATCCTTTTAGATTTTTCCAGATGAAACATCCGTATGATAGTAGCCTTATTTATACCTTAAGAAGAGAGAGAATACTAATTTGGATATAAAATCCTTATTGGTTAAGTGGATACAAGATCCTTATTGATTTTAGTCTTCTCATTTGCTTTTCACACATATTTTGCATATAAGCAATCAAAAAACATATCATGCATATCATTTTAAGCATGTCATAAAATTCTTATGTCATAGAGATAAATTATGGGTCATTCATATGTACTTTCCCAAATAATTCTCCCAGTCCAAAATTGCATGTTTGAGCATAAATATGACATGGATTGCAAGTAAAGCAATTGTGCACACTTATTATGAAAAAGCATATAAGTATATACATGCAACCAAAAATCTCAAGCAATTATCAAAAGAGCATAAATTTAATTGACTTTTTGCATATGACAATTCATGCAAGGTTGCTCTCTTTGCTTGAGCTTCCCATATAGGGTTAAATCCAATCAAGTCAATGGGAGGCATGAGCCCCTATAGGTTTACCAAGTCCATTTGACCTAGTAGCATCTACACACTACTACAAAAATCGCAAAAGAAATCGGTTATTTTACATGGAAGAAATCGGTTTTTAAAATTTTTAAAACCGATGTCTATTTGAGCGATTTAGAAAAAAGCTAGTTAAAGACATCGGTTTTTAACCGATGTAAAAGCATGCGAAAACACATCGGTTTTATATAAAACCGATTTAAAAACCGCGACATAAAATTGATGAATTATAAAAATTAATCTCGCCGTCCGACCGCTCCATCATCCGGCCACCGTCGTCCGGCCGTCGCTGCTGGCCCGCCCCGCCTTCCGGCCACCGTCCGGCCACCACCGCCGGCCAGCCCCACCTCTAATAATAATCACAATTAATCGTCAATATGAGGAATCGAACTTGCAACCTCAAAGTCGAAATGGTAAGCCTTTACCACCTGACTACAAGATTGAATGTGTTAACAATTGCACAATATTTATATATAACATATATGAGTTGTTAGAAATAAAAAAAAAAATAAAAAAACTTGTTTGATAAATTTAAATTTACTCAACTAATCAAAATTCTAATTTCTACTACAAACATCTATTAAAAAAATATTATTAGTGGGTTTATTTTTCATTTCATTTTTTGTGTGGTTTTACATGTGTTTTGCTGGAGATATTTTTGTGTAAATTTTTTTCTTAAAACTGTATCTTTTGGCAATGAAATAAATTTTTTTGTCCATGCTGGATTCTTCGATTTTTCGATACGAATCCAACGGTATAAAAAACATAAAATTTTGGGCGGTATTTTGAAAGTTATGAACAATTATTTAGTCAAAGGTCAGAAGTGATTGGAGATATTTTTGTGCAAAATATTTCCTTAAAACTGTATCTTTTAGCAAGGAAATAAATTTTTTGGTCCATGCTGGGTTCTTCAATTTTTCGATACGAATCCAACGGTATAAAGAACGTAAAATTCCGGGTGGTATTTTGAAAGTTATGATCAATTATTCAGTCAAAGGTCAAAAGTGATTGGAGATGATCAATTTTTGTGCAAACTCTTTCCTTAAAACTGTATCTTTTGGTAAAGAAATAAATTTTTTTGTTCATTCTATGTTCTTTAATGTTTTGATACGAATCCAACGGTATAAAGAACGTAAAATTCCGGTGGTATTTTGAAAGTTATGATCAATTATTCAGTCAAAGGTCAGAAGCAATTGGAGATGATCAATTTTTGTGCAAATTTTTTCCTTAAAACTGTATCTTTTGGTAAAGAAATAATTTTTTTCGTCCATTCTATGTTCTTCAATTTTTCGATACGAATCCAACGGTATAAAGAACGTAAAATTCCGGGTGCTATTTTGAAAGTTATGATCAATTATTCAGTCAAAGGTCAGAAGCGACGTGAATCCACGAGTGAGATGTTTTCATCGCTCATTTTCACACTTTTATAAATCGATTTTTGGAATATTTTCTAAACAAAAAGTGTTTGTTTGCATGTCTACTTTCTTGTATCAAAATTTTAGAAAATAAAGTTAAGTATTTTTAGAGATGCGCACTTGAATGTGGACATAGGTCAGATTTGAATTTCAGCAGAATTTTGCTTTTGAATCGATATCGGTTTTCCCAAAAACCGTTGTCTTTTCAAACCGTAATATTTAAGACATCAGTTTTAATGGAAACCGACTTCTTATTGGAAAAAAAAACCGTATCAGTTTTTCCAAAAACCGTTGTCTTTTCAAACCGTAATATTTAAGACATCGGTTTTAAGGACAACCGATTTCTTATTCGAAAATAAATCCATATCGGTTTTCCCAAAAACCGTTGTCTTTTTAAACCACAATATTTAAGAAATCGGTTTTTATAAAAACCGATTTCTAAAAGTTTTTTTAAATCGGTTATCAAAAAACCGATGTAAACAACCGATGTCTTTTTACATTTTTGTAGTAGTGACAGGTATCACATTTGCACAATGGCAAGCGGGTTCATTCTTTCTAGCCCACCTAAGTTCCATTTTATCATTTCTAGTGGTCATAGACATGTTTCTAAGATCCCTAGGTTCATGCAAACTTGCCCTCTTTTTCAACCGTTTTTCTTTCATGCTCTCTAACCTACACCTCTTGATGTAATCAAAGCAATTTGGTCTTAAGTGACCAATCATACCACAAAAATGACAAGTAGGTACAAAGTAAGAATTTATACCATTGCATTGAGATCTCATCGAGGCATTGCCATGTTGATAAGGTTGTCTTTGATGGTGCATCGGTTTGCTTCTCTTTGGAGCTTGAGCCGATTGGTGGCACATTTGTGGTCTAGCTTGTTGAGGTGGTTGAGCCGGTTGAATGTGTCTCTTTGGTTATGCAAAGTGTAAGGATTCTCATATTGATTGGCTTATTTCGTAGACAAACCACATGTTAGGGTTTGACTTGTAAGGATAGATTAGGCCCTCAAGACCTCAAGAGAAGAAGCACTCCAAAGGTATATTTCTTAGTGTTTCTAGCAATGAAGAGAAGTAATTGCACACACACACAACACTTGCACAATTCTTATTCTTGTATGTGTTGTGTCTTTATTTTGTGTTTGCATTATTGATTATTTAATCTCTCTTCTTGCATGTGTATATTGATTGCATCCTATGATTTTAAAATGTTCATCATGTTAGAAATAGGTTGCATTGTCCTCACCCTTCCTTACTCTTGCATTTGCTTGAGGAAGAAAGTGAGTGGGTTGTGCACTGGTCACCAGCGCAAGCTCACCAGCGCAGATCACCCAGTGATCGCCCAGTTGTCTGGCGCTGGTCATGCGCTGGACGTCCAGCGCAGCCCTCACCAGCGTAACTCGTCCAGAGATTCGTCGCTGGTGTGGCGCTTGTGTTGAGCGCTGGTCCACCAGCGCCTGTGCAATTTTTGCACTGTGCGCTGGTGCTGTGCTGGCAACCAGTGCAAGCTGACCAGCGCAAGAGATCATAGCTAATGCTTTTTTGTAAAACAACCTCACTCCACTAATGGCCTCTATATATACATGTTTATGTTTTTAGGTCAGTTTCAAGAGTTCCAAATATCATATTTTTCACTTAGAAAATATTTCAAGAGAAAAATCATCAAGAACTCACCTTTAAACACTCAAACCATTTCCTTTGATCATCAAAGTACATCTAGGATCATTCATGACCATTTAGGATTCATCCATGCATGGTTTTGCATCATCACATCGTTTTTGGTATGTTCTTCACTAATCTCATCTAATTTTAGTGTTCTTCATATCAAGTCTTCTTTTTATTTACTTGTATGTTTTTTGATCATATATTAGATACAAGATAGAGATTATTTGTGATGACATGATTGAGTGTTGTATTGTGATAGCTATCTAGGTTTTGCTTAATCTTGATTAGCTAAGCTTTTTGATATGTCATTTAGCTTTTGATATCTAGGATTGATTTCATTGATATATTATCATTTTAGGTAAGCATATAGAGTTGCCTTGCTCTTGTTGCATTTTGAGTATTTCACATATTCACTTAGGTTGCATTCTCTTCATTGAGAACTAAGTCTTGTGTTGCTTCCGGGATTAGGTAGCATAAATCACAAGCATTAGGACTAGGTTCACTCATACCAGGATTAGGTAGGTGTGTGATTACTTCCGGGATTAGGTTGTAATCTTTCTCACACTTAGTGGATTCGAGGTTCGAGTGTGGCTCACTTACATAGCCCGTGGTTTTTCCCGTGAGGGTTTCCACGTAAATATCAAGTGTCTTTTAATTTTCCGCACCATATTACACTTGCTATTTTGTATTGACTAGTAAAGGGTATTTTCATAATCTTGCCTATTAACGAAAATTGGATAAAATCGGATAAAATCTATTCACCCCCCCCCCCCCCCCCCCCCCTCTAGATTAATATTAAACACACCGTAATTTGTTTCACAAAGGTTGGGTAAGAAGCTGAGCTTTACCCTTTGTTGGCATCTTCATTTGGCCATTCATGGATGACTCTCCAAGATCAATCTTCCTCCTAGGGTGTTGAGGAGGTAAAGCTAAGCTTTTTCTTTGAGCTTGAGGTTGCTTGATCTTAGCCTTCTTCAACACTTCTAGATACCTCATCTCTTTGTCCTTAACAATCTTCAAAGGAGCACTCTTAGAAGATTCACCCACTTCAAGAGTCTTCTTGGGGTAAGAAGATTGAGGAGGCAGCTTAGGAACAATTTCCTTTACAAAAGTTGTCTCGTTGGGTGATGGTGTGGTTTCCTCATCAACAAACCCTAGGCCTCTCTTGTCACTAGGCATCTTCCTACACCCTAGCATCATGTTGAGCTTCTCTGTACCCAAAGTGAATTTAGCAAGTGACATCCTTGCTTCTTCAAGCTCTTTCTTCAACTTGTCCTCATTTCCTTTGACATGCTTTACTTCCTCATCTAAGAGAATCACCTTTTCTCTTAGTTTAAGATTATCTTCCTTCAACCCAAAAATCTCCTTCTTTTTATTTTTCTTTTTCTTTTTCTTTTTCTTTTTCAAGGAGTCATAAAAGAATGTCATAAAATCCTCATAACTTATTCTTTCCTTGTTGTAAAAAATCTCCAAGTCAGAGCTATCGTCATCACATGAGTATGAGCAACACTCATCAATTTGTCTCTCACTAATTGAGTCATCTTCCTCATCAAGACTTTTGTCTTGGTCATTTGATGTCATACTAGCAACTTCCCCTTGCATAGCTATATCAATCACACATCTAGCTACCTTTTCATCTACTCCTTCTTCGAGGTCACAAATAAAGGCATTTCTGCCTTCTTCTCCAACATTCACATGAGAGGCTCCAAAGGCAGTGTAGTAATTTGCAAGCTCTTCATCACTTGAAGAATCTTCTACACTCTCACTATCACTTGAAGAGGTGGCCATCTCCTTTCCATTTCTCTTGTTCTTCAAGTTACCACAAACCTTGGAGATATGCCCATATCCTCCACATTCAAAGCATTGAATGTCTTTTCTTGAAGACTTCTCTTGGCATGGCTCAACGTTCTTGGAGTCATCCTTTTGTACTCTGAAGAACTTCTTGAATTTCTTCACCATTTGAGCTACTTCTTCATTCAAGTCATCATCCTCCTTTTCAACTTTGGAGGTCTTCAAGGCTATCCCCTTTTGCTTCTTGGGAGATGAGGAGGTGGGAGCCTTTCTTGACTCATAGGCAAGTAGCCTTCCAATCACTTCACTCGGCTTCATCTTCTTGAAGTCACTATTCTCTTCAAGCGCCATCACCTTAGATTCAAATCTAGGAGGTAGTGACCTCATGATCTTTTGCTTGATCCTCTTATCCGAATATGGGTCACCTAGTTGATGGCTTTGATTGACAATGTCCATCAACTTCACTTAGAAGTCATTGAAGCACTCATGCTCTTCCATCCTAATACTCTCGAATAGAGTTTGAAGCACTTGGAGCTTGGACTCTTTTACCACTTCGGTTCCCTCATGTGCCGTCTCTAAGACTTTCCAAGCTTCATGTGCATTTTTGGTGATTTGGATGAGTTTATATTGACTCTCATCCATTGCACTAAGCAAGGCATGCATGGCCTTGTTGTTCCACTTCGAAGCTGCAAACTCTTCGGCGCTCCATTGAGCCTTGGGCTTAGGCACAATGCTTCCATCCCCGGCGGTCACGGTGGGAGGTGTGTATCCATCCACAATCACCATCCACACCCTATCATCTATCGCCGATAGATAGGACTCCATCTTCCCCTTCCATAAGGAGTAATTGTCACCCTTGAGCAACGGCAGTCTCACGCTCAACGCTCCCTCTTGGCTAGTCCCAAATTCACTCATAGTGTTTGGGTGAACGTATGCAAATGAATGCAAATGAATGTAGCACTCAAAATACACAAAAGCAAGACACACAAGCAAGAGCAAGGATCATCTAAGTATGTCTAGGAGCCTGCTCTGATACCAATTGAAAATATATAAATATATATTGCTCGCGTGTGTCTAAACAACCTAGAGGGGGGGTGAATGGGTTGTTAAACCAATTAGTTACCAAATTTTCGGATTAGTCAATATTCAAAAATAAACCAAATTTAACAACAATAATCAAGTGTAATATGGTGCGAAAATATAAACGACACTTGATTTTTACGTGGAAACCTTCAACAAGGAAAAACCACGGGCTGATATGTGAGCCACACACGGTCCTCGAATCCACTATATGTAATGATGATTACAACCCTAGGTTGACCTCTAGTCACACACCGGTAGTCACAAGACTTAACTCTCAATGAAGAGATCAACAACCTATGTGAATATGATAATATTCTAAATGCAAATAATGCTAGGCTACAATAAATGCTTAACTAGATGTTATAATGCAAATCAACACTCTAGTTATCAACAATGCCTACATGTACATGCATGAGGTGTCAATTAGTTGTAGAGATTTCTAACAACCTAATTGTCAACAAACAAAGCCAATTCAACACATGTTGTCAATAATCATGGCAAGGCCTAAAAACATGCAATTAACTAATGCAACCAATGAGTTGTCAATCAATAGGCCAATCAACACAAGTTGTCAAATAACATGGCAAGGACACTAAATGCAATTAACAAATGCAATCAATGAGTCCTACACATCAATGTCTAAATGAAAATCATATAGACTTAGCTAGAGGTCAAAATAGTCCTAAATGCTAGCCATCAACAAGCAACTCATCTCAACCAAAATCAAAGACTCAAACATGTTATAAACAACATTAAATAAAGAGTCATGCATTTAATTAACAACTAAATGCTAATCCTAGGCAAACATGTCATAAATATGAAACAAAGAGATGTAGAACATGTAGAGATTACCTAGTTAAAAAATTCAAGACAACTCATGCTTGGATGATGTTAGGAAGAAGCTAGATGCACATGGGAAGTGGTTTGGTTGAGAAAATGTGAGTTCTTGGGAGCTTCTCTCTCTAGGGTTTGAGTTTCTCTCTCTAAGATCTGATTTTAAGCTCTCCAAATGTCTAAGAAGACAAGGCAACATATATATAGAGATGCAATCAAAATGATGTCGTTTTATGGACAAACATCAGAGATCGCCATTTGCGGTCGCCATTTGTCAAATGGCGGCCAAGTGGCGACCTCAGCATTTCTTCTAGGTCGCCACTCGCGGTCGCCATTTGCCAAATGGCAGCCTTTGACGCAACACACAAAAAACCTTCTTTGTCGCTATTTGTCTCATGGCGACCTCACACCCGATTGATTTTTCAAGAAAAAAATCATTCTGTCGCCATGGCAACATCATCAAATGGCGACCCACACAAATGACGACAATGCCATGATATCCACTTTGTGTACAATGCAAGTGAAACATTTGAATGCATCATAATGCCTAACATGTCATGGCATTTCAATGAACAAGATACAATCAATAAAACATGCATGAAGTGATATTCAAGAACATGAATGCACACAATATAAAAACACACAGCATACAAGTATTAGAAATATGCATGAGTTGCGAGTGTGTGCAACTAGATCTCTTCAAGAAGCAAGTCAAGTGATTACCTTTTGCTCTTGCTCTTGAAGACACGTTGGGAAGTCCGGAAGCTTGCCAATCACAACAACATAAGCTACCTGTTACACACCAATCCCAATGTAGTTTGTCATGAAATAAGCCAATAAAAATTGAGGCACTTACACTTTATTTTAAGTCCACGTCCTCCTAAATAAATCACAAAAATGATTGCACAATATCCATTAACGATTGGATATTTGGTTATGACTATATCATAACACTAAGTTCATAATTTACCATTTTGAGAATTTCAGGTTGTTTATAATAAAATTCATTTTAATAGAAGTTTAAAACTTCATTATAACTTCATGTGCATATATAAACTTCAAGTTTATAATTGAGAATAATGAATTTTAAAACTTCAAATTCCAAAAATAATTATCACTTCAATTAGAATTTATAACTTTAGGTTCTGATTCAATGTAAATTCATTGTTTTTATATTTTGATTTGAGTGCAATCGATAAATTCCAATAAGATTTTTTATTATCATTATATTAAGCTTTGGACTTTTTGATTTTACAATCTTAAAACACTAAATTGAGCTTCAGGTTTTTTGATTTTACAATATTCTTACATCAAATCAAACTTCAGGCTTTCTGATTTAACAATTATAAAATATATATCAAATTGAGCTTCAAACTCTTTGATTTTACGATCTTTGGGTTGCAATAAAATTAATTTCATTTTTGCAATCTTCCAGTTGCAATACTATCATTTAATCTTTCTTTTTCTCGGCAACCCAGTGAATATTAAGTACAAATTAAGAAGAGAAATAATATAAACAATTTTTTTCTTAGCCCAAAATTAGAGAAAGAAATACTTTACAATTTCTTGGATCTCTCGGTCTTATCAAGAAGGTGTTATCTCTTATCACGTATATATCGAATTTGGATTATATGACATCTTGTCTTCAAACAAAAAACGTTCAAATCTGAAACTTGAAACATATAATGGTTAGAGATTCGTGCTGATATCGTGTTATAAAATGAATAAGAATAAACAATAATATAAAACATAAACTTAAAATATAAGAAGAGAGAAAGAATAAATCAAAGAGAGTAGTCTTTTATTCCTCAATTGTTCTCATTAAAAGTATGTAAAATACAATGGTGAGAGACCCTTTATATAGCCTCACAATCCCACATTACATTAAGTATACATAAATTACATTATAATGAATAATAAAATTGATCATTATGATAGAGCTAGTGGGAATACAAAAGGATGGAAGTTTCTTCCATGGATTTATGGATATTCATTCATATATAATTGCATAATATTTATAACAGGCATTTGTTTATTTGCATTTTCAATCTGTGTTGATGTCTGTTCTAAAAAAGTACATCTTATTTGTGTTTTTTCAGCTTAAGCCAACTAGCTAGTCTATTAACATCACTTTTTTTACTTGTTAATTGATTTTTCATCAAATTAGTCCTACTGTTAGTCAAACTAACAGTCAACCATTACAAAATCAGTTAAAAGTCTTTTTACCCTTATTAGATGATGAATGAGTGGAAAAACGAGTTTGCTCTCTAATTAAATAGATTTTTTTTTTTTCATAATTGATGATAATAATTAAAAAAATTTAGATAGATGGATCTTGACCTTCCATCTTAGAGATGGATGGTGGAGATCAAATAAAAAAATAAAAATAAAAAACTATAGAATTTAAGAAAAATATTGCCAAAACAAAAGATAAAAAAGAAAAACCGAATAGAAAATTATAAATAAATAAATAAATAAATAAAACCTGATTAGAAAGTTTTTTTTTTTCTAAGAAATCAAATTCAGAAACTTAATTAATTTTACAAAAAGAAGAAATTAAAAAAAAATACAAAAAAATAACACAAAAAAAAAAAAAATTGAAACAAGAGGTGGATATCGGATCCCTACATTATGTTTCAAAAAAAATTATTATTTTATTAAAAAAATTTCTTCTTTTTATAAAATTATTTTAAGTTTTTTTTTTAATTTAATTTCCTTTAAAAAAAAAAAATAAAAAAAAAATAAAAAATAAAAAAAAAACTTTCTAATCAGTTTTTTTTAGTTTTTTTTGAACAGCAATTTATTCAAGAGGTCCACAAAGCCCAGAACAAGCAAGCAACAAGAACCCAAAAGGCCAGAGACAACGAAGGCCCCAAAAACAGACAGCAAAAACAAACAAAACCCAAAACAAGCCCAACAATAACACAGACCCAAAACCACAACACTGCCTAAACGGGCCCAAAGCAAGAAGACCAAAAACATAAAAAGCCCAAAAACTAAGCAACTGACCCTCACAACTCAAAAGCTACTAAGAATCAAGACAACAAAGAACAGCAATCCAGGAAACACCACGACCAAAAATTAGAAAAAATTATTGATCCTTCGCCATTTTCGCCTTGATTCCCATCAGTTTCGCAATAACCTTAGCAATAATGTCAGCCATCTTCACTTTTTTAACTTTGAAATCGTATCCCACAGAAATGCCATAATCAATAACCTTAAAAATCTCCTCCTCAAGTTTCCCTGACATAATAAAACAATTCTTGGAACTCCTCAACTTCATGTCATGACCCTTAACAGCAAGGCAATAATCTCTACCCTTCCTCCTCTTCGAATTTTTAACAGTTTCAACATTGTTTCCCCACTTCACCGGAACTGTGATTAAACCTGATGTTTGAGACAACTTCTCGTTATCTGACTCGCCTTTACCACTCAATAACACACTATCACACCTCAAAAAATTGGAATTCAAAAGCAACCCCTTCCCATCAATGAGATCACCATTAGCCAAGACTCCTCTATTCTCACAAGACAGCTTGGCAATAACCTTTGAATCCACCATTGACTTCTTTTTTGAAAAAAAGTGACAGCTATCTCTAGCTTTGTCTGATATGGACAGCTCACTGACTTCATAACCCTTGTCTAGCTTCATAAAGCATTTAGAAGACTCCTTTCTTGCAGTAGCCTCAAGTCCCTCAACATCACTGACCAGACCATCATCTCCAAGGCTGCTCCCACCGTCTACCCTATCGTCCGCAGACCTAAGCTGCAATAAATTGACATTATCAGTTTGATCCCATACCCTCCCACTACAGGCTTCCCTAGGATTAACAACACTACACCTCAAACCTTTTCTTGGAACAAGCTCCAACTTGCCACAACCACTACTCCTCCTGACAGAGACAACAGATAAAGGAGGGTTGTCACCAACCCCTTTCTTGGAATTAAATGAGGCGCCATTTAATTCACGGTTCCCCAGCCCATTTCCTTTGTCTTTGACACTCTTACCACAGCCTTCCCTAGCATTTTCTTCAGAACATAGCTCCATTGAGCTCTCATCAATCTCAATGAATGTCTTCTTCTCCCTGCTATTTCCTTTTTGGAAGCTATCTTGATTCTCCTCCTCTTCTTGACTTGGATTGAAACAGGATGGGGCCTTATCTTCTTTGAAACCATAATCTTTTATAGAAACAAAACCTGCCTTAGCCAGATCAACCATATGAACCCCTTGATCTCTCTCACACTTATTCTGCAAAACCAGAATTTTTGCCAACCAAGAGGAATCAATCCTCTTCCCATCCTCCTCTATCTTCACGACAAACGAACCACCCCCACTTATAACTTTGATCTCATTGGGACAAGGATGATGAATGGGAATTAAGACTAGAATTCTACCAAAATCGAAACGAACTCTAGTCTCAGTCTTCTTATCCACCAAAAGAGGTTCACCAATCATCCAACCCAAACTCATAAAAAACTTATGATTCCAAAATCTTAAAGGAATTCCTGAAACATATATCCAAACTAATCTTGATTGCGGGATTAACGAATCTGACCAGTTAACTACCGAAGAAAAGCAGTCATCCCATAAAAAACGATTCTTAATGAAACCTTCCTTTTCATCTTCTGACTCAAAACTCCATAAGATACATTTGTCACCAATATATGCAGAAGAAAACTTAATACCTTTGCAAGATAAACGATCATTGACACTAGACACATCAGAGAAATTATGTAGAATTCCCACAGCACTTTTCTTGAGCCACTCTTGATCATTCTCAAACCATTCCATGGTCATGATTTCCTTTTTTCTCTTCTCATCACCGCCAACTAATTTTTTCAAGAACCCACTCACTTCACCACCAGCCTGCCTGCTTGAGAAAACATCTTGCCCCCTAGAACCATCTCGATTTTCTTCCGATAACATCCTCTGATTCTTCATTAGCATAGGCTGCCAGGGGCTTGAGACAACCTCTGCAAAACTGCGAACACCCTTCTTTCCATCTTTGAAGGAACAGTCAATTCGAGGCTTAGGCATCAAAGGCCATCTCCTTTTCCAGCCGTATGATGCAACCTTAGCACTCAACTGCCTACCAAAAGCAACCATCCCATTCACCTTCTTAGCTACAATGGTTGCTTCCTCCACCGTCTCGAAGCGAATAAACCCAAAACAACTCCCACGAAAGCTCTTTTTGGAGGAAAGAAAAACATCTCTAACCTTCCCCAAAGGTTTGAAAAATCTCCACAACCCCACCGAATCAATGCTAGGACAAAGATTATCAACAAAGATTGACACCAGTCCTTCCCGGAAATCCTTCTTCAACAACTTGCCGCTTACAATATCCTGACTCCCTTCACAGCCAAGGGAGTCAGACCATCTCTCTCTAGATTTCGTTTTCTCTCTCATTTCCTCCAGGATCATAACACTATCATTTATGCAAATGTCAAGATGAAAAAACGATTGATACAATCACGATTCACGACTGTATTTAAATCAGTTTTTTTTAGTAAAAATCATTTTTTTTTATATTCAATTTTCTTTTTTATCTCTGTTTTTGTAATTTTTTTTAATTAAATAGTTTTTATTTCTTTTGTTATTTGATCTCCATCGTCTATCGTCCATCTTTGAGATGGAAGGTGGAGATCCATCTATCTAATTTTTTTTTTCATTATTCTTTTAAATGTTTTTTTTATCAATTATGGAAAACCTATTTAATTAGAGGTCTAGAGGGCAAACTCGTCTTTCCACTCATTCATCGTCTAATATGGGTTAAAAAGGCTTTTAACTGATTTTGTAACGGTTGACTATTAATTAGTTTGACTAACAGTAGAACTATGACATGTTGTTGCAGTGTCGTGAAAAAATGAACAATTAAGTTTGACATCGCCAGCGCGCGAGTCATAGAGACTAGCACAACGGCAAGTGAGGGTATCATTCTGCAGGGAGGTGGAATCCGCCGACCATCATCGATTCTAGCGTTATTAGACAACACTCCAAGAGGACTTGTGTGTTATGTGTGCAAAGAATGTAAATAATACTATAACTAAATAAATTATAAACAATAGTATATACATGGATAGAATGGAATGGAGAGATGTAGCATGAATTGTGATTACACTAAGGAAATGACTCAACCGTAGCAATCCTTCTAATTACGTACTAGACTCACTTAGTCCCTCAAATGTGCAAGTATACCATAGGATCATGTCCCCTTAATTGATCTCTAACACCTCTCGAGGTTTTAGAAATCGCATCCACACAATGCATGGATTCATTAAGTACCGTGGGACACATACACAAACCCTGTACGCAAGCCTCACGTATATCTACCTTACTGGTCATATACAGAACGTGAATATTTCAAGAGCATGTTAATGCACAATCGCACGATGCATAGCACACATCCAATAATTCATTCATGAGGCTAACCAAATATAGGATGGCAACCAAGTAAAAGTATCAAACATACGAGATACCCATATAACATAAGCACAAGTGCACCAGTATGTTATATGCTCGTGTTCCCCTAATTTATCTATAATCTCTCTCAATGTCTTAGAGATCGCATTAAGAGCTGGGGGAAACACACATGAGCATTATATGCCAGCCTCTCGTATCTCTACCTTACCGGTCATATATAGAGGATATCTCGTTGAGCATGTCATGTGACACCACACAACATATAACACACAACAAAAATATCATTCACGAGGTGGCTAACCAAATGAAAGCATTAAGCGGAAGAAATACCCCTATAAATACACAAGCATAAAAGAAATTCAACGGTCTCTACTCTAGATAAGGATTTGGTTTTATCTATCTCCCTAGGATGGCTAAAAATGGGAAACAAGTTTACCTAACACTAATGTGCAAATAAGTGGTTGTTTATCATTAAGGACATTCAATTTAGGTAAAGAGTTCATTCTCTTGATTTGGGAATTATCTCTAAATCAATTTATTACCCAATCTGGCCAAGGATGAGCAATTGTGTCTTAATAACAAGACCCATTAAACACAAGAATATTGAACCAATGCCAATTTAGGATATTCAATGCATGAGCTTAAATCTTTCACACTCTTTGGAGCTAAAACTCTAACACTCAAATTACTCTAAACATGGTATTTTGGTCATCCATCAATCAATCAACAATCATGGGATGCTAAATTACACTACTCATACTCTAAATTGCCGTTTTTGCCGTTTTAGGAAAGTTTTATTTTCGCAATAAGTTTAGTTTTCCAAGTCCAAATTGACTTTTGTCAATTCCGGCTTGCTTAGAATTCTTTTTTTTTTTTATTTGTTTCCGCATTTATCTCAATTTTTCCTTTTTTGGTAATTTTCGTAATTTAGGCCTGTTTCCTTGCTTAACAAGGTTACAGATTAGGTTTAGGGTTTGATTGCTTTAAATAGTCCTGTAACCCGAAAGGCCATTTAGTTTTTGATTTATAAAATTTAGAGTTTTTCTAATTATCTCCCAATTTTGGTACCTTAAGTGGGTCAACGAATTTGAAGCATGATATTCTGGTATCTGTGTGCGGATCAACAGAACATTAGTAGGTTGTTTTCGACTTGTTTCTTGCAGGTTTTTCTCGACAAAGCTTCCGCTACATTAGACTTGCCCACTACCAACCATTCAAGGTGTAGAGAATGAGCAGGTAATGAATCCTGCTTATGATTACTGGCAACGTCAAGATTCTCTGATTTTGTCTTGGCTTTTATCAAGCCTTTCTGAAAATTATCTCTCAGATTTGGTCAAGAGTAATACATCAAGTGAGATTTGGTCCACTCTGTTAAGATCATTTGTTTCACAAACAAGAGCTAGGGTTTCTCAATATAAGTAAGAGATTCAAAAATTGAAGAAAAATAACCTCTCTATGAGAGAGTATTTGTCAAAAATGAAATCACTATCTGATGATTTAGCTTTAGTTAGTCATCAACTCTCTAATGATGATCAGGTTAGCGATATTACTAATGAGCTTGGACCTAAAGATGAATATGTTGTTGTTTCAATCACATCTAGAGTATAACCTTACACTGTGAGTGAAGCTTCTGCTCTTTTGCTTGCTCATGAGAAAAGAATTGATGCGTATGCACTGAATCCAAATAGGTCAAGTCCAACTGCAAATTTGGCCTTCAATACCCCTTCAAGTCCAAATGTGCATGGTGGGATTTGAACCCCTCACCACTTATGTGGAAGGGGGGTGCACTACCAATTTTGCTAAGAGCATCTCCAATGTAAAAGTGGCTTATAAAAAAAATAGACGTTACATAGGATAAATAGACAGTCTATTAAAAAATGTATATCCAATGTAGTTGTGCATATTTAACCTCATGTTGATATGGCAAAAAGAAAAATCAGACATTGTCAACATGACTGTCCACTTTCAGACGGTCTGTTGCACAACTATTTTTTCGACTGACTTAGTAAGTATTTAAAATTTATATTAATTTTTCATCTATTTTTGGTAATGAAATAAAATAAAATAAAAAGTGGATACGTCATTAAAAATAAATGTGTTTTAAACAGAAGCATTGGAGACCAAATTTTAAGTTGATTGTCTATTAAATCTATTTTTATGTCACATATGAAACAAGTCTCTTGACATTGTTGCTATGTCAACAATTTTATTTTTTATTTTTTTTGTATGCAAGTCACTTTTACATTGGAAATGCTTTAAGAGGTACATATTGATTTCATCTTCTAATATAGAGGGATTGTGTAAATCACATATCAATTATATCTCCTAATGTAGAGTAATTGTATCTTTTAATAATAAATAAATAAATAAAATTGTCTTGTTGCCAACTTGTTCACCTTGTAATAATCCGGCCAAATGAAAATGAAAATACATCTTATATAAGTTTTGTAGATGAATTTGAGCAACAGCTTTTCATGTTCAGCACTAACAATCATAAATACAGAAATCTATGGATGCAATTTACGGTTTTTAACATGATTAATTATTATTCAATAAATTTCTATACCTTAGCACTTTGTTCCTCCATGGTGTCTGTATTTCAGCTGTTCGATCTAGCCAGCTGATATAGCGTTCGCAATCTATAAAAGACACACACATATAAATATATATTCAGAATAAATATCTTTGCGCTTGGGGCAATGACGCAGCTCATGAGGTTCTAACCAAGGCGCCTCAAATGCTGGTTGAAAACTATTTCCAAACCCCCTCCTTGGCCTGTGCCTGGCTCAGGCCATCGATAATTTCTGGAAGAGCTACCTCTGAGGCAAAGCTCTTAAAAAAAGAAAAAAAAAAAACAAAATCAGAGTAAATACGAAAAACAGTCAATTAATTTTTATTTTTTTTGAATTAATAATTAATTAATTGAAAGTATATAATTTTATATTTGGTCCAATTATAATAGCATTTTTAAAAACTTAAAATAATTGCAACAATAATAACATTTTTTTTATTTATTTATTAATGATTAATGATAGCTTCAGCAATTAAATGTTATGAAAGAATAATATTTTATAACATTAAAAAAAAAAAAAAAAAAAAAATTATAGCAGGTAAAGAATGCTGAGAACAGATAAAGCTTTCGGTGAATGTTATTGTTTACCTGATTGTTGTAGTGCAGGTTACGAAGGGGCAGCATTTCGTTACTTGGAGGCCGAAATATTGAAACCACTTTCCTCGTCAGCAACTTGGCACAGTTATAAGAAACCAACGCCAAATAGTTACCCAGACGAATCATGAGAGCTCCAACGCAAATGAACACTATGACCAAAATCAACATGAAATAATAACTTGGGACGTGATAATAAGAACCAGCTGATCTGACAAAGAATTTTGGCATATTGTCATTTGACAGAAGAAGGTAAACAGCGAAAGTTGCAAACCCACCAAGAAACATCAAACTTCGGCAAGGAAGCGAGTATAACAGCACAAAAAGATTGCCAATACATGTCATGAAACCAACTGTATTGAAGAAAATGATGTAGAAGATGAGTGGCAGTTCTCCATATACGACATCCTTGAATCCATATACTACACCTATATATTTAACCAGACTTTCTTTTGGAAAGTAAGTTGGAAGGCCACTGATTACAGAAAAAGCCAACCCAATGAATATTGCAAGGACTGCCAAAATATATCCTTTCTTTATCTCCAAGGTCCGCCTTGAAGGAGTAGTCCTCCTTCTCGGAGAGTCACAACTAGCCTCATGAAGGGATCTAGAGCTCCTCCTTGGAGAGTCACGACTAGCCTCATGAAGGAATCGGCCAATTTCCTGAGTTTCCAAATCACGACTAGGAATATTATAGTAGAGGCTCAGGGCAGTATCACCATTATTGTTCATAGCCTTAACCCGATTTGCAAAGCCGTCCTCCTTAAGACACATCTCCACAATCTATGACAACACAAAAAACCTATATATACTTATTACATGCCCAGAATTTAAATGTAGAACAGAGAAAGTGAGCCAGCTAATTACCCGGAGTTGTTTGTTGTTGACAGCAATATGCAGAACGGTATTTCCTAGTTCGTCCTTTTCATCAAGCAGATACTCTTTGTTAAGCTTCTTAACCTCTCCCAACAAAACCGTGAAAATGCCATGATGCTTGCACTCGGTAACTAGATGTAAAACCGTCTGCTGCTTCGAAGTCCGCTCTTCAATTAAGTCCGGACGAGCTCTGAGTAAAAGCAATATCTTTTCTTCGTTGCCTTTTAAGATGGCCACGAAGAGAGGTTTAAGGTCAAGTACTTTTGGATTAGCTGACAACTCCAATTGAACAGGCGAGATGTTTGAAGCAGCCATAATTCGTGAGTTTTTTTTTTTTTAAAATTCACATGTCTCCTTTGGGTGATCTTGAATTAGCTGTATGTGTTTTCATGGCGTCAAGACTTCCGGGAATTTCACTGTATACTTTGATCCAATTTCTCTCGGATGAAAGCAATAATGTATTAAAGGTTAAACAAAGGGTACTTCCAATGAACTTCTCTACAATTTCAATAAAAGCGTTCGAGGTTGCAGGTTCGAGTCCTCTCCTTTAAAAAAAAAAAAAAAAAAAAAAACCCTAAATTTATATAATAATGTAATATTTAAAATAAAAAAATAAAATAAATAAAATAAAAGCTCCATCATAGTCTTCTATACATTTAGACAATGTTTGGTTCGCGGAAATGATACCATATGAAAATAAATCCTTCTAGGAATGGAATCCATCTAGAAAAATAAAAAATAAAAAATAAAATACTTTTTCTAAAAGAAATACTAATAAATTTAAAAAAAATTCACCAGTGGCGGTGGAGGAGGCACAAGCCTCGATCCTCTAGTGATGGAGGCTCTCAATTCCTCCAATGATGTAGGCAATGGCCTCCGACAGTGATGACGATGATCCGCTGTTGGTTTCACCAGCTCCGATTATGAAGGAAGCCACTGGTAATGATCTCGATCCACTGTTTGTTGTTTTTAATTTTAATTTTTGAATTTTATTTTATTTCCGGGACAATTTGGCAAATTCGGTATTTTAGTGACGGTAACTTCCACGAATAACACAAAATGATAAACATTTCTTTTAATAATAATAATAATAATAATATGAAGAGTTAATAATGTTATTAATAATTAATTCAAGCGCATAAAAATAAAGAATATTTTCATTTGCCTTGTTCTCAGGAGTCATAAGTAAGTTTACATAGTATCAATCGTCAACAAGACATAGTGTCAAACGTCAACAAGGGTTAAAACTTGAACGTAGCAGGATGTACCGTGTATCGCCTACCGTGATACTGATATATCAGCAACATCGGATGCATCCAAGATCTTCTCGCAAATAAGACATAGTGTCAACCGGCAACAAGACAAAGAACACAAAATTTCCATGCAACTAATGTTACCACTAAAATAAAAATAAAAATGAAGAGTTAATAATGTTATTAATAAAATATATTATAATTAGCTTCGACAATACAAATCGGTGTTTTCACAAGTCAAACGTCAAAATCAAAGACAAAACATGTGAGCCAAGACAAAGAACACAAAATTTCCAAGACAAAACATGCACTTTTGTTTGTTTAGTTGTAAAATTTCCTTGTGTTTGTTGAACATATCGAAAATCAAGGAAAGCAATCTACAGACTATAGGAAGAGCGATCAGGAGTAATAAACCCTTGATAGATGTTTTGAATTTCTTCGCAAAGAAATTCTTATTTCTGGTATAGTGGTTGCAGTGTCGGCTTTCTTCGGCCTTCTATTTTCGAAACCAAAGATGGAAACTGAAAATTATTGTCCACGGTATGAATTATATTTAGCTGCGCTGGCAGGTGGTGAAGAAGGGGTAGCGAAGATTCTCCCAGAAAGTCCTGAATTAGCTCTAGAGTCGAAGATTCCCTGTCGTTGGGTTGCGATGGACATATTAGGGAAGACTCCTCTGCAAATAGCCTTCGCAAGTGGCAGAGTTGACGTGATTAAGGAATATTTGAGGGCTTACCCTGAGTCAGCCACAGACAGAGAAGAAAAAGTTGCGCAGCTCTTGCTCAAATCCATTCAAGAAAGAAGAAAGTATAGAGGTTTAGATTTGTGTTTATCGGAGAATATCTTGCAAGTAGCTGTGAAGTCAGGTGATTTAGAATTTGTAGCAAAGATAATCCAACTATGTCCTGAATTAGCTCTAGAGTGGGATCTTAGAGGCAATACTGTTTTGCACTCGGTGTCTGTTCAAGGCCACCTGGAAATGGTCAGATCACTCGTAAAAAGCAATCCTGAGCTTTGTCTTGTGAAGAACATAAATGATAGAACTCCTATGTACATGGCGGTCATGGGAGGCAAAGTTGATGTGGCTTTTGAATTGTTGAAGGCTTGCCCTGAGTCAATTATGGTGGTCTCAGCCACAGAGGAAACTCCCCTTCACGTTGCCATAAGACAGTGGCAAGAAAATTTCCTGGAGCTCTTGATCGAATCCATTCAAAAAAGAAGCGATTATGGCCATTTAATCAATAAAAAGGATTGCGCTGGCAATACGGTTTTGCACCTTGCAATAGCAAGAAAACAGTTCCAAGTAATATTTCTTCTACTGCTAATTATTTTCAGATATTATGGTTCAAGTAAATAAACCATATCAATATGATTATTGTCTCTGTCTGTTCAATAAAACAAAAAGGAGAGTGTTTGAATTTTAGATTTTTGCAAAAATACGACATACCCTGTTTCTTTTTTATGCAGGTCATAAGATTATTGCTGAGTGAGGGGCCTAGCTGTAATGGTAAGGTGGATGTAAACGCTATGAATAATGGTGGTTTCACAGCTTTAGACATTTTAGATGTTTTACCACAGGAAGGCAAGAGAGATGTGGACATCGAAATGATTCTTCAAAGAGAAGGGGCCATGAGAGCTACAGATTTGGGTAAAGTGATATTGGACTGTAGCAACAATGAGAAATGGATTGAATCACAGAGAAATGGGGACCGATCATCACATCTACAACCTACCTGGAAATGGCCTAGGAAGGCAAGACGCAAAACCCCAAGAGAAGCATATGATGTTTTGTTACTCACCGCGGCATTGATTTTAGCACTAACCTTCCAAGCAGCGCTAAGTGCCCCAGGAGGAAAGGTGGTTGGTAACATCATCAAAATCAAATCCAGCTCAAGTTTGGGGTTTCAAGTTTGCAAACAAAGCTCTAATTATCTGCTTCGATTATTCATTTGGTTCAATTCCATAGCCTTCATCGCATCAGCAGCCTCAATGATTATAATCATCGTGTATGAAACTGCCTTCAAGCCAATGATGTTAATTTCTGTCTTCTCAATATATGGAGCCTATATATGCTTAATAAAGGTTGTATCCCCTCTAGATGCTTTGCCTGTGTTCTTACTGGGAAGTCCTCTGATCTTGTTGGCATCTATTTCAAAACATCTTGCTCTCCACGCTACACCTCTGATATTGTTGGCATCTATGTCGAAACATCTTGCTCTCCACACTACACTGCTTAAACATTTCAATCGGCATGGATCAGGTTTATAAAAGCAAAAAATCATCAGATCTCGAAAGGCTAGCTTCTTTCACAACTTATCATGTTTGTTTACCAGTTACCTTATTTCCTTACTTGTCATTGTGAGCATCTTCTGTGTTCAAGAATATCCTAATGCCTCTGGTCAGGCATTTATTAAATTATTATAAGCAACTCTTATTTTCTTATAAACACCAGAACAGTGATGTTTTGTTGTGTTTCATATCTAGTATTGTATTGCTTGATGTTTTTGTAAGAATAATCAGCTGCAACTGTAAAATACAGCAGCTGGAGTTTCATGAACTATGTTTGTAAAAACGATTTAACATATTAATGCAGCTTGCATGTGTTTAGTTAATTATTCTTTCATAACCTTCAAATCCTATTTGATTAGACCCAAATTATAGAGATATATGTGGTTCACTTCTTAAATTGCTTGCTACTGGGTTACTAGATTACTGCCAAGTCAGGTGATCAAGAAATTGTAGCACAGATGCTCCAAGAAATTGTGCTCTAGATTTAATCTTCAAGGCAACAAGTTGTGGAGCTCTTGCTGGACTCTATTCAAGAAAGAGACGATTAGGGTGAAACGGTTTTGGCGCATTGCTGTATCAAGAAAACATCTCAAGTAATATTTCTTCTCTATTTCCTCTGCCACTAATTATTGTTAAATATAAAGGTAAGGGACAGAAGCTGTAGGTTGAGGAAGTAAACCATATGATATTAGACTGTAGAACAACGATAGCTGTATTGAATCGCAGAGAATTTGGCATCTACAAACTACATGGTGTATGGATAGTTCATATAAAATCCCAAGAAATGCCACAGTGTTTATAGCATTAACCTTTTATGCAGTATTTGGCTTCTCCTGTGAACAGGCTGGTTGATAACATCAAATAAATCCAGCTCAAGGTTTGCCTTTCAAGTTGGCAAGCAAAGTTTTTATCTACTGTGATTATACATTCGGTTTGATTCCGTTGCCTTCATTATATAAGCGGCCTCAATTATTATAATCCTCATGCCTGAAATTCCCTCAAAGCAATGGATGTTGAATATTTCTGTGGTCTCTCTTTATGGAGCTCATATATGCTCAAAAATGGCTATATCACCTCAAGATGCTCTCTGCCTGTGTTCTCACTGGGAAGCGCACCGATGTTGGCATCCATGTCGAAACATCTTGATCTACTCAGTACACTGCTTAAGTTTTTGCCGTGATATGGATTAGATTCCATAAAAAATTAGTTTGCAGCTACCTTATTTCTGTTTTAAAGAATAAGCTGACTCTTGTTTTCTTATATCAAAATGTGATATTATGTACTGTTTTATAGAAAATCAATCTATTGATAGAATAATAAGACGAAAATTAAGCAAGCCAGTCTTTCATGCACAATGTTGTATAGAAAGTGTCACAATCTCAAAGTAACATGCATGCATTCCTATTGAAATATTGTGACCATATGCCAGGATCAAAACCCTTCGAATCATATCACTACTTAGACCATTTGGAGCAACCATAGATGGGATTTCTATGCCTCAATTACAACAGCAAGATAATAGTATAAACAGAGGATCCGGTATGATGTTGGGGAAGCAATGTCATCAAACGGAAGCAAATGTCTCAATGTATTGATAAGCATTAGACCAGCAAAATCTAAGAGAACCTTCATGATGAATGCCTTCACTATAACGACGACCTACTAACAAAAAACCTAACTAATATAAGGCTACAACACCTATAGAAATACAACATGAAGGAGCCTACTACTAACATTGTTGTTGAAACTTCTTTGATTCAAGTACTAAGACAACTACTAGCAATCTTCAACCTAACTAACAAGTAACAAAAACCTTTGAAACAACTTCTTTGATTGAAACCAGGGACCATTCTGCATGAACTAGCTCAACTCTGCAAATCTTCGGAACTGTCATCTTTGTACAGCTTACAAATGAACCAGGGACCATTCTGCATGTACGTCACAACGAATTGAAACCAAGACTTTTTGAATAAAATGAATAAATAAACACCCACAAACATATATATAAACTTTATACCTTCAAATTATCCGGAGGAGACTCGAGTCTGTAGTGGTCGATCTTATATTCGGTCTTGCGACCCCCTTCATAATACTCAAGAAGTTGTTTAACACCAACTTTATTGCCCTGATAAAGGATGTCCATTTCTTTGCCAAAAATCCAATGTCCACCTTCAGATGTACCAGGTTGAGTTTCATTGGGGCGGCTACGGGTGAAGAAATACCAAACATTTCCAGCACCAGCAGCAGGGTAGATCTCTGTTTGTATTGAACCAAAAAGACAAATCAAACTCAACGCTATAGGGTTTCATAAAATTAATTCAAAAAGACAATAATACCAATGAGGTTCAGAGGATGCGTTCCATAGACGTCAGCTTCCTTAATGAAATCCAAAGGAATACGTTGGTCCAAACACTTTTTCATTAAGTAGTGATGAACTAATATTCCGTCTTCTGGGCTGAATATAAAACCAATTGATGTCGATCGCATTTCTGCTTCTTCAAGAGGACAATGATGTAAAGCCATCTCCGTATTCACGATGTTCGTATGACGATACAGTCGCTCCATCTCCCGATTGATCGAGCTCTGCACCGTGGCCTTAGTATTGTCCTTATCCAATTGCTTCATCAGCTCCGGTCTCACCACGTTCAGATGACGAAAAAGTAGTTCGAACTCCTCATCCAACAACTCCTGCACCTTAGCCAAGAAATCGCACGGCTTCTTTGTCGCTGCTGATTTTCGCTTCTTCACCATGACTGAATCTCAACCACAGAGAGAGAGAGTTGAAGAAGAAGAAGAAGAGTTTTGGTGTGAATGAGACCGGAGAGTTGGGAAGATATGAGGATTTGGAGTGAGTGACTTGTTGAACAAGTTGATGAGTCTGATAACAGCCACAGAGACCTATCTCTCAACTCCCAGCTTGGGGCAGTGTGTCAAGTTAATGCAATGATGTAATGATGCTATTGGTAGTGTATCACACTATCACTATCACCTACTGTTACGATATAATCTCTGCTGCCTGCCTATATTATATTTATCTCTCCTACATTCTTGCTTATACAATTGTATTATACTTCTTATTATTACTGTCATCGTTAATAGGGTTTCTTTGCTCCCTTTGTTTTGTATAAATATGCATGTATTGTAATACTCAGATTCATTCAGAAATATAAAAGCTTTCATGGTATCAGAGCCTCACACTTTCTAACGAAAACCAAAAATTTTCTTTCTTTTGCTTCCTACGATGACCACTGCTGCCTCTTCCTCCACTACCTCCTCTTCTTCTCTTGCCTCTCCGATGCCTTCATCACCTTCTCCTACGTCGCAGATCTCTTCTCCACCTGGTCCGACTATTGCAAATTTTCTCAAACTGACAGAGTCCAACTATCTTCTTTGGACTGCCCAGCTGCGTCCCTTTCTCATCGGCCATGGTCTCTATCACTTTGTTGACGGAACAACATCTGCCCCTCCTACTATTCTCACCGTTGATGACAGTACTGCTGGTCCCAATCCAGCCTATCTCAGATGGTTTCAGCAGGATCAACTTGTTGTCAGTTACTTGGTGGCCACCATGACGGAACCCATGCTCTCTTTGATTGTCGGCAAAGCCACTGCCTTGGAGATTTGGATGTGTCTTAAAGACAACTTCTCCCAACATTCAGTTGCGAATGCAGCCAACACTCGCTTTCAACTTATGGACATGAAAAAAGGTACTAAAACGATCTCTGCCTATCTTCAGCATGCTAAATCTCTCTCTGACTCTTTTGCAGCCATCTGTGAACCGGTTTCTTCCACTGATCTGGTTACTGCTGTTCTTCGGGGTCTCGGATCTGAATATGCCATGATTGTTACGGCAATATTAAATTTCCCCCCTTTGCCACGGTTCGAGGATCTTCGTGCCCGTCTCCTCTCATTTGAATCGCAGCTTTTGCGCACCAAACCGGCTGATTCTGATACCACCACTGCTCTTGTTGCTACTCGGTCTCCTTCTCCTGCTGCTAATTTTTCACATAATTCTTCATATGGACGTGGGCAGTCTCGTGGTACTGGACGTCATAATCGTCGTGGTAATTTTCGTGGGCGTGGCCGTGCTTCTTGGTATTCCACTCCTGATTCCTCCTCGTATGGTTCGGGTCGTGGTTCCTTTTGGCCACAACATAATGGTGGCCGTGGTCTTCTTGGTTCTCATCCATCTCAGGCTCAGTCATCTCAGTGGTGTTCCACGTGCTCCACTTCTCAACATTCATATTCACATTGTCCTCACCGGTATCCTGGTCCGGATTCCCTTACTGCTCCATTTGCTGGCATGCATGTCGCTCAATATCCACCTTCTCCTGATTTTACCTGGTATCCTGACACTGGTGCCACTCATCATATGACAAGTACTGCTCCTCCGGATTCTGTTCCATTTAATGGTACTACCTCTGTCTTGCTTGGTAATGGGGCCTCTCTTCCCATTGCCAACACTGGTAACATTCCTGTGTCTCTAGGCTCCCATAATTTTTCTCTCAAAAATGTTTTTCATGTTCCTTCGTTGCATAAAAATTTACTGTCTATTGCTCGTTTCACTAAGGATAATTCTGTTAGTTTTACATTCACTCCTTCTGGTTATATAATCTCTGATCTCACCTCAGGTGCTCCACTGTTTCAGGGCCCCTGTAAAGATGGTCTTTATCAGCTCTCGCAGTCGCCGCCTTCTGCCTTTGCAGCCACTGTCTCGAATCTCTGGCATCTTCGTCTTGGTCACCCGTCATCCGCTGTCCTCCGTCACTTAGGTTCTAGCTTTTTAGGTTCTGATTTTTCCAGTAAATTTTTATTTTGTAATGACTGTGCTACCTGCAAGTCCCACAAACTTCCTTTTATTTCTAATAAAATATATGCTACTGTTCCTTTTTCTATAATTCACTCTGATGTCTGGATGTCCTCAGTAATTTCTGTCTCTGGTTTTAAATACTATGTTTTATTTACTGATGAATTTTCGCGCTACTCATGGATTTATCCAATGCGTCAAAAATCAGAAGTTTTTAAGCATTTTTGCAATTTCGTTGCTATGGTCAAAAATCTTTTCAAGTCCTCGATTCAAATTTTTCAATGTGATGGTGGTACTGAATATATAAATTCTCAATTCACAGATTTTTGTCGCACTTTAGGTATTCATCAACGGCGTTCATGTCCTCACACACCTGAGCAAAACGGTCTTGCCGAACGCAAGCATCGTCATATTGCAGACATGACTCGTACGTTATTGTCTACTGCTCATGCACCACTCAATTTGTGGGTTGAGGCAGCTCTCACGTCTGTTTACCTCATCAATCTCCTTCCTACCCCAACTCTTGAGTGGTCTTCTCCGTACTACATGCTTTTTCGTCAAAATCCTAGCTATAGTCATCTTCGTACCTTCGGGTGCGCTTGTTTTCCTCATCTTAGGTCTTATGTTTCCAGTAAATTACAACCTCGTTCTACTGAATGTGTCTTTCTGGGGTACAGTAACTATCATAAAGGTTATCGGTGTCTTGATAGGGAAACTCAAAGGGTGTATATTTCGCGTCATGTAATTTTTAACGAATATGAATTTCCTTTTGTTAGCAAACAGGTGTCTCATAATTCACCACCAATGGCCACTTTGGAGCTTCATCAGTTGCATTCAACGGACTATATGGGGCAACCCGGGTTGCCTTCTTCACCGCAACTCAACCCAGTTGTTCCGCCTGATTCTTCTGCTGCTCTCCTGCCGCAGTTGGCCCCTTCAACCACGCTGGAACCAGCTCCTGTTGTTCCGCCTAGTCCAGCTCTTGCTCCTGCCTCCCCTGTCCCTGCTGCATCAGCCCTTGGTGTGCCGTCGGAATCAGCTGTAGCTCTACCATCTTCAGCACCATCAGTCCCGCCAGTTCCTTCTTTACCTGGTCATCACATGGTTACTCGGTTGCGCGATGGTGTTAGGCAGCCCAAGGTCCGTACCGATGGCACAGTTCGCTATCCTATTTCTGAAGCCCATGCATCTGTATTGTCTCAATCTTTTGAGCCCACATGCTTCACACAGGCTATCAAGCATCCTGAATGGCGTAGTGCTATGGCTGAGGAATTCAATGCACTTGTCAAGAACGACACTTGGGCTCTAGTTCCGCATTCTCCATCTCATAATACAGTGGGGTGCAAGTGGGTTTTTCGAATCAAGCGTCACTCAGACGGCACTATAGAACGTTACAAGGCTCGGCTCGTCGCCAAAGGTTTTCATCAGCAGCCTGGTCTTGATTTTGACGAAACATTCAGTCCTGTTGTCAAGCTTGCCACGATTCGCACGGTTTTGTGTCTTGCCGTCACTAATTCTTGGCCTCTCCGTCAGTTGGACATTAAAAACGCCTTCCTCAATGGTATTCTCCGTGAAGATGTTTTTATGACTCAACCACCTGGGTTTGTGGATCCACAGCGTCCACATCATGTTTGTAAGCTCCAAAAAGCTTTATATGGATTGAAACAGGCGCCTCGGGCATGGTTTAGTCGGTTTAGCTCGTTCTTGCTTAGTTTTGGTTTCATTCAGAGCAAAGCTGATTCGTCTCTTTTTATCTATCGACAGGACAATCACACTCTTTTTTTATTATTGTATGTTGATGATATTATTCTCACAGGCAGCCATGTTACATTTACCACTCATTTTGTAGATCAGCTTGGCAAAGAATTTGATGTGAAGGATTTGGGGACCTTGCGATACTTCCTCGGCCTTGAAGTTAACTCTTTTTCGGGTGGTTTACATATCTCACAGGTCAAATACACATTGGACCTCCTTCACCGCCACTCCATGACAGAATGCAAGCCCTGCTCCACGCCTATTGCTGCAGCTGTGAAGCTCTCGGCAGATGAGGGTGATCTTCTTCCAAACGCCACCGAGTATAGGCACTTGGTTGGCTCTCTCCAGTACCTGACTTTGACTCGTCCTGACATTGCCTTTGCCGTCAGTACTGTGGCTCAATTTCTTAGTGCTCCTCGTCAATCTCATTTAGTGGCAGTTAAGCGTATTCTTCGCTACCTCAAGGGATCCATTGATCATGGAATTTTTATTCGCTCCTCTCCTACACCGCTGACACTTCAAGCTTTCTCTGATGCGGATTGGGCTGGCTGTCCTGACACTCGGCGCTCTACTACTGGCTATCTCATCTTCTTGGGCTCCAAGCTTTCACCTACTCTTCTATTTAATTCATTTTTCTTTTCTTTTTCTTTTTCTGTTTTTTTGAAATTTATTCATCTTTCTTAATATAATATCCATCAATAATATTTTAAAAAATTTAACGTTTAGAAATTGAATATAGTAATATTAAAATAAAATATATAAAAAAAAAGATTGAATACAAAGTCTTTTTTTGATTTTGTTGGATTGGCAACAACTTAATAATCTGAGTTTTGATGTAAAACAATAAAGATACTTTTACTTGTCAAAAAAAAAAAAAAAAAAAAAAAAAAAAAAAAAAAAAAAAAAAAAAAAAAAAACCTCAAACTTAATAATTATTGACAAAAAAAAAATTAAAAGCTTGTTTTGTTAAGCTTTGAAAAAACATCTATTGACAAAAGATCTACTTACAGTAAATCTACTAGAAATAGAGATTTTGAAAAAAAATTACAGCTGTTTTGTTGGTAGACTTTTTTTTTAAAAAAAAAGATATATTTAGAGAAGCATCTCTCCATGAGTTTTGTTTAATAGAGGTTTAAACTCTATTAGTCTCAATTCAATTTAAAATAAACAATCTTAAAAACTCAACCAAACAACTCTATAAAACTCAAATAAACATTTGTAGACCTTTTGAGACAGTAGAAAGCTCAACCAAACAAGCACTAAGTCTCGAACAAAGGAAATAAGTCTTCACCAAAGAAAATGAAGTCTTAGCTAAGGGCATCTCCAACTAGAGTTGCACATTTTTCCCCGGATCCCCAAATCCCCACAACCTCATTCCCACTTGGGGAAATTTTTTTAGGAAAAATAGAGAAATGGGTGGAGATGTGGATGGGATAGGGAGACACCACCCCCCATCCCCATTTCCCTATTTCCCCCACAAATATATTGAAATGGGGATGGGGGGCCCCCATCCCCATTTCCCCCAAAACATATATTAATATTTATTTTTTTTATTTTTTTTTATTCTTTGAAACCCTAACTAAGTAACTATATAATAGAATGTTTGTTTTTTGTTTTAATTTGTAATTTTTAGTAAAATGGGGAAATGGGAAACATGTGAATGGGGGAAACGGGGGAAACGGGGGAAATGGGGAACTGGGGTTGGGGATGAAGATACCTCCCTCCAAAATTCCTCATCCCCATTTTTCCCAAATAGTGAAATAGGTGGGGATTAGGGGGACCTATATCCATCCTCATTTCCCCAATGTGCATCTTTATCTCCAACCTTGCTCTAGTGGTGGTAAAATGGGTCGGGCCCGGCAGGCCCGGCCAACGATAAGACCGGGCCTGGAACGGCCAAACCAAGAATCAGGCCAGGTCAAGGCCTGGTACCAATCAGGCCCAAGCCCGCCAGCAGGAGGGAGCCCTACAGGCCTCACAGACCGGCCTGGCAGGCTTTTTTTTTTTTTTTTTTCTCTCTCTCTGGAAAGCCCAATCCCAATTTGTATTTGCCCAAAGTTAGCCAACTGCCACTTTAAATAATTAATGAGTGACGATATTTGCACCCCTCCAAAACTGTATGTACACCCCAAATTATACTTTTTTAAAATCCCAATATTGCCCTTAATAAAACTATCAAAATATTAAAATTATTATAAATGCTTCAACATGTATCAAATATAAACAATATTTAATATTTTCAACATGTTTGATTTTTTTTTTTTTGATTGAAATATATTGAATAATTGCAATAAAATATTTTTAAAAATAGAAAATCATTTAATTTTTTTTTTTAATTACGTGCTTTTGATTTTATTTTTATAGTTACCAAAAATTTCAAATGAAGGAGAAAAGCAGACAATTGAGAACTCAAAAGGACAAAAGATACACTAGGAAATAAACTCAAAGCACAAACAAATTTGTATTTTAAAGGAGACATTCGTAACAGATTTGGTATGTAAAATTATTGTAAATATCTCCAATTTGGTCTTGCAATTTATGCGCACGTTGAAACAGATTTGCTATTGAAGCTGATCCCAAGATTAGCATTGATGAATTCTGATGTCTTCTCTTCTTGCTAGTGAGGCTGCTTTGGAGGAGTATACTTGACCTTGCTGAGAGTGGTTGAATGTTGATCATTGATGTATCAATGTATTAATGGTTGATTTTATTTTTATTTTATATTTCAATTATCTTATAATTTATTAGTTTATGTTATTTAACCAAAAGATAAAAAGAAAGGGTATTTTTGGTAATATGTGGGGTGTGAATACAAATTATAACATTTTAAAAATTTTAATGGGGTGTACATACAATTTTCCAGGGGTGTAAATATCGACACTCATAATTAATACTTTATGTCTTTATCCCTTATCCCAAATCCCAAATCCCAAGCCCAAATGCCCAATTTCACTTTTAACTTTTTCTCTTTTCTATTTTTCTGGAAGTTGGACGTCTGTTTAAAGCCCAATCCCAATTTGTATTTGCCCAAAGCTGGACGGCTGTTTACATTTTAATTTCCAGGCTGGGCCCCAAAAATATATATTGGAGGCCTGTTTAAGGCCCGTAAGCCGCAGCCCAGAGGCTCGTTGCGGGCTGGCCTGTCTCAGCTTGCCAGGTCAGGCCCGGCCCGGCCTGTTCTATGTTTAGGCTGTTTTGGGTCCGGCCTGTTAAGAGCCCATCACGCCCTTGCCGGGTCAGGCCAAGCCTGCTTCAAAAAAGAGCAAATCAGCAAAATAGATC
This sequence comes from Acer campestre, assembly GCA_954870605.1. Classification (NCBI taxonomy): domain Eukaryota; kingdom Viridiplantae; phylum Streptophyta; class Magnoliopsida; order Sapindales; family Sapindaceae; genus Acer; species Acer campestre. Next base: position 11,792,124 of record OX940799.1, on the reverse strand, counting down.
TAAATTTGCTCTCCAACCAGACACCATTTTGCCTTCATGAACGCTACATCTGGCACAACACTGTTCATTTAGCTCAAGAATTGCCCTTTTTTTTATCCTTAATGTTTTACTTAATCACAGTTTAACACATATTTAATAAAATCTATTCTAATTATATTCCTTATTTTAAAGTTTTGTTTAATCACTGTTGTACCCTTAATCTATCAAATTTATTCCAATTGTATCATTTTTATTATTTTCTGATTTTGTTTAATTTATATTTGTTTTAATTTAATTATTATTTATATTAACATTTATTATTTCATAATTTCTTAACTTATTACAATATTACGCTAATTATGAAGTAAAATATTAATTGTTGAGAAATTAAAATATATATATATATATATATTCTTTTTAGTGTAACATTTAGTGCAATGGGTTGGAAATGGAAAAAAAATAAATAGTGTGAATTGCACCATTTTAATGCAAAAGTTGCACCAAATTGGGTTTTTGGGTTGGAGATGGCATAAAGACTTAAAAAAATGAGATTTATTTTTTGGGGTCTTGCTATGTCGAAACATCTTCCTCTCCACAGTACACTGCTTAAACTTTTGCAATTCCTATGGGTCAGAGTTTATAAAAAATAAAATCATCAGATCTCGAAAGGCTTCTTTCACAGCTTATCAAGTTTGTTTACCAGCTACCTTATTTCCTTTCTTATCATTGTGATCATCTTCTGTGTTTAAGAATATTATCCTAATATATTAATGATGTTTTGTTGTGTTTCATATCTAGAATTGTATTGCTTGATGTTTTTGTAAGAATAATCGCGCTGTAATATATAATGCAGCATGTATGTGTTTAGTTAATTTTCCTATCATGACCTCAAATCCTATTTGATTAGACCCAAATTATAGAGATATATGTGGTTCACTTCTTAAATTGCTTGCTACTGGGTTACTAGATTACTGCCAAGTCAGGTGATCAAGAAATTGTAGCACAGATGCTCCAAGAAATTGTGCTCTAGATTTAATCTTCAAGGCAACAAGTTGTGGAGCTCTTGCTGAACTCTGTTCAAGAAAGAGACGATTACGGTGAAACGGTTTTGCGCATTGCTGTATCAAGAAAACATCTCAAGTAATATTTCTTCTATATTTCATCTGCCACTAATTATTTATTTGATAACATCAAATAAATCCAGCTCAAGGTTTGCCTTCCAAGTTGGCAAACAAAGTTTTTATCTACTGTGATTATACATTCGGTTTGATTCCATTGCCTTCATTATATAAGCGGCCTCAATTATTATAATCCTAATGCCTGAAATTCCCTCGAAGCAATGGATGTTGAATATTTCTGTGTTCTCACTTTATGGAGCTTATATATGCTCAAAAATGGCTATATCACCTCAAGATGCTCTCTGCCTGTGTTCTCACTGGGAAGTGCACCGATGTTGGCATCCATGTCGAAACATCTTGATCTACTCAGTACACTGCTTAAGTTTTTGCTGTGATATGGATTAGATTCCATTAAAATTAGTTTGCAGCTACCTTATTTCTGTTTTAAAGAATAAGCTGACTCTTGTTTTCTTGTATTAAAATGTGATATTATGTACTGTTTTATAGAAAATCAATCTATTGATAGAATAATCTGTGGAGAAATTGACTTGCATATGATATGAACATATGAGATAGGTTCACCGTAGGTGATTATATGCTACAACAGAGATGTTTTCTGCAAATTGACAGCTGGCCAAGTTATTTGAGGACAAAGAGTTTTTTGTCTGTTTATGGACAGCTGGAGCTAATATATTTGTTAGCTAATATATCTCATGTGTGGAATACGAAAGGGTGAGAGGGAGAGTATTTTCTTGGTGAGAAAGAAATAGAGAAAACACTTGTAAACCACTGTAAACTCTGTGTATGAGTGAGTGAGATCTGTAAGGGTGTAAAACTCAATTTTCTCATAGTGAAGCTGCTGATTCAACTGTCCAGTGGATGTAGGATCTCTATTTGGTGATCCGAACCACTTAAATTTCTGGTGTGTTCTTTCTTTACTGTTCTATTTGCTTTATGTTTATTTGGTTGTCTGCAAAGTTTCATTTACTGGTTTTCATAGCTTGCACATCATCTAGTTTAGTTGGATTCGAAATTTTACATAATCAGACGAAAAATTAAGCAAGCCAGCCTTTCGTGCACAATGTTGTATAGAAAGTGTCACAATCTCAAAGTAACATGCATGCATTCCTATTGAAATATTGTGACTATATGCCAGGATCAAAACCCTTCAAATCATATCACATTAGACAAAGATTATAGAAATTCCAAAGCAAAGCAACTACTTAGACCATTTGGAGCAACCATAGATGGGATTTCTATGCCTCAGTTACAACAGCAAGATAATAGTATAAACAGGGGATCCGGTATGATGTTCGGGAAGCAATGTCATCAAACGGAAGCAAATGTCTCAATGTATCGATAAGCATTAGACCTGAAAAATCTAAGAGAACCTTCATGATGAATGCCTTCACTATAACGACGACCTACTCCTGAAGATTGCTACATACCCTATAGCTCTGCAAATATGACCCAGATAATGCATTGCAAAGCACAAGAGGAATATTTGGTTGCTGTTCCAAAAATTGGAATCTTGACAGATCATACAGGTTTGATAGGAGGGAAGTTTTTATTTATTATTGTCGTTTACTTGAGGTTTTAAGTCACTTTATCTAAAATGTTCAATAAAAAAAATGAAGTTTCATTTAACAATTCAGCAATACGATTTCATCAATCTTACTTCTTCATTGGATGGTCAAGTATCGGGTTGATCTTCTTGCTGTTGCATCGGCATTTCCTGAGATGGTTACAAGTTATCGTGATCCATTAATGGACCTATGTTACTATAGGTTTTCGATACTTTCAACTTGTAGGTGCACATTACCTAAGAAAGCAATACTCTACAATTTCAATGGTAAGTCTTTCAAGAAGGTTCATGAGTTTGCTCCAGTTGGTATCGAAATTGAAGTCGAGAGCACACTTCACACTTGAATATAGATAGTTCATTATACTGAAGCTTTAAAAACAAACAATCCACAAAACTAGAGATGCATGTTTGGGGAATGGGGATGGATATAGGTCCCTCCATCCCCATCCCCACTTACCAGACCCTTCCCCCATAACCCCCCACCCTCATTTCCCCATTTGGGGAAATTGGGGATGGGGAATTTTGGGGGGACCTATATCCATCCCCATCCCCATCCTCAATTCCCCATTTTCCCCATTTTTCCCCGTTTTTTCCTATTTCCCCGTTTTCTCTGTTCCCCCATTTCCCAATTTGACTAAAAACTACAAATTAAACTAAAAAAAACAAACATTCCATTATAAATACAAAATAAAATTCATTAGTGCATTTTATATAAAATGTGTATATATACTTAGGGAGTTAGGGTTTTCAAAGAATAAAAAAAAATTAAAAATATATAGTATAATTATATTTATATATGTTTAGGGGAAATGGGGATGGGGAGGGGTCCCCCCATCCCCATCCCCATTTCAATTTGGGGATGATTTTCATCCCCATCCCTCCCCATTTCCCCATCTTTCTCAAATAAAAAAAAATCCTCAAATGAGGATAGGGACGCGAGGAATTGGGGCCCCGGGGAAAAATGTGCATCTCTACACAGAACAAACACAATACTTCCATGAATCAACCACAAATTTATTAAGAATACAAAAAACAGTATATACAAGCATTTTATTTTACAGTTCCTCCCACTTAGGATTTTGAACTAGTCAGTTCATTAGAAGTATCAATTGAAAAATGTTCATTAGTAACACAGTTCACAATTTTGCCTACCTTGCCTGGTTTCCACCAGAACAATTAAAACAAACTCAAATACAAGTGTCACCGTTTCCTCTTCTTACCATCATCAATTGACAATTGTTATCATCAGCCGAAACAATCGCCAACAATGATCATCATTTAACTGGTATACTTGTTTGCCTTCCAATCAAATCCTTGCTCAAATTCAAATCTGTATCCAAACACTGGCTCTCCTTCAAAACCCTTAATTTTGTTAACAATAATTCGGATATCCTGCAATCTTGTGAGTTGTGACAGTCTAGTGTCATTATGTTGCAGTTCAGGAGGAAATGAATTGTGACAATCTATACACAATATACTTACTAAAACAAACTCAAACACAACTGTCACAGCCTCCTCTTCTTACCATCATAAATTGTTAACATCAGCTGAAACAATTGCCAACAATGATGATCTTTTGACTATTATACTTCTTTGCCTCCCCATCAAATCCCTGCTCAAATTCAAATTCGTATTCCCAACTTCTCCCTCCGACGGACCCCTATTACTGAACCCATTTCAGGCCTTCTTGTGTGTCATTTAAACATTCCTGGATACGATTTCATCAACCTTGCTTCCAAATCCTCTCATACTCCTTCTAAGTCCCTCAACATTGCTGACATGAAAGCAAGAATTCTGCATTCTTGCAATGGCCTAATTTTATGTGGTGGATCCGGAGACTACAACTGGCCTTTCGATGCACTTTGTATAAAAAATATCATAATCTTTAAGCAACATGCATGTATTTCTAATGAAATATTGTGACTATATGTGAGGATCAAAACCCTTCAAATCATATACGATTAAACACAAAGATTATTGACATTCCTGCATTTCCATCTCCTAGCATTTTAAATTTCCTTGTTCCCATTCTTTTTCTTTTTTTCACTTTGATGGAATCATATGAATCACTCACAAGTCATAATGATGGGATTCAGATTTTTTTCAACTCACTTGAAATTCCACCCAACTCCATATACATGAAACATATGATACAAATGAACAGAGGAAAAGAGTTGCTTCATATGTTATGAACAGCAAGATAATGGTATAAACTATAGACAGAGGAGCCCAATGGTATATGCCAGAAACCATTTATCTATGCAGCAGGCACAATGCTTTAGAACTGCTGGACCTCCTTTGTAGAAAATCACTTTATCATAAGAATAAGGGTTAATTGCTCTAACTTACCCTTACTTTATTGGATCTAGCAAATTTTCAAAATGATGCCCTAAATTAACACCAACATCCATTGCTGTCAGATCAATCCATTAACTTTAACGGTTGCTTACGTTGTCCCAAACATAAAATATTTTTAATTATAAATTGAAATTTTAAAAATAAAAAAATAAAAATAAAATAAAAAAAAGAAAAAGATAATATATCGGCTGTTTACAAAAACATCATCAATTCACAAAAGAGCCTCCTCTGCGAACTGTAATAGATTGATCTCCAAGATTGACGAAGATCTCTTGTTTCCTTCGATGGTATATTATCTTGTTTTTTTTCTTAGAAAATTTTGATTTTTCAATTTTAATTAAAAAAAATGTTTAAGATGATATGGTAAGGGTATATTTGGCTTTCCAAAGGTCAAAGTTGGTCAACCGTTAAAGTTAACGGATTGACTTAATGGCATGGGGTGTTTGTGTTAATTTAGGACATCTTTTTGAAATCTTACTAGATTTAATAAACTAAAGGGAGGTCCTAAGAGTATCTCTTCCATACCCATTGCTCCTATAAACAAAGCCAAACAAACAATCATGATTGGATCCACCAAAAGAACCAAAACAAGTTCAAACATATCAATCACCATCTCCACTTCTTCCAATCATCAATCAGCAGCCGAAACAGTTTCCAATATTAATGACCTTTTAACTGATAAACTTCTTCGCCTCCCGATCAAATTTCCCTGCTCAAATTCAAATCCGTGTCTAAACACTGGCTCTCCCTCATTACTAACCCCAACTTCTCCCTACGCCGGACCCTTGTTCCTGAACCCATCTAATCGGTCCAAACTCACATGGTAAGACTCTTGCAAGTGTACGAGGTCGGAGTGCAATATAATGACCGAGTAATGACCGAGTAGGGATCGTTCCCACGAGGACTAAGGATTGATTACCGGTTTTTATCGGCTTATATACTATTTGGACAATTGAAAATGAGAGTTTTTAACTTCTAACAATAAAAAGATTAATCCTAAAGCAAATAAAACACTAACCACAACTAAAGTGAATGTGATGATATGAGAAAAGTGTGCTAGAACATGAATCCACCTAACCCTTTAATTAACTCTTGACTCACTCAATCCCTCATTTGTGCAAGTATAGATTATAGGTTCGTATTCCCTTAAATCAATCTCTAATCTCTCTCGATGTCTTAGAGATTGTATCCAAGCATACATAATATGGATGAACTCATTAAGATTAGTGGAACACATACATGAACCCTATATGCTAGCCTAGTGTATCTCTCACTTTCTAGTCATATATAGTGAATGTTTTGTTTATCTAGTGATCATTCAACAAGATGGCCAATCAAGACAAAAGTATTAAGCATACAAAACATTCATATAACTACACAAGCACTTGTAGAGAAACTAAGGAATCATTCACAATAGATTAAGGGTTTGGTTTCATCATTGTTCTAGCACAAGAGTATTTAGCTCATATTACACATAAAAACCATATAAAATCTCCAATAAACACAGACCATAACAATTACAAGAAGATAAAAGGTAGAGTTTAAGAGATAAACTAAGATGATGATCTCCTTCTTGCAATGCTTGATCTCCAATGGCTTCCTTCTCCAAGAATCACTCCTCAAAGCTCCAAGGTTGATGAAGAACCACCAAAATAGAAAGAAAAGAGAGGTTTTTGCTGGAGAATGTATGTGTGGTCGTGTCTCTTCTACTGGAAAGAAAGGAATGGGTCTTTCAAAGTCTTCCTCCCCTGATGCGGCAGCAGTGGACCAACTGGCATTAGATTATTTGGAGGGGTGGGATTTGAAACAAGCCAAGTAAGACCAAACCCGAGCGACGGAATCAGACTGACTTGAAATTTTGACAGCTGATGCATTTCGGCGTTTCCGAAACTACTACGCAGCTTTGCTGCGTAAGCACGTCCTTTTTTAGGCAAATTCCGTCGTTTAGGCCTTGAATTTGGTGTTTTTGCTATTTTAGGAAAGTTTCATTTTTGCTTTAATTTGAGTTTCCCAATTCCGAATCGACTTCCGTCAATTCTGGAATGTTTAGGATTCTCAGTAGAATCAGTTTTTGCTTTAATCTCGTTTTTGCCTTTTTGGGTAATTTTCCGTTTTTAAATCGTTTTTCTTGCTTTCCAAGGAATTCGATTAGGTTTAGGTTTAGGTTTTGCTTGCTTTAAATAAAGATGTAGGCCGAATTGGCCATTCAGTTTTTGATTTATAAAATTGAGAGTTTTCTCTAATTATTCCAATTTCGGTATTCTTCATGAATCAACGAATTGAAGCCTAATTGTCCGGTATTTGTGCGCAAATCAACGGATCGTTAGTAGGTTGTTTCTAATCGTTTTACGCATGTTTTTCTCGAAAGAGCTTCCACTACATCAGTTTGGTATCAGAGCTAGGTTTGTACGGGACATTATCATGCCGCCGAGGAGACGACCAAACCAGGTACTCGTAGAAGAAGCCATCAAACGTGACCGCGTGGCACAGTTGGAGCGACAGGTTGAGCAATTAACGAAGCAGCTTGCAACGATGAGAGCCAACCAAAACCCTTTTCAGAATTTAAATCCTGAAACGGGAGGTGACAGTGACGGAGAGGAAGAAATCCCGCAACCACAGTGCCGACAACGGCCACCTGAAGCTGATGACAGGGCTGGTGACAGAGTTGAAGATATCAGGCGTTGGGAGACAGGGATGCGGACCGAGGTTCCAGAATTTCAGGGAAGTATGCTGCCAGAGGAGTTCCTCGAGTGGATAGGAATTGTGGAAGAAATCCTCGAATTCAAGAAGGTTCTGGAAAGAGAGAAGGTGGCGTTGGTAGCCACAAGACTTCGGGGCAGAGCAGCGGCATGGTGGCAACAACTCAAACTCAACAGGAATCGTTCGGGAAAGCCAAAAATTGCTGAATGGGAAAAGATGAAACGGAAGTTGCGTGCTGAATTCTTACCACACAATTTTCAGAGGTTGATGTACCAGAGGTTACAGAATCTGCGACAAGGCATGAGATCGGTTGAGGAATATACCATAGAGTTCTATCAACTGTTGGTGCGAAACGAGATTCATGAGACGCAGGATCAATTGGTGTCTCGCTACTGTGGAGGGTTGCGAACGCAAATCCTTGATATGATTAATCTATTTGATCCAGTAACGGTGACAGAGGCGTATCAAAGGGCTTTACAACTGGAGAAAACACTGGCGCGAAATTCAAATAGCGGATTGATTTCGAATTTCGGAGGAGGAGTGCGCAATCGAAACAGAGCAAGTAGTTCCAGCGAAAATACTGGAACTCGACCAGGTGCTGGTGCTAGTGGTAGTTCGAATTCTGGTCAGCGAAACCCGACAAATAGCGTCCAAACTCCCAGGACAACCACAGGCGGATTTCGGTGCTTCGGGTATGGAGAAACGGGTCACAGATTGTCGGAATGTCAGAGGCCAGCCAAGAAGGTGCTATTTATTGACCCTACAGAATTTAATGAGGAGGATGCGGAAATAGGTGATGAGTCGCAGTCTGATGCGAAGGAAGTAAGTGAAGAATTGGTAGATGGTGACATTGGAACGATGTTAATGGTGCGACGTACCTGCCTGGCACTAAGGACGGAAGAAAGGGATTGGCTCCGAAATAACATCTTTCAATCAACGTGTACCATTCTTGGTAAAGTGTGTCGATTCGTCATCGATGGGGGTAGTTGTGAGAATATTGTATCAGCCGAGGCGGTGCGAAAATTAGGAGTGAAGACAGAAAAACATCCAAAACCATATTGACTAGCTTGGCTGCAAAAGGGAGGAGAGGTGACCGTGTCACAGAGGGCGCTAATTTCGTTTTCTATGGGATCCAACTACAAGGATCAGATGTGGTGCGATGTGGTAGACATAGACGCATGTCACTTACTATTAGGGAGGCCATGGCAATATGACAGGAAGGTTCATCATGATGGTTTCACAAATACCTATTCTTTCGTCTTCCATGAAACCAAAATTATGCTACTGCCAAGCAGGCCGTCTGAAAAGATGAAGGCACATGGAGATAATACTAACCTGTTATCCTATGCAAAATTCGAGCTGGAGGTAAAGGAATCGGAAACAGTGTATGTGTTGGTGGGAAAAGAAACAACGGCTGATCTGGAGGTACCTAAGGCGGCAGCTCCTCTGATTTCGGAGTTTGCTGATGTGTTTCCGGATGAATTACCTGAAGGACTACCACCTCTACGTGACATTCAGCATCAAATCAACCTAGAGCCAGGAGCTGTATTGCCAAACAAACCACATTACCGGATGAGTCCCACCGAGCATGAAGAGTTACGAAGACAGGTAGAAGAGCTACAGTCAAAGGGGCATATTCGAGAGAGTTTAAGTCCATGTGCTGTCCCCGCTTTATTAATTCCAAAGAAAGACGGAACCTGGAGGATGTGTGTCGATAGTCGTGCAATTAATAAGATCACTGTGAGGTATCGCTTTCCAATCCCAAGACTAGATGATTTGTTAGATCAGTTGAGTGGTGCACATGTGTTCACCAAATTGGACTTGAAGAGTGGGTATCATCAGATTCGTATCCGACCTGGGGATGAATGGAAGACAGCGTTCAAGACGCGAGAGGGATTATATGAGTGGCTAGTCATGCCGTTTGGGTTGTCAAACGCGCCCAGCACCTTTATGAGAGTAATGAACCAAGCCCTTCGACCATTTATCGGTAAGTCTGTCGTTGTCTATTTCGATGATATTTTAATTTACAGTGCCAACCCCACGCTGCACATTCAGCACATTCGGGAAGTATTATGTGTGCTTCGTAGAGAGAAATTCGTGGCTGCAGCTAAAAAGTGGGTTTTTATGACGCCAAAGGTGTTATTTTTGGGATATGTTATTTCTGGTGAGGGTCTACAGGTGGATCAGTCCAAGATAGAGGCAGTAAGACAGTGGCCGCAGCCGAAAACAATTACTGAGGTACGGAGCTTCCATGGGTTAGCATCGTTCTATCGCAGGTTCATTCCACATTTTAGTAGCATCATGGCACCTGTCACAGAGTGTATGAAAGGAGTCAAGTTTCAGTGGACGACTGAAGCAGAGGAAGGATTCTAACAAATCAAGGAGAAATTGACAACAGCCCCTGTACTCGTTTTACCAGATTTTTCTCAACCTTTTGAGTTGCATAGTGACGCCTCCAAGGTGGGCATCGGAGCTGTTTTGAGCCAAGGGGGGAAACCAGTGGCATATTTCAGTGAGAAGCTTTCAGGATCTCGAGTAAGATATAGCACCTATGACATAGAGTTTTATGCTGTGGTCCAAGCAGTGAGGCATTGGCGACATTACTTATTCCACCGTGAGTTCATTCTATACACCGATCATGATTCGTTGCGACATCTCCATAGTCAAGAAAAAATTTCGGCCCGGCATGCTTCATGGTCAGCTTACCTTCAACAATTCACCTTTGTTCTGAAGCACAAAGCAGGAGTTACGAACCGGGTGGCTGATGCCCTGAGTCGACGGACCACTCTGTTGTCAACAATGACTGTCCAGGTACCAGGTTTTCACTCTTTTCGTGATTTATTGGATTCGGACCCACATTTTTCTGAGGTATTAGCTGCTGTTCGGGAGAAAAAAAATCAGATTTTGTGCTGGTAGACGAGTTCTTGTTTCGGGGAAATCAGCTTTGTATTCCCGATTGTAGTTTGCGTCTACAAATTATTAAGGAAATACATGGGGAGGGTCATGTGGGCAGAGATCGCACTCTTCAATTAGTCAAGGCATCATACTTTTGGCCCACAATTCGGAAAGAAGTAGAGAGATATGTGGAAAGATGTCGGATTTGCCAAATGTCCAAAGGGAAGGCGACTAATGCCGGTCTATACATGCCATTACCTATTCCTACCCAACCATGGACGGATTTGAGTATGGATTTTGTTTTGGGACTGCCAAGAACCCAGCGAGGTTGGGACTCCATCTATGTCGTGGTTGACCGATTTTCCAAGATGGTTCATTTTATCCCGTGCAAAAAAACTACTGATGCTGTCAGGGTCGCCCAATTGTTCTTTCGAGAGATATACCGCCTTCATGGACTACCTTCTTTGATTGTTTCAGACAGGGACACTCGGTTCCTCAGCCACTTCTGGCAAAGTCTGTGGAAAATGGTCAATACAAGGTTGGATTTTAGTAGTGCATATCACCCGCAAACAGATGGGCAGACGGAGGTAGTGAACCGAGCGCTCGGAGATTTGCTGAGATGTCTGGTGGGAGAAAACATTCGGTCATGGGATCTGAAGCTGAGCCAAGCAGAATTTGCCCACAACCATGCTGTCAATAAGAGTACCGGGTTCAGCCCTTTTCAGGTTGTGTACTCAATGGTTCCTCGAGGCCCTATAGACCTGATTCCTCTACCTAGCAAAACGAGAGTTCATGGGAAGGCTGAAGATTTCGTTCATGGGTTACGGGAGGTTCATAAGCAGGTGCAGGATAATTTGTTGCAATCGGCAGAGAAATACAAGCCGGCTGCAGATAAGAAGAGACGTCATTTAGAGTTTGATGTGGGCGATTTTGTGTGGGCAGTCCTCACAAAAGACAGGTTTGCGGTGGGAGATTATAACAAACTGGCTGCCATGAAGATAGGACCGCTTGAAATTGTGGAGAAGATTAATCCAAATGCTTATCGCCTGAAACTTCCCAGCCATATTCGAACTCATGATGTTTTTAATGTCAAGCATTTGCTTCTTTTTCATGGCGACTCCTCTAATGATGATACCGTGGTAAATTCGAGGACGAATTTTCTCCAACCTGGGGAGAATGATGCGGCAGCAGTGGACCAACTGGCATTAGATTATTTGGAGGGGTGGGATTTGAAACAAGCCAAGTAAGACCAAACCCGGGCGACGGAATCAGACTGACTTGAAATTTTGACAGCTGATGCGTTTTGGTGTTTCCGGAACTACTACGCAGCTTTGCTGCGTAAGCACGTCCTTTTTTAGGCAAATTCCGTCGTTTAGGCCTTGAATTTGGTGTTTTTGCTATTTTAGGAAAGTTTCGTTTTTGCTTTAATTTGAGTTTCCCAATTCCGAATCGACTTTCGTCAATTCTGGAATGTTTAGGATTCTCAGTAGAATTAGTTTTTGCTTTAATCTCGTTTTTGCCTTTTTGGGTAATTTTCCGTTTTTAAATCGTTTTTCTTGCTTTCCAAGGAATTCGATTAGGTTTAGGTTTAGGTTTTGCTTGCTTTAAATAAAGATGTAGGCCGAATTGGCCATTCAGTTTTTGATTTATAAAATTGAGAGTTTTCTCTAATTATTCCAATTTCGGTATTCTTCATGAATCAACGAATTGAAGCCTAATTGTCCGGTATTTGTGCGCAAATCAACGGATCGTTAGTAGGTTGTGTCTAATCGTTTTACGCAGGTTTTTCTCGAAAGAGCTTCCGCTACATCATCCCCTCTTCCCAATGACAACCAACTCCATGCCTCTTAAATGAAGAGGGCCCACCAAGATTTCCTCATCATTACCTCCCCTCTCTCAGCAAAGGCAAGGGTTAGAGACAAGATCTCTGGTTGGTCGAAATTTGGGGGCCCAAGGATCTGAAATTGGCAATTGAAGTTGACAGCATCGGGCAAATTATGCTCCTGTTCTGCGCCCTGTTCTGCAGCCAAGGGAGCATAATTTCAAAAAGTGTTCCTCTTTAAAGGAAAAATGCGCCCTGTTCTGTGGCCAAGGGCGCATAATCAAGGGCGCAGAATTCGTGACAAGAATGGGATCTTCTGGTCCCTTTTCTGCGGCCCCTAAACGCAAAACCACTAAGGGCGCAAAACCAACTTCCTGAAATTGCACTTTTACCCCAGAATTCCTGTATTTCTGCACATAAGCCCCTCTACTGGAAGGAATCCTGAAACACTTATTTAAGCTGTTAAAAACACGGTTTTACCCGGGATTTGAGCATAAAAGATACCAATAAGGGGGCTACACTTCGTGTAGAAATAAGAGTTATCACCATCTCTGGCCTTTTCATGCATGGCATAAACACTTCCGATTTCGATTACATTAATCTTACTACTACAAACCCTTGTTGTCCTCCCTTCAAGTCACTCACTTTTCTTGACAGTAAAGCAAGTATCCTGCAATCTTGCAATGGCCTATTGTTATGTACCAGTTGTCGTCCAGGCCGAAGGAATGAACGTAACCGCAACTATTGTGCTTACAATCCTACTACAAGCAATACACAGTACTTCCTCCATTCTAGTAATGGAGTTTTTAGAGCTATTCATGGTGTTAACTTGGCTTACGATTCTTCAAAATCACCTGATTACAAAGTCATTTGTGTAAGGAATTGTGATTCTTTACAAGAGGGGCATTATCAGATAGAGATTTACTCGTCAAAAACCGGACCCTGGAGAAAATCCGGTAGTACTTTCATTGCAGTAGCCGGCATAAATTTCAGCCTTGGTGTATTTTGGAACGGTGCCATTCATTGGATTAGTTATTGGGGTAATAAAAATTCTTTGTATTTTGATGCTGACGAAGAAAAATTACATGAAATGTCAATGCCTGCTGTTCCTGATGGCTATGGTGAAAGGATGGTTAGATACTTCGGAGAGTCTCGAAACCATTTGCATCTTATCGAGATTTATGGTCCGTGCACTGCTCTGTTCAATGTTTATGAAGTGGAGAGAGACTATTCTGGTTGGTTCATGAAGTATCGGGTTGATGTTCTGTCAGTTGCAGCCGCATTTCCTGAGATGATTAGAAGTAATCTTGATCCATGGAACTTGCATTATTATGGGTTCTGGATACTTTCCATTATAAGGGAAGACAAGGATGAGGACTCATACTTGGTTGTGCACTTAACTAATAAAGCAATACGTTACAATTTTAATGACAAGTCTTTCATGAAGCTCCATGATTTTGCTCCAGTTGGTAGCCAACTCGAATCTGAGAGTACTCTAGAAATTGGAATTTTTTGATGCTTTTCACTACATTGAGAGTCATGGTTATGTATGAAATGATGATTTTCTGTTCCAAAATCCGATATTCTTCTTCTTGACTGAACTTATTTTTTATAAATATAATCTTGGGTGACCTTTTGAGTTCAATTGGCATTGGTAATTCTAGAAACAATAATATTGGTAATCCCACTAATGCAATCCCTTGTCGTCCTCCCTTTAAGTCCCTCACTTTTCGTGACAGTAAAGTAACAAGGTGGAAATGGTGAGAAATGTCACCTTTTTAAACTGATGTGGTGAGAAAGTCACTAGTTTAATAAGTTAAGTTTAAAAGGCACCTATTATTGTGAACTACCAAAATTGCCCCCACTTTAATCATTTATGTTATTCCCTTTGTACTTTCCTCTCTCCACACTTGAAAAAAAAAAAAAAAAAAACTGTCAGACAGTAGTGTTAACTCAGTTACTCTCTCCCTCTCTCTCTCTGGAATTTCTTGTTCAACTTATAAAGAACCCACGTCCTTCAGTCAAATAAGGTAACATATCTTGAACTTTCTTGTTTTAATTTGCTCACATTTTAATTTGTTCCTTTTAATATGGTTTCTGAGTAGTTTGTAAGCTCTGTAAACATGAATTACCCGTGACTTTGTAAGATCTATAAACATGAATTACCCGTGACTTTTCTTGTCTTCCCTATCCGAGCCTTTTTATGTCTGACTCGTGACTTTTCATGTCTAACCCGTGACTTTTCATGTCTAACCCGTGACTTTTCTTGTCTTACCCGTGACTTTTCTTGTCTTCCCTATCCGAGCCTTTTTATGTCTGACCTGTGACTTTTCATGTCTAACCCGTGACTTTTCATGTCTTACCCGTGACTTTTCATGTCTTACCCGTGCCTTTTCTTGACTCCCCCAAGCCTCCCCCAAGCCTTTTGATGTCTTACCCGAGCGTTTTCAGTTGTTGTCCGAGCCTTTTCCATATCCCTATCCGAGCCTTTGTAAATGTAATCTGTGAAAATATTTTGCAGTCCTGGGTTTTTATTAATGGTTTGTGATGATTAATTTGACAGTATCATGAATCGGGTTAGAATAGTAATATCTTACAACGGTCGATGGGAGCAATTACCCGACGGAAGTCAGAGGTTTATTGGATCCGATAACCAGGGCATGTATGTGTCAAAGAATATGACTTATGAAGAATTGGTGGCGATCGTGCATAACATTGTGAAGTATGATGTAAACAAATTCAATGTTGATCTGTCATCAATATCAATTGTTCCTGGCACTACATGTCGCACATTTATAAGAAATGACGATGATGTTCAGTTCATGCTAGGGGAAGATCGGGTGATCCCTCAAGTATGTGTCAGTGTAACTGAGAGGACAGTGATAGGGAATGATATTCCTCCTCATGAAAATTGCCAACAATTTGGATCCTTTAGCGGTAGCAATCAAGTGTTCACACAAAGGAGTGGCACCGAAGGTGAGGAAAACATGGGTGTTTTCCCACCGGTAGTGGTCGACCATGCAGCTGTAGTTGAACCTCAACACAATGATGTGTTCGGCTGTGGAATTCAGATGAATGATGAGCAGTACAATGAGCAGTACAATGAGCATGGTCATGACCTACAAAATGTGGATGAAGAGCCTGCAGAAATTGAAACACGTGGAAGACGTGTACAAGGAGTCAGTACACCTGATATGCGTGGGACTTCTGAGGTCCGGCATAATGTAACTGCATTCGATTCCGTTAATATGACCACATGGGTTATTCCCGGAGCAGATTCATACTCGTTTGGTGTTGGTGGAAGCAGCACATTGGCAGCGCAAGAACCTAGAACCATGATTTATAAAGTTCAATTTTTTCCAAGTAAAAAGGATTTGAAGAGGCTAGTTGGCAATTTTGCAATGCGGCAGAACTTTGAATGGAAGGTGAAAAGGTCCAATAAGACAACTTTACATATGGTTTGCATCATTGATGACTGTACGTGGAAATTAAGAGCGGTAAGGAGAGATGAAGGGACTTACTTCCAAGTCAGAAGTTTTGTAAACGAACACAGTTGTCCCTTGGAGGAGATTCACCGTCGCCACCGACAAGCTAGTGCAGTCATAATCGGAGAAGTCATTGCACCTAGACTTCAACAACACGATGGTCGTCTCATGCGTCCGAAGGACATAATCGCCGATATGAAAACAATATATGGCATCCAAATCATGTATGGTAAGGCACATGATTCCCTGCAATATGCATTGTCATTGACCTATGGAACGCATGAAGAAACTTTCCAACTGCTGCCATCTTTTGCATACGTTCTGGAACAGCAAAATCCTGGCACAATCACCGACTTACAGTGCGCAGACGATGGTAAATTCCTATACTTTTTCATGTCGTTAGGGTCCTCAATTAGAGGTTTTCAGAGATGTATGCGTCCAGTGATTGCAGTTGATGGTACCCATTTGAAAGGAAGATTCGGAGGTACAATGTTTGTTGCAACTGCACAAGATGGAAACGAATAGGTGTATCCAATTGCTTTTGGGTACGGTGACTCAGAAAATAACATTTCATGGGAGTGGTTTTTGGAATGCTTGAGGGGTGCCCTTGGTCATATAGATGATCTGGTTTTCATTTCCGATCGTCATGCAAGCATTGAAGCAGGGATTTCTAAAGTGTTCCCTTATGCAACCCATATTATATGTTGTTGGCATTTTGGTGAAAATATGAAGAAGCGTTTCCACAGAAAGGATGTGGCCAAAATAATGGATAATGCAGCTAAGTCGTACAGTGAAATCAAGTATAATCGCCACATGGAAGAGTTACATAAACTGCACAAGACTGCATTCGATTATGCCATTGCTGCCGGTCCACACAAGTGGTCTCGCGTACACTGTCCCCAAAGAAGGTACAGGATGATGACCACAAATGTTGCAGAGTGCATAAACTCATGCCTGAAATTCGCACGGCAACTACCACTGATGACATTAGCAGAGTTCATTAGGAATATGGTACAAAAGTGGTTTCATGATCGTCATGCAGCTGCACAGGCCATGCGTCATTGATTGACCGACGCAGCACATCTTGTGATCCTGAAACGTGTCGAGAAGTGCAGTTATATGACTGTAAATCCAGTTGACTGGAACATATTCTCCGTCAAATACAAGGGAAAACAGTTCACGGTTAACTTAGCCCGAAAGACTTGCACATGCAACAAATTCCAAATGGACCTTTTACCATGTTCACACGCACTCGCAGCGGCAAGGTACTTGACAAGTTACAGTTAACACTTTATATTACCCAAACGTGAATCTGACTGTTTTCATTGTTGTAGGGAGCGGAACTTGGATTTCACATCTCTGTGTGCGGACTACTACAAGAGGGAGACACTTATTGATGCATACTCGATTCCTATTATGCCTGTTGGCCATCCTTCTTCATGGGTAGTGCCATCTGACATCGCAGCGCGAGTGGTTTTAAATCCACAGACCAAGAGACAATCAGGTCGCCCGATGGAGGGTCGACATGCCTCGTCTTCGGAGAGGACAACCACACAGTCGTGTAGAAGATGTGGACAACCTGGACACAATAGTAGGAGGTGTTCCAACCCGCCTATGGTTAATGAAGGTCCTAGCAAAATTGTCCCCGAGGAATACCGTCGCAGGTGTAGCATCTGTCATGAAATTGGACACAACAAACAAACATGCCCTGGGAAGGACTCTAATGCTGCCAATGAGGAAGACAATCAAACGTAACAAGACAGTACAAGAGGAAGACGAATTGCCACTATAAAAGCTTGTGATAGCAGAACATGTCTCCAACTTGATGTCTTTCAACATCGTTTAGACTTTGGGAACCATACTCGATACCCCATTTTTATGTATTGATTTTATGTTCGAAAATATATTTGAATTTAGTTCTTTGTTTATTGTCATACTGGATCCTTTGTTATAGTGGTCATGAATTTCAATGTTATAGTGGTCATGAATTTCATCCTTTGCCATATTGTTTATGGATTTCAATGTATTAAATGTGTGTGTTGAACTTTTAACTGCAAACACTTGAAAAATAAAAAGAATTCATTATTTCATTACTGAAATGTTATGTACATCAACTAAACGGGCTTGGAGTTACAAAAAACCTCCACAGCCATCTTCTCTCGGATGGTGCCCATATCGTCTTCCGACCAGTCGAACGTATCAGTGTTCGCCGTCAGGTACTCAATCATTCTCAAAGTATGGGCACCACAGTTTCCCCTGTAATTCAGCACATGAAAAAACAATTAGAATGGAATGTTATTAAAACCGATTTGGATAGAATATAAAACTTGAAACTGTCATACCCCATTTGCTGTTGGGGCACACGGTCAGCTGACACGAACAACATCTGAAAGGGCCCATCCCTCTTTGCGTACGTCATATCACCCCTGCGTCTGTTCCTGTGAAAGTGCACCGCATACAGCATCGAGGGTAGCAACCACCTTAAGCACGCGACCTGGGCATTCCTATGCCTAAATGGGACCTCCTGTCTGAAGGGGTCAAACAGAAAAATCTGCCCTTTCGTGAGGTCGACGCTGGCCATGACCCAATGCGTACGTCCAAGGTTGCAAGGAATCAAAACCTGTAGGTGTTTCTCCAAAGTGTTATCAGTCCCAAAATTTACTTATTGAGGATGCCAAGTAAAATATACACTTACCATATCAACATCATGCCATGGCCGGATTCCTGCAGGAAGCTCTCCACGTACCACCATAAGGTCATCATGGGCCCACTGGTGCTTCAACACAGACCAACCCTTTGGGGGTTTCTTCTCCTCACCAGTGCCGATTCTGTCCCATGTGTGATATAACAATGTCTGTACATAGAAAATTTATCGAAACGTTAGGTAAAAGATGCATGAAATTGATCAATGCAGAACCGAAAACCGTAAACCGTATAATATAAACACTTACATAGAATTGTGAATCCAATATGTTGGTCCTCGATCCGTAGACAGTGTTGTACATTCGTTGACGCTTCCGGAGAATGTTCAAGTATGCGTCAATGTGCTGACAATTTCAAGAATTGGTACTGTTAGGATTCTACCATTTGTGAAACAAACTTATAGAGACAGTTCAAGTGAGGGACATACCGTATCCTCCAACTCCATTCTGTTGGTTTGAAGGCGGTGGAACCAAGTGACATCGACACCAACTAGGTCGTATAAATCCACATCGCGTCTGTATAATTGTTCAAAAAGTTAGATAACCAAGTTATTTGACATATGTATTTGAAAAAACTATAAACATATTGTAATACTTACAATTCCCCCGTCTGGTTCCTCTTGTACGCCTTGTACGCCATAAGGTGGTCCGGATCTACCAATCCGTGAGACATCCATTCATGTGGTGGAGGTGGCCTAATCTTTGCCCTCTTCGGTAGACAGGGGTTTGTGTATGGGGTGCTCAACTGCCAACCTGGTTTTCGAATCCGATCTTGACGTCTGAGAGGTGGGGGACTCTGATCCAAAGCAGTACGGGGAGGGGTACACAGTGAGGAGGAACTTTGCCCCCGTGGATCGCTGCCTAGTCGGTCATGCCGCTGGGTCTCGCTGGAACTGATGGGGGAGTGACGTCGTGATCGCTTGAGCGGTCGATCTGTGCTGGCATCGACAGGAGGAGGGGTGCAGTACGAGGAGGAGGACCGACTCTGCCCCCGTGATGTCTCTGTAGTAGCAGCGATCTCAGGTAAAATCGGAGGAGGTACCTGTTGCACTAGTGCTATCTCTGTAGTAGCAGCTCTGTCAGGTAAAATCGGAGGAGGTACCTGCTGCACTTGTGCTATCTCTATACTAGCAGCTCTGTCAGGTAAAATCGGAAGAGGTACCTGCTCCAATGCTGCTATCTCTGTACTAGCAGTCCTGTCATGTAAAACCGGAGGAGGTACCAGCTCCAATGCTTCTATCTGTGTACCACCGGGTACCTCCTCTCGTTCAGTCGCAGCATGACCCTGCTGATCGGATATTGTGTCCATAGTAGGTGGCTGCCCACGTCTGCTTCCTGGGTCTGTCCTATCCGAATCAGTATCCGTCCTATCTGTGGGACTAAAATCTCTGTGATGGTTATCGAATGGTCGGGCATCAGATGGTGGATCATCCATACGGGAGTGTGACCTCGAACCCTGTAGCACCCGAATCATATCCACCAACTCCCGATGCTGCGTATCTCGCCTGTCATCACTCTTTCGGACAGCATCCATCACATCCTCCCTTAAAGATCGAACTGCATCCATCACTTCAGCGATTTTATGGTCCCAGTCCTGCAAGGATTTCACACACCCTTAGTACTAAAATCGTTCAGTCGATTGAAATTAAATAATCTGTTTTAATATTTTTACGCACCTGTGCATCACCTCCAGGTCGAGGCTGTCTAGGCGAGGTCAAACGTATCGGCCTACGCCTCCGGGGACTCCCACTGTGACCCTCCGCGTCTGAATCACCTTCAGGTGCAGGCTGTCTGGGCAAAGTGAATCGTACCCGCCTACGCCCACTGCCACTGCAACCGCCACCGCCACCGCCACCGCCACCCTCAGGTTCTGAACCCTCCGTATCAGTACGTTCGGAATACGAATCCTCCATATCACTGCGTCCGAAAAATGGACCATCCGTATCACTGGGTCATGCAGTGCTATCTGGTTCAGGATCTGGGAGGTGACCATGTATATCAGCGGCATCGACAGCGGCATCGGCATCATACAGATTGCCTCCTAGGTCTATGCCTTCGTAGTACCGTTGAGCCCTCTCCTCAGCCGTCGGCACTAGTGTAGGCCGTGCAAACATCTGAAATCGGAGTTAGATCATTGTCATTGTATACATACTAATAACTATTTTCAGTCACAACATCAATACTTACCCTTTTTGTAAAAATGCCATCCAGCTTTTTCGCCCAAGGTCGCTGACTCAATTCCCATTTCAGAATACGTGGGGGGGGGGGGGGGGGGGGTAGCTCGATTAGCCGACGAGTCCCACATTTAGTATTGCCAAGCTCGTGGATAACCTCAAAGGCAAATATCTGTGTAATAAAAAAGTACCATAAGAAGTACATACATCAGTCATATAAAATAAACTACAATTACAGTACAGATTCAAATTCAAAATTCTCACCAATAGTGCATGCGGTAGACCGTATATGTTGTATGTCAGCTCGATGTTCTATACGTTAAGGTCCTCGCCTTCTGCTTCCCGTTTTTCTGCCAATCGCCGCCGTGGACCATCTAATGCCCGCTTGAAACCAAAAATAGACCGCCTATACACGTGTGCACCCCACGGAAATGCATCAAAAGCGTCCACGTCCTCGACTAGGTGAAACTGCCATACTGGAACTTTGTCTCTCTCGTCGAACCCCATCAATATCCAGTTCAGAATAAACAGTAAGCAAAGCTTCACCGCATCGTACTGCTGGTCAAAAATACCGTTCCGCAGCACCACTCTCAACTCTTCAATCTCGATCTCTCGACCTTGAAAGTATCGCTGGTGTATGCCATTCTGTACCATATCATACCTCGTCGTGTCGGGAATGACTCCGAACTTCAAATCGGTGATTAGACAGAACTCAACCTTCGAGAACCGGACCACATGCTTACCTAACAAAAATCTCATCTCATCTTCCGGTCCATCGTGATGCAACTCGCGCAAAAGTAGCCGATGGACAATCCCGGCCGAAAAATTATTCTGACGATGCATTTGAAGGAAATGACCAAAACACGACTTAGTGTACCGACGTCGGTCTTCAATCTTCAGATCTTCAGGTACACTGTTAAGTGCGTTGTCAATATCTTTAAGGTCATCAAAATGGTCATGTCGAGTAATTTTTCCCTTGAACCAATCTGCCATTGGGGTTTTAAAAAAATCCTCGTCATTCCTCATCTGCATATTCATAGAAAAAAAGCACATAAGTTCATGAAAACGTATGAAAAGTCACGGAAAAGTGTATGAAAAGTCACGGAAACATTATGAAAAGTCAAGGGAAAGTGTATGAAAAGTCACGGGAAGAGTATGAAAAGTCACGGGAAAGTGTTTGAAAAGTCACGGGAACAGTATGAAAAGTCACGGGAAAGTGTATGAAAAGTCACGGGGATAGTATGAAAAGTCACAGAAAAGTGTTTGAAAAGTCACGGGAAGAGTATGAAAAGTCACGGAAAAAGTCACGAGAAGAGTATGAAAAGTCACGATGGCAAGTGTATTAAAAGTCACGGGAAGTTTATTAAAAGTCACGATGGCAAGTGTATATTAAAAGTCACGGGACATGTGTTAAAAGTCACGGGATGTGTATTAAAAGTCACGGAAGTATAAAAAGGCTCGAAAAGGCACGGGTCTAGTAAAAAGGCTCGGAAACAGTACAAAAACTCACGGAAACTATTCAAAAAGTCACGGGTACAGTTCAAAAACTCACGGGTACAGTTCAAAAAGTCACGGGTACTGTTCAAAAACTCATGGGTACAGTTCAAAAACTCACGATAACCCAGAACTTCATCGTCTTCAAAACAACTCTTTTCAGAAACTAAAACCCTAACCTAAAACCTCATCTCATCATACAAACATAATCAACCATCCACAATCAAGCACAGATAAACTTTTCAACAACAAAAAACGCGTAAGAATAAGAAACTTACCACTGTCTTTCGAGTTCGGCCGTGAGTTCTCGTCAACATCACTGTATCGCCGTCACCGGTAACTTCGCCTTCAAATTTCGGTCGCCTTTGGTACTGTTGCGCCGTCGCCTTTTCTCTCTCTTCTCTCTCTAGGGTTTCTTTTTTCAACGTTTGAAAATGACACAAACTGACAAATGGGGGTATTTTTGTCTGGTCACCTTAATTGGTGCCTTTTAAACTTAAATTAGTAACTTGGTGACATTCTCCCAAAAACAGGCCCAAATGGTGACATTTAAATTTTGAACCCAAGTAACAAGTATCCTGAAATCTTGAAATGGCTTATTGTTATGGAAGAATTGACAATGCCTGCTATTCCTGATGGCTGTCATGGAAGAAGGGTTCGATACTTCGGAGTGTCTAGAAATCATTTGCATCTTATCGAGATTTATGGTCCTCAGTTCAATGTTTCGGCCCATCAATTACAAAAGAAATTAATATATTTTTTTAGAGTCACGATATCTGCACCCCTTTTAAATCGTATGTACACCATAAATCAATAATTTTTTAAAATTCCAACAATACCCTTAAATGAATAGTTGAAACTACAACAGTATTCTATTTTTATTTTATTTTATTTTTTTGAAAGGGAAATTCCATAAAACCCAAGATTTTAAAAGCAACAAATAAACAAGGACCATGCAACACTTTAGTAGTTTTTGCAATTTCAGAGGAGAAGCACCCGAGATCGATTGGGCACTCAAAGCCAAGACCTCACCACCAAAATCATGCACAATAATTCTAATTAATCAACTCTTTTTTTGTAAATATTTCTCTTGTGTGAATGAACTAGTATCCTAACAACTAAGCTCAAAAATTTTGGCAAGTAAGAGCAAAATATTATGGTTGGTGACCAAAAAAGACAAATTTATCTTATTCGCATTTTCCTTGAGTCTAATTGATATTTTTCTTTGAAAATAATAAAGGAGTTTAGAATAGACACCAATGGTTTTGAAAAAGATTTGAACAGGTGATTTCTATTTTTTCAATTTCCATATTCATTCATTTTTTTAGAAAAACTGAGAACACGAGATTATTTTTTTAAAGAAAGAAATAATAATAAATGTTGAGCAGTAGGTAGAAAATTTGCTGTAAAACAAAATTATAAAAGGGATAATATTGGTATTAAGTGGGGTATGTTAACAAATTTTAATTATTTTAAATTTTTAGTGGGGTGAACATATTAAATGGAGTGTACATACAATTTTAAAGGGGTGTAAATATGGCCACTCTTTTTCTAAAGTTTAACCCAATTAATCTGGTACCTAAATTTAGTCCAACCCACACAACACTATTTAGTCCATCGGGATCCTTTCATTAATTAAAGTCTCACTATTCGAATGATTTGAAAGGTTAAAATTAATACACAGTTATCGAGGCTATACGAGTGTCATGCTAATCCTTAATGCGGCATGAAATGAAAGATCTTTGCAAATCCACTTTGAAGAGTTACCTGCTTGCCAGAAAAGCAATTCGTCAATAACCCTCCTAGCGAATTTAGGGGGTATTATTTAGGGAAATATTAGTCAACTTGATATGTTAGCATAAAAAGTGGAATTCACGGAACCAGGTCTCCACATCATCGACCATGCCAAATTGACAAGATACATGAAACAACGGCAAGCTCAAAAACGGAAAGCAGATCACCCACTTAGAACTAGTTCATCAAAGTAATCCTAGGCAGTGAATCAGTACCAACTTGCCGATTACGTTGAGAACATGAAATAACCCTAAGATCACTATAAATCCGAGATTTTTTGCTTCTCCAAAATCTGAGCCTATAACAAGAAAAACAATCACTGATAATCAAGTAGCTAACGAATCAAATAATAAATTCGAAGATCCAAAAGATATTTCATACAAGGAAAAGAGATTACCAAAAATACGGGTGAATCACCAAGATACCATCTCCTCAAAACATTTTCTTGCACAACATGGATTAGGGCAACACATTAGTTCCCATATAAATACATATAATGGGCAAGGGGCAAAGGGAGGCAATAAGGCAATATAGCATTAGAGAGATACTTTCTGTAACTCGTAATCCTTCTCTAAACATGGTGAACATCCTTTTTTTTCTGTTGCTATAGCGATCGTGGTTTTTCTTTACTTTAGGGTTTTCCACGTAAAAATCCGGTGTTATTTATTGATTTATTTGCTTTTCTCATTACATATCGCATTCATGTAACAAGAAGGTGTTTTGATCACAAATTTCTTAGTCGATTCAAGCATCAACTTGTCTACGTGTTGTTGTTGACTAGACAATCCAAAAATCGATAACAATAACAGAGAAAAAAACCTGCCCTGAGTGTGCAAAACATATCCATTAGATTTAATTATTAATTTAGGGGTTAATATTATAAACCTCCCCTCACCTTTGAACTATTATTGGATGTATATTTACAAATGCTTTTATTTTAGAAACCTCCCATATGGACTAACACTTTTAGCATTCCTTTTGTGTTGACCGAGTTTGACCGTTAAAAAGTCCAAAATATCTCTATTTAATCTTCAATTGTATGAATTGACCATTATACTCACATACTTTTACCAAATAAATTAATAAACTGATATAAAATGTGAGAATGTTAACTTGCAACGGAGAAGCGCGAAGTTATTTTGTGGACGATTTTACCCCTAAAAATAACAAAATTACAAATGAATCAAAATCATTAAAAATAAACCAGAATATATATTTATTTATTTGTCTTTTTTTTATATATAAATCCAAACAAATACTCATTTTCAATGTTTTTGGTTCATTTGTAATTTTGTTATTTTTAGGGATAAATTGTCCACAAAATAACTTCTCATTTGCAAGTTTACATTTCCACTTTTGTATTATTTTATTAATTTATTTGGTAAAAGTATGAGGGTATAATGATCAATTCATACAATTGAAGCTTAAATATGGACATTTTAAACTTTTTAATAATCAAACATAGTCAACACAAACGGAATGCTAACGGTGTTAGTTTATAGGGGAGGTTTCTAAAATAAAAGCATTTGTAACTATATATCCAATAATAGTTCAAAGGTGAGGAGAGGTTTATAATATTAACCCTTAATTTAGACTAAAAAATATTAGAAGGTTTAATTCAAAAATTAATATTCTCTACTGCCACTTCTTGTGTAATTCCATGGGCTAGATCAGTGTTATGAGCTAATAGGTTGAACAATTGAGAATGAGTGATGGGCTTCTAGAGCTGGGTTTTTTTACATACTAAAACCACTACCCTTTCAAGGTTTTACAGACTTTGATCATCTTTTCATCACTTGATGATCTAATAATGGAAAAAAATTACATCTCAACCTCTCATTTATTTTCTTCAACGAAGAAAAAAAAAAAAAAAAAAAACCTCTCATTTATTTTAATAAGGGATAATTACCTCGATGGCCATCAACTTAT
Organism: Acer campestre; assembly: GCA_954870605.1. NCBI lineage: Eukaryota > Viridiplantae > Streptophyta > Magnoliopsida > Sapindales > Sapindaceae > Acer > Acer campestre. The sequence continues at coordinate 11,766,089 of OX940799.1, read as the reverse complement.
GCCACCACTACCAGATGGGGAATTGGTTTTAAAATGGTCATTTTTGGCAAACATTGTTATAATAATGGTCATTCCATCAAATTACATCTATTTCCATCTAATATGTGGTATTTTGGTAATATGAGGATGCCATTAATTTATTTTAGATATTTTTTGGAAATCAATTTTTTCTTTTTTTTTAAAAAAAACAAATAATTATATTTAGTATGTGTGTATACATATAGCATATCTCAAACACATATATGTGTTTATATATATATATATATATATTTCTTTTCAACTTATCTCAAATATATATTTTAGAATTTTTAGATTTTGTAACCTTAATCTTCTAAAAAAAGAATATATATATATATATATATATTTTTTGAAGCAGTGATATTATTAATAAAAGCCAAAAGAGACTAAGGGGCTGTTTGTTTTTTTCCCAATAAGACTTATTACCTCTTATATCTTAAATTAAGATAAATCAGTTTGTTTGTTTTTTCAACTTATATCTTATTTTAAGATATATATGTCTTTTAGAAAAAGTAAAATTTTTTGACTTTTATCTTATTCAAAAAGTATTCAAAAAGTGATACAGTAGAGTTTTTTAATAAATTTTCAAAAATATCTTATAACAATTCATACATTTATGATTTTGTCCGCACATAATAAAATACTAAAAATCAATTTTCCAAAAATTCCCAATTTTGAAGAAACCCTAACACAACCTAATCAATTTTATATTTGTAATAAGTCATCTAAAATGAAAAAAACAAACATATCATAATATCTTAATTTTTAAGACTTATCCATATATCTAATAAATTAAGGTCTTATAAGACTTTAGACAAAAAAACAAACGGCCCCTAACTAGAGGCTACAAGCAAAGCAAGAAAAGCCGCCCAAAAAACCCCACAAGACAGAGCTGAAACACCAACACCCAGCTATATACAACAAAACAAACTAAACTAACGCAGTAGAAGCAGCAAGAAAGAAAAATAAACAAAACAAGAGCCCCTAAATCTCCAAACAACAACCATAAGCAGAATTCAAAAATAGACTGAACCAAAAAACTTACAAATCACCCCAAACCAACCTATCTCCTAAGCCTTGAGCACCATTTTTTGCTAAACTGTCAGCAAGGAAATTTGAACCCCTATGCTTGTAGACCACCAAAACCCGCTCAAATTTGTGAAGAAAGTCTTAAATATCATAGATCAGTTGAACAAGCTGAAAATTTCTAAAATCTTCCCCATTAACCCAAGAAACTGCAGTAATACTATCGCTCACCACAAAAATGTTGCGAGATGCCAAACTGACTTTAGAAGCAATCAACAAACAAGCCTTATGGATGGCATAAACCTCAGCTGAGATCGCATCCAGGACACCCAAAGAAGAGGAAAACAAACATAATATTCTTCCTACCGCATTTCGAAGGACCCCTCCCATACCAGCCATACCGGGATTACCAAACGCCGAACCATCAACATTAAAACACAGATCTTCTCCACTAGGAGGAACCCAAGCTACCCTCCAAGACCTCTTTTGAACCTTGTTGTCCACACACATTTCATTAATGTCAAGAAGAATTAAGGATAAAGCCTGTTGAGAACCGCCACCGGTATTTAAACCAAAAAGCCACTCTAAATTTTACTGTATATATTGCCTTCACAAGATTAGCCTCAATTCCTTTAAATACCAAATCATTTCTAACCTCCCAAATTGTCCACACCCAGCATGAAATAACATATTCCAAGCCCTCCCACCTACTTTTTTGGGGCATAAAGCATTCCAAGAAAGCATCCAATTATAAATAGAGCTGTTTTGACAGGAAAATACATTCCACCACGCCATACAATCCGACCACAACCTCCAAGACCAGTGACAATTCAAGAAAAGATAGTTGACCGATTCAATACAATTGTTACACAATGGACAGTTGACATTCACCATATTGACAAAACCAAACTTTTGGATCACTTCTTCACCAGAATTCTACCTTTTATCAACTGCCAAACGAAAATCTCCACATTTGGTGGGCAAATACCTTGCCAAAACCACTTGTGAGAAACGTCTTGTAAACTGTTATCTTCCTCCATACATCTTCTAAACGAGCAAATTGAGAACATACCGTTGGGACAAAACGACCAACCTAAAGCATCTTGAAAGCCCTGTCGAATTGGAAAATCATTCAACACTTGCATAAAACACCTCCACTGTTCCAATTCCCAATCAAAAGGAGGCCTCCTCAAAGGCACATTCCAAGACCAAACCTCACCGTTCCAACTCCCAAAATCCTTCACTCTACCACATTTGTTGTCTGACAAAGCAAAAATTCGAGGAAACACTAAACGCAAAGGCATCATATCATACTGTAAATCCTCCCACAATCTCAGTTTCTCACCATTGCCAACCACAACCCGAAAACCCATCTCAATAACATTCTTTTTACAGCAACCATCAGAGAAAAGATTGTAGACAGATTTAACAAAAAAAGAAGCAGCCCTTGGAACATTCCAATCCCACAAAAGCGACCTCACATCAACCCCATATTTCGCACAGATTACTAATTTCCGTAAGGATCCTTCCTCCCTACCAAACCTCTAAATCCATTTTGCTAAAAGACTTGAGCCTTTAACAGTTATCCGTCCAACCTCGAGACCACCTTTCGTTTTGCTCAAACATATCGTGTTCCAGTCGACAGAATCTAATCTTCTTTTAGCAATACAATCATTCCAAAATAATTCTCTTTGTAGTTATTCCATGCGATTTGCAACTCCAATCGGAATCCTAAAGACCGACATTCCATAGGTTGGCAAGCTAGAAAGAACAAATTTTATCAAAACCAAACGGCCTCCTTTTGTCATGAAATTCCTTTTCCACGGTGCCAACCTTAACCTTATCTTATTTAGAATCGGACTCCACCAAGATTCCCTATTCGGATTACCACCGAACGGTAGTCCAGATATGTAATAGGGAGCTTTGCTTGCATACACCCAAACATGCCGACCCAATCTTCTTCAGCCCTTCAAATCTTTCCCACCTTCACTAAACAAGATTTATGATAATTGATTTTCAACCCGGATGCAAGTTCAAAACAAAGTAATATGCGCTTGGCATTAATTAAATATTCCATATCTGGTTCGATGAACAGAATCGTGTCGTCAGCAAATTGTAGATGTGTGACCTAAAGAGATTCATTACCAAACACAACACCTTTAATTAGTTGTAGGTCACAGGCTTTTTCAAACAAAGAACTCAAAACTTCAACCACCAAATTGAATAAAAATGGAGACAAGGGATCTTTCTGCCGTAAACCCCTTTCCATAAAAAATTGCTCCGTCGGACACCCATTGCTGGTACTGAAAGAGAGGGAGAGGATATACACCACCGAATCCAACTTTGCCAAGTAGAACCAAAACCTATATTAGCCAACACCTCAAGTAAGAAAGCATGGTCAATACAATCATATGCTTTCTAAAAGTCTAACTTCACAAGCAACCCACCTTTCCTATCGTTTTTCCAAGTATGGATGACCTCCTCCACAATGAGAAAACTGTCTAAAATCTACCGTTTGCTTACGAAAGCCATTTGAGATTGACCAGTAACCAAATCCATCACAAGCTTAAGCCTATTGGACAGCACTTTTGCTAAGACTTTGTATAAGGCCCCAACCAAGCTAATTGGTCTGAAATCCTTGATAGAAGCAGGTTTAGGAATTTTAGGTATAAGGGCAATGAAAGTCTTGTTGAGATCACTAACAATAAATCTATCTCTATGAAACTCATGCATAAAATATATATCTTTTCAACTTATCTCAAATATGTTTTTTAGAATTTTTAGGTTTTGTAGCCTTAATCTTCTCAAAAAAGAAAAAAAATATATATATATATATATTTCTTTTCAACTTATCTCAAATATATTTTTCAGAATTTTTAGATTTTGTAGTCTTAATCTTCACAAAAAAGAAATATATATATATATATATATATCATATATGTTTGATATATGCTATACGTATATATACACTAAATATAATTATTTGTTTTAAAAAACAAAAGAAAAAATTGATTTCCAAAAAACATCTAAAATAAATTAATGTCATCCCCTTATTTACCAAAGTGCCACTCATTGAATGAAATTTGATGGAATTTGATGGAATGATCATTAGTGTAATAATGTTTGCCAAAAATTGTCATTTTAAAACCAATTCCCCATTTGGTGGCCATTTTGATAGTGGTGGCAAAAGTTGATGACTACCAGGGTAATTACCCCTTTTAATAATTACATACCATGGTCTGATTCAGCTACTATACTATTTCAATATAGTTTCTGAGTTGTTATTAGCCATTGAATTTCAATATAAATGGTCTACAAAATTCAAAAATGAAATTTTAAAAAAAAAATTAACAGATAATAATCATCTCTCACATAACTACTTATGCAATTATGCAAGTCCTGCATTATAGCTAAATCCTTACTGGTTACTCTTTACTTACTACAAAGGTAATCGTATATACGTTATGTTTTAATAAGTTTAAAAATTATAACTTAGCTTTCCACAAATTTTGAACGAGAGACCAGGCGACAGAAAGCAATTTTATTTATAATCTAATCTTAATTAATAAATGACAATATATTTGTGTCTTTTTTGTCTTGAAGTATTATACTATTATATAAATTTGGAAGAAGGAGGATTCAAACCCACAATCTTGTGGTGTAGATGTAAGGGGTTTACCACCGAACCAACCTCATTTCGTTAATTTATCTGTGTTAATATTTGATTATATATCGCACTCTTAAATGTGACTCCTTGACTAGTACCATTCAATCTACTTCTATTGAACACGAAATCTCCTTCATTCTATATGATTTATATCAATTTCAGTTTCATCTCCAATTGAATTTTTCGACTAGTACCATTCAATCTACCTCTATTGAACACGAAATCTCCTTCATTTTATATGATTTATATCAATTTCAGTTTCATCTCCAATTGAATTTTTAGACTAGTACCATTCAATCTACTTCCATTGAACACGAAATCTCAGACATTTTATATGATTTATATCAATTTCAGTTTCATCATACAATTGAATTTTTCTTATACTGATAATATTATTTAGGGGTCTTTAAACGAAATCGGTAATGTTTTGCATAGAAAAACAATGGATGGAAATTTCCTAGCTAGAATGACTAATAGATTAATACAAGGATATGACTTATGGCAATTGATAAGGGTTTGATTCATAGTTTAGAAATAAAAAATATGAATTATTACCTATGGTCTCTTACTTTGGTGGTTGAGATCTTCAAGTGGAAGTTTCTCCACCAAGGTTTAAGCCTTAGTAGTTGTAAATATTTATCCCACAATTGGCCATAAAATCCCAAAGTGTGGAGAGCCATCTTCTAAAAATGGGAGCAACCCTCTTTCCGGATTTGAAAGTTGTAGTCCATATGTAACTTTTCCCAACATAACAGTGGGAGTAGTATTTCGGTCCGTACTTGTAGGATCTAATCTCGTCAGATCCCGATAATAGTTGTAATTCAATATATATATATATATATGAATTATTTGGCATAATAAATTGATATACCTTTATTCGTCGTACATCAAAACCCAAAGCATCGAGTCATTGGCTCTCTCTTGTACAAGGGATGGCTCCTTTTTGTCTGTCTATGCAACTTACCAACTATTGGCATAAAAAAAAGTTGACAAAACTGAAAACTGTAAGCTGTTTTCTTGGGGTTTTCTTGGGTAGTAGGAATTTACATCATTCTTTCAATCGGGTAATGTTGTACAGTAAAATATTTTTACTCAAATGATGTGGTAAATTGATTTGTAACCACCAAATCATCAAATACATTATCATATAATCAGTGTGATATATATATTTAAATTATAACAACTGCCGGGACCTAGCGAGATTAGACTCTAATCGCACAGCCCGGAATACTACTCCTACTATCGGAGAGAGGGTTATAAATAGATTACAACTCTCACAGTTGGAGAGAAGGTCATTCCCAATAAAGCCGGGGAGAGGGCAACCACACTTGGGGTTTAATAGCCAAGGTGGGACAAATAATATATATACATATCAAGGCAAGGCTTGAACCTTGGTGGTGGAGCATCCCTTAGGAGACTCCAACCACCAAGGCAAGTGGCCATTGGTATCAATGTGATATATTTATAAGTATCAACTTGTCACGTCATTTGGATGAATTTTCGTAGCAAGATTTAAGAGAGTTTTGAAGAACCCTAATTTGATTTTTTATTTTTTTTATTTTTGTTCAATGTCTGCTTCTGGTTGTCTGATAAGTGATATGAGTAGTGTTATACTGTTGTTTTCCCGTTTTAGAGATATAAAAGACAATTAGTGATCATCACAGTGTAGATGGAGATGAGTGGCTCTTGATCATCGGCTGAGATATTTTCTTCTTAATTTCATTTGCTTATATAAAGGCTAGCCAATATAGTCGAATGGGTATTCTTGTAAGTTATCAAAAGATATATACTATACATATTGTCATGGCAGTTTTCCTCAGGTTTCTCCTCCAAGCTTCTCTTCTTGTTTCATGCCTTGTATGTTCTTGTTTAGAGAACACATATGCCAAAGAGCCTGGAGAAGGCCAACACTCTCATAGCCACATTGTTTCAGTCTCTTCTCTATTACCATCCACGGTTTGCAACCGCTCCAGGAAAGGTTGTATATCTAACTTTACATTTGATTTTAAATTAATATCTATCCAATAATCATACGTACTTCCTGATAAGTTCTTCCTAAAAGTTGTGTCTGTGTGGGAGTGTTTCAGTTTCTAGCAAAGATTCTCTAGAATTAGTACACAAGCACGGGCCATGCTCTGAACTGAATCAAGGCAAAGCAAAGACTCTCTCTTGGTCCGAAATTCTACTCAAAGACCAAGCCCGAGTTCGCTCAATTAACTTCAGGCGTCCATACATGAATTCAGATGGAAATCGGTTTGAACAGACAAAGTCCAAGAACCTCCCCTTCGGCTATGACCTAGCAATCGGGGGAGGCGAATTCTATGCAAAGATAGATATTGGCACACCAGGACAGTCTAATTATGTAATTTTAGATACAGGAAGTGACATAACCTGGATTCAATGCAAGCCTTGTGCACAGTGCTTTAAACAACCTAGTCCAATCTTTGATCCATCCAAGTCTTCATCACACACTACCCTTCCTTGCAATTCCTCCAAATGCAATCTACTCTCTGTTTCAAGTAAGTTTTAATCTACTTTCATCCATCATATGCAGTCTACCACTCATGTGAATTCAAGTTTTGAATTAGATTATTGGAATTAAATCAACGAATTAAATGTGAATTGCATGCTGGCAGGGCCACCGCTTCCACGAGGTTGTGTGTCTAATAAGTGCCTTTACGGTATTGGGTACGGTGATGGTTCTTTCAGTATAGGATATTTTGTGCAAGACAAGTTAACATTTCCAACAGCGGACCGCAAATCAAAAGTAGTCGTAAATAACTATCTGTTTGGATGCGGCGTGAACAACAGTGAAGCTAATTCGGAAAGCTCGATTGGCTTGATGGGTCTGAGCCGAGCTCCAATATCTTTTGTATATCAAACTGCCCCATTGTTCAAAAAATACTTTTCATATTGTTTACCTTCAGATTTCAGCTCCACTGGATACTTAACTTTCGGTAAACCTGATGACCTCAATGACAAATACATCAAATTCACACCAATTCCAACTACTCCCCAACAATCAGAATTTTACGATGTTATCATAACTGGGATCAGCGTTGCCGGAAAAAAACTAGCTCTCAAGAGCTCGGTTTTCGCTGATGCGGGTGCGATTGTTGACTCGGGCACGGTCATTACTCGGCTGCCACCTGAGGCTTATGCTGCTATGAGATCAGCTTTTCGCCAAGAGATGGCACGTTACAAGTCCATAGGAGCGGAGGGGAATACGGATACTTGTTATGATTTTAGCAGCTACAAGACAGTTGTGATACCAAAAGTTTCGTTTTACTTCAAAGGTGGAGTTGAGTTGGAGGTGGACGTGAAGGGGATCATGTTGGCGAATGATGTGAAGACAGTGTGTTTAGCGTTTACTGCAGCTGATGATGGAGATGGTGCTGTCTTAGGAAATATTATGCTTAGATCCATCCAGGTGGTGCATGATGTTGTGGGTAGAAGGGTTGGGTTTGGTCCTGGTACTTGTGCCTAGAATGGATTTTACCCTTCACCATTATGGGTTATATTTCAAGTAATGTAAGCTACTTTCATGTATGCCTAAATAAAAATTGGTCCGATGAATGATCCGGTACTTGTGCAGATTACTGTTTGTTTTTTTTTTTTTTTTTTTTTTTTTTTTAACAGCTAAAATTCATTCCAAAAGGCAACAGCCATCAAACATCAACAACAAAACAGCAGCCACGCAACTAACCAATAAGCCCGAAGAAGCAGACAACAAGTCCAAAAAAACAACTACAAGAACGAAAGAAGCAAAAGCTATAACAAAAGCAAAGAGCCCAAAAAACAGAGAGGCACAGCCCCACGAATAAGAGGATCAGTTTAAGCACCATTCAAGCTTATCCCCCGACTTGTTCGACCCTATTTCAGCAAGATTGTTAGCGAAAGAGTTGGTTGATCTTGGATTGAAAATCACCGAGGTGTGACTCAGTGAATTTAGAAAAACGAGAATGTCATAGATGATTTGAACATGCTTAAAACTACCAATACCATCTGTATTATTCACCCATGACACCGCCGACTTAGAATCGCTGGCAATTACAATCTCTTTGTCTTGAAGATCAGGTATGTAGGCACATAACTCGCAAGCCTTGTGAATTGCCATAATCTCCACAGTTCGAGTCTTCAACACCAACAAAAACATAGAAAAGGCAGAGAATCTTGCCCTTAGAGTCTAAACAGATTTAGGAGAGAAAATTTAAATCGTAATATTTAATCTAATGATTTAGAGGACAAAATTTCCTTTTTTAATAATTTAATTAGTTTGGAGTGTGTTTAAAATTTTTTCTCTTGTTTAGTAATTTTAATTCAAGTTAAAATTGTCATTAATAAAAATAAAATAAAAAATTAAATTAGAGTGTAAATAGATAATTTGTGGATTGTAAGGAGAAGCTCTCTTTAAAAATTTTAATGGGGTGTATATACAAAAAGGGGTGTACATACGGTTTTTCAGATGTGCTAATTGTTAAGAATTATTATTGTTTTATTTATGTTTAACTGAATAAGTTGTGTTTTACCTGATCTCTAGGCATTTGTTTAGTTTGTTTCAAAACGTGGCTTGTAATTGCCTAGTCTATAGGAGTCAGCTTTGCACTTAGAGTTAGTGGGCTAGTGGTCAGTAGTCTGTTCCTATTTTTTAGTTTATTCCCGTTGATGTACGACCTATTTAAAGGTCATTATCTTTATCAAATTGAAGACAACTTTCTTCTCACTTTTGCTTGACTCTTCTTTTGTCTGAGTGTATTTACTTTGCCTTCATCAATTTGCCCTCTATTTGTATCAGTGGTATCAAAGCCAAAAGAAAAAAATTGTGAGATAAAGAGTAGTGGAGCAGCAACTTTTCTTTATACTCACTTTGTTACTTTGTTTCTTTTTGCAGCAGCAGTAATGGTCTCTGAAAATTATGTGCAACCATCTATTCCTCGTTTCGAAGGTCACTATGATCATTGGAGCATGCTAATGGAGAACTTCCTGCGATCCAAAGAATATTGGCAGATTATTGAAGTTGGGGTAGTAGAACCTGCAGAAAATGTTGTATTGACGGCGACGCAGAAGACAGAGCTAGAAGCACTAAAGCTAAAGGATTTGAAGGCAAAGAACTATCTTTTCCAGGCAATTGATCGTTCTATCTTGGAAACGATTCTTAGCAAAGAATCATCCAAGGAAATTTGGGATTCAATGAAGAAGAAATATCAAGGCTCATCAAGAGTGAAGCGAGCACAGCTTCAAGCCTTGAGAAAGGATTTTGAGACTCTACAGATGAAAGATAATGAGTCAGTTACTAATTACTGTGCAAGGACTATGGGGATAGCAAACAAGATGCGATTCCATAGTGAACCGATGAAAGATGTTGCCATTGTTGAGAAGATTTTGCGTTCTTTGGCTCCAAAGTATGATTATGTTGTTTGTTCAATCAAAGAATCAAAAGATATAGATACGTTTTCACTTGATGAACTCCAGAGCTCCTTGTTGGTCCATGAACAGAAGATGAACCGAAGCACAACTTGAGATGAACAAGCCCTAAAGGCTTTTACTTTTGCTGAATCCTCAAATACAAGAGGACGAGGCAGAGGTAGAGGCAGAGGAATGGGAGGTCGAGGCAATAGAGATGGAGGCAGACAATATCAAAACTTCAAAGGCAATAATGACCAATCAAATTTTCAAGGTAGAGGCAGGGGACGTGATCAACAATTTGATACTCATGGCAGAGGTAGAGGGCGTGATCACCAATTTGACAAGTCCAAGGTAGAGTGCTTCAGGTGCCATAAGTTTGGTCATTATAGTTCTGAATGTTATGTTAAATTGCCGCAAGACAAAGAAAAATGGGAGAAATCAAACTTTGTAGAGAAGACAGAATTAGAAACTTTGTTGATGACTTATCATGTCAAGAAGGAGCCAGAATCAGATGTTTGGTATGTGGACACAGGCTGCAGCAACCATATGTGTGGTAGTAAGTCTTCTTCTCTTATTTAACTGAAGGCTTTCATACTACTGTGAGTTTTGGTGATTGTTCTACTGTGAATGTTATGGAAAAATGAGATATTCAGATAAAAACTAAAATGGTTTTACAGAAACAATCTCCAATGTTTTTTATGTTCCTGATTTGAAAAGCAATTTATTAAGTGCTGGCCAATTGCAAGAAAAGGGGTATATCATAACTATTCAAAATGGTGCCTGTGAGATATATGATCCTTCAAGAGGATCAATTGCTGTTGTCCAGATGGGTTCAAACAGGTTGTTTCCATTGCAAATAAAAAATGTCCAAACTTGCTTAATGACCAAAGTGAATGATTCATCATGGCTTTGGCATTTTTGCTATAGCCATTTGAACTTTGGTGGATTGAGAACGCTGCAACAAAGGAATATGGTAACAGGTCTTCCTCAAATTGCAGCTCCCACTCAAGTATGTGAAGAATGTGTTGTTAGCAAACAACATCGAAATCAATTCCCGCAAGGAAAATCATGGAGAGCTAAGAAGTTATTGGAGTTGGTTCATTCTGACATTTGTTGCCCAATAAACCCATCCTCTAATGGAGGTAAAATATATGTAATAACTTTTATTGATGATTATAGTCGAAAAACCTGGGTTCATTTTTTGCAGGAGAAATTAGAAGCTTTTAGTGCATTTAAAAGCTTCAAGGCACATGTTGAAAATGAAGTAGAGAGTACCATTAAAACTCTTTGTACTGATCGTGGTGGAGAGTTTTGTTCAAAAGAATTTGAAGTTTTTTGTGATAAGTATGGTATTAGAAGACAACTCACAGCTACTTATACACCTCAGCAGAATGGTGTATCAGAGAGGAAAAATAGAACTATCTTCAACATGGTGAGAAGCTTTTTGATAAAAGGGAATGTTCCAAAAAAAATTTGGCATGAAGCAGTGAATTGGAGCATTCATGTTTTGAATAGGAGTCCTACTTTTTCTGTTCGAAACATGACACCTGAGGAAGCTTGGAATGGACGGAAACCAGCTGTAGATCACTTCAGAATCTTTTTTTTTTTTTTAAAGGCATCAATAGAAGGCACCAAGCCAGGCAAAAACACCACAAACAACAAGCCACAAGCAAGGACAAAACAGCCCAAGCACAGACAAAGACATCAAGAACAACCCCAAAACAAACGCACACAACAACAAGGGCAACCTAGTCAAGATACACTCCACCAAAAATCATCAATACCAAGAGTTAAACCTTTCTTAGCTAAAGTATTTGCAAAAGAATTAGTCGTTCTTGGTCTAAACTCCACAGCAGCCCTCTTGAAGCTCCTCAGCCAACTACGAATGTCTTCAATAATCTGATCATGGTTGTTATTGCCAGGAATGCAACCTGAAATCCACCTCACAGCAATTTTAGAATCACTAATTGACGACACGTCGTTGCAATGTCGGTCAAAAGATGAACATTTAAGTTCGACCTCGCTAGCGTGCGAGTCACAAGGACTAGCACAGCGGCAAGTGAGGGTATCGTTCCGCAGGGAGGTGGGATTCGCCGACCGTCACCGGTTCTAGCTATTATTACAACACTCCGAGAGAACTCGTGTGTTGCGGGTGCGGAAAAGTAAGTAATAATATAAATAAATAAACTAACTACCATAATATGTACATGGATAGGATGGAATGGAGAGATGCATGAAATGTGGTTACACTAAGGAAATGATTCAACCGTAACAATCCTCCTAATTAAGCTCTAGACTCACTTAGTCCCTCAATGTGCAAGTATATCATAGGCTCGTATCCCCTTAATTGATCTCTAATCTCTCTCGAGTCTTAGAAATCACATCCACACAATGTTAGGATTATGCTCAATAGCAAGAGTGTAATAGTGTAATTAATAATCTTATTCATATTAATAAAGTGATTTCTGGTTTAAACAAATCTTATAGCATTTATAGTTTAATAATTGTTAAAGTAAATAATCATAAGGTCTAAAGACTATGAGAAAAGAAGAATTGTTCATACATCTGGATATGTATGTGGTAGACACAATTCTTTAGTTAGTCTTGAATATCGTTCACAACTTAAGTTAAAGGTTGGGCACCTTTATCTTGTTAAAGTTGTAGAATTCTTTTGCTAGCATTTGAGTGGGATCAAATGAGATATGATGAGTCTAAAATCATCGGAGTGTCTTCGAGCAAAAGGATCTAGTGCACTGGGTGCATTGAACATGATCACAATGAAATACTTTATCTATAACCGTCAGTAGATAAAAGTAATTTCATTATCAAGACAATCGGAGAGTCTATCTTAATCCTGAGATAAATGATGGACTTATGGTTGCAGATGATATCATTTGAGCTATCAATGAGTACGATTATATCGCATAGTCTATCCTCGATAGTTTGGTGATATTCATTTGTTAATCGATAGAGGACTTCATTTATAGATATGGACATCGTGACTCCATTTGTTAAATGAGAGTATAATATCATCATATGGATGTTTTGAGGTAATTGGATATTAAATCTCAACGTTGAGTTTTCAATAGTGTCTATTGAAAACATGGCTTCTGGACAAGTCAAAATATCCAAGTTCAAAATGTGGTCATATGAGTAAATATGGTAACTTTGAGAGTTATAGGCGGTCTATGAACTCTTGGCGATTACTGATATTAATCACGAGGATACACTATCTCCAATATGATTGTCTAGGGTATGAATGAGGAAGCATCTTCCTTTTCTGTCTTTATTTAAGAGTTCAATTTTAGCTCTTTAGTGGAATGAGCTAAAATTAATGGATCGGACCTAAGTGAATCATTTGTTGATTGTGATTAGGTTATGTCTATTGGAGCTTAAATTTAGATAGCCCGCCAAGATCCCCAATCCACACGGACTTGCATGGATCACTTGATATATTCTACCGGACCAATTTGGGGTCCATCTAGAATTGCAATTTAATATATTAAGAATATAATTTGCACATTATTTAGGTAATGGGCTGCACAATTATATTTATATATTAATGAATAACATGTGGGCTTGTTTCTTTTAGTAAGAATGGGTCTAGTTCACATGTGGGCTTTTTATTTAAAGTCCAAAGGATTAAATGAAATGAGAAAATAATATTTGGGCCCAATATATATATGGGGCGGCAACAAGGTTGTTAACCTAAAATATTATTTTGTTTTCATTATTTAATTAAATAAGAATTAATTAATTTATTAATTAATTGTTTAATTAAAGTAACAAATCTTTTCTAAATAGGAAATACGATTCCTATTTGTATACTATTGGTAATAGTATAATTAAATAGAAAGACTCGTTTGACAAGGAAATAAATAATTAATTTTATTTATTTAATCAAATAGGAAGTCTTTTTATTTTAGTCAAATAAGGAATAAAAGATTATTGAGTTTGATTAGGGTTTGGAAATCTTAAACAAAATAGGAATTAGGGTGCAACTAAATCTCCAATATTTTAGGAGTAAAATTGCGGAAACCCTAATTAGTTTTGGTCAAGGATTTCGGTCACCCTAGGGTAAGAAAGAAGAGAAATTTTCGGCCACCTATATATGTATTCATATAATTTTCGGCCAGCTCTAAGGGCAAGGGTGCAGAATTATTTTCTTCTTCTTCTTCTAAACTCATAGTTAGAAATATTTATTCTACTAAAACAAAAGAAAAAGGAACATAGATTATTCTTTGATGGTGTACTACTTGCTTAATCATTGATAGGCTTGTGTATACAACATCGATCAAGGTTCACGCGAGTTTCGATCATTAGATTGAGAACTCAAAAGTGACCGGAATAATCTTAGGTTTCTTTTGATTGTTTTTGTGACTAACGATCAAGAAAGAAAAGTTTGTTTAATCCCATCACAGGTTTGCAATTCAAAGAGAAGGGAGACCACGCTCCTAGGTGATCCACGTTCGTGCTAGGATTGAAGATCTTGCGGATTACCATCGACGCAAGTCAATCGGATCACGCGACAAGAGGTATTAAATTTTTATTACTTTGTTATATATATTTAATTAATCAAAAGGGTTTAAGGTTCATAATTGGAAAAATTTTAAAAGCTACCTAAACCTAATTTTTAGCCTCGCTTCCGCTGCGGGTACGTATATTTTTCCCTACACACAATGCATGGATTCATTAAGTACTTTGGGACACCTACACAAGCTCTGTATGCCAGCCTAGTGATCTCTCAACTGTCTGGTCATATACAGTGGTTATTTCGTTGGGCATGTAATGCGCAACCACGTGGGCCATACTACAGCCAATAATTCATTCACAATGGCTAACCAAATACGGGATGGCAACCAATTGAAAGCATTAAGAATACGAGATACCCATACAACACGTATGTTATATGCTCGTGTCCCCTTAATTAATCTCTAATCTCTCTCGATGTTTTAGAGATAACATTCATGCATAAATGCTTGGATTCATTAAGGACTGTGGGACACACACACGAGCTCTACATGCCAGCCTAGTGATCTCTCAACTTACTGGTCAAATGTAGAGGATATCACGCTGGACATGTTAATGTGAACCACGCAATATATAACACACAGCCTAAATATCATCCACAAGGTGGCCAACCGAGTGAAAGCATTAAACAATGAAATACCCCTATAATTACACGAGCAATAAGAGGAATTCAATTTGTCTTTACTCTAGATACGGATTCGGTTTTATCAATCTCCCTAGGATGGCTAAAAAATGGAAACAAGCTTACCAAACAACTACATGCAACAAGTTGGTTGTTATTCATTAAGACCATTCAATTTAAGCTAGGGGTTCATTCTTTTGATTTGGGAATTATCCCTAAATCAATCCATCACCCAACCCAAACCATGGGTGAGCAATTGTGCCTTCGAAAACAAAGACCCATTAAGTACAAGAATATCGAACCAAAGTCTAATTTAGCAAGTACATGCATCAATCAAACTTCTCCCACTCTTTAGAGCTAATAATCAACACTCAAATCATTCTAAACATGGTATTTTGGATCATCCATCAATCAATCAACAATTATGAGATGCTAAATTACTCTACTCCTAAATTAAATTACACTACTCCTAATCCCATTCATGGACACATTAATTTAGACCCATCACACACATGAATATCACAACAAGAGATTTAATCATGAATAAGCAAAGAG
Organism: Acer campestre; assembly: GCA_954870605.1. Lineage (NCBI taxonomy): Eukaryota > Viridiplantae > Streptophyta > Magnoliopsida > Sapindales > Sapindaceae > Acer > Acer campestre. The sequence continues at coordinate 11,750,265 of OX940799.1, read as the reverse complement.
TAGAACAAAACTCAAAGAAAATTAAGAACAATCATACATATATTGCAATAAGTGTAGGTTTACAAAATTCCCAAATTGGTGATTACATCTAGGAAAACAAGAAATACAAAAAGAAATGAGTGTAAAGGAGACAACCTTTGAAGACAAACCCTCCAAAGAAGCTCCTAGCTTTCCTAGCTCGGATTTGGTCCAAAGACCACTCCATTCTTCCTGTAATCTACTCCTAGATGGGTGGATGTGGTGCAAAAATGGTGGTGGAGGTGTATGGTGAGCTCCCATGGAGGAAGAACCTCCATGGGAGCTTGGATGCTCTCCTTATTTGGTGAAGAAAGTGAAGAAGATGAAGAAGATGGAAGAGAGAGAGAGTGGGGCGGAAGAGAGAGAGAGGAGATATTGGGGATTCTGGAAAACTGAGAGAAAAGGGGGTATATATATTGGAGAGGGGGCTTAGGGCATAAATTGGGTGAAAGGACGAGAATGCCTTTGCAAAAGTGGCTGAAAATTGGGCCTCTCGCGGATGGGTTTCCAGCAGCGCGCACCGTTACGGAAACGGGCATAACTTCCTCCAAAAATATCGGAATCGTGATCTTGAAGAACCGTTGGAAAGAAGACTTCTGGATCTTTCTAACCATATGTAGACCAAAACACAATTCGTTCTGAGGAGAGAGATATGACCCCTGAAAGTTGACCCTTCTGCAGGAAGCTTTCGCCAAACCCAAACTTTGCAATTATGCGCCCTATTCTGCGCCCTAGGACGCATAATTAAGAAAATGTGATCCTCTGACAAGAAATCGGCACCCTTTTCTGCGGCCCCTACACGCAAAATAGGGTGCATAATCCTACTTTCAAAAATTACGCTTTTGCCCCAGAATTTCCATATTTTTGCAAAAACACCCCTCACCTGGAAGAAATCCTGAAACACTTATTTAAGCCATTAAATACCCAGTTTTACCCGGGAAACAAGCATAAAAGATAAAAGTAAGGGGCTACACAACGTGTAAAAATAAGAGTTATCACTAATGACAGTAAGATTCCTCTTAACCAAGGAAGGATTCGCTCCGAACAGCTCACACACCCGAAGAATGGCCAAAAGTTCAGCTAGAATGACATCTTGGGCACCCATGAGAAGAGAAGACTCAAAGAATCTTCCCCAAGTGATCACGTAAAACCCCTCCTATACCAGCCTTCCCTGAAGCACTTCAGAATCTTTTGCTGCATTGCATATGCACATGTTCCAGATGAGAAAAGAAAGAAGCTTGATGATAAGGGTCAAAAATGTTTCTTTCTTGGCGTAAGTGAAGCTTCCAAAGCATATAAATTGTTCAATCCACTCACAAAGAAGATTGTGACCGGTAGGGACGTCATTTTTGATGAGGAGAATACTTGGGATTGGATTAAAAATGGTTCAAGGCTGCAGGAAATTCCAGATTTTTTTGATTAAGTTGAAGAAAGGATTGAACCGCAATTGCAATCCTCCAATGCAGACCATAGGACTGATCATCAACTACAATCTTCTAATGAAAATCTAACAGCAGATGATTTGATTGATCAGCCACGCTCAAGGAAGAGGCCCGCCTGGATGATAGATTATGTAAGTGGAGATGACTTGTCTAATGATGATTCAATTGCACATTTTGCTTTGTTTTCAGATTGTGATCCTGTCACATTCCAAGAAGCTGTCAAAGATTCAAAGTGGCAAAAAGCCATGAATGAGGAGATCAAATCAATAGAGAAAAACAACACTTGGGAGCTATCAGACCTTCCAAAAGGGCAAAAATCCATTGGTGTTAAATGGGTTTATAAAACAAAGCTAAACAAGGATGGTGGAATTGACAAGTATAAAGCCCGACTCATTGCAAAAGGGTACAGTCAAGAATTTGGCATTGACTACAAAGAAGTATTTGCTCCAGTAGCAAGGTTAGACACTGTTCGATTGATACTCTCCATGGCTGCTCAGAATTCATGGCCTATTTATCAGTTAGATGTGAAGTCGGCATTTTTACATGGTGAGCTACAGGAAGAGGTGTATGTTGAACAACCTCTTGGTTATGTAAAGCACGGCAGTGAAAACAAGGTATATAAATTGAAAAAGGCATTATACAGACTAAAGCAAGCACCGAGAGCTTGGTATAGTCGTATAAATGCTTATTTTTCTAAAGAAGGTTTTCATAAATGTCCTCATGAGCACACACTTTTTACAAAACTTGGTGATGATGGAAAAGTTCTTGTTGTGTCTCTATATGTGGATGATTTAATATATACCGGTAATGATAGATCCATGTTTGATGCTTTTAAGAAAAGTATGATGACTGAATTTGAAATGTTAGACTTGGGATTGATGCATTATTTTCTTGGGATAGAAGTTATGCAATCGGCTGCTGGTGTTTTTATTTCACAGAAAAAATATGTTCTTGAGATTTTGGACAGGTTCAAAAACAAGGATTGCAACTCTGTTTGTACTCCAACTGAAAATGGTTTAAAGTTGGTGAAAGATGATGGAGGGAAGAAGATAAATGCAACTCTTTACAAGCAGATTGTTGGAAGTCTGATGTATCTAACGTCAACAAGGCCTGACATCATGCATGGTGTTAGTTTAATCAGTCGATATATGGAGAATCCAACTGAGAATCATCTCTTAGCAGCGAAAAGAATCTTTCGTTACTTGAAAGGTACACCTGATTTTGGAATTTTATATAAAAAAAGGTGCAAAAGAAAATTTGTTTGGTTTTTCTGATAGTGATTATGCTAGAGATCTTGATGATAGAAAGAGTACTTCTGGGTTTGTTTTTATGATGGATTCTGGAGCTATGTAATTAATGGTCATCAAAAAAGCAACAAATTGTAACTTTGTCAACTACAGAAGTTGGATTTGTTGCTGCAGCATCATGTTCATGTCAAGCTGTTTGGTTGAAGAGGCTGCTTGAATCACTCCAAATTCAACAACAAGGTCCAACAACAATCTATTGTGATACTGTTTCAGCAATCAAGATTTCGAAAAATCATGTTCTGCATGGAAGGAGCAAGCATCTTGATGTAAGATACCATGTTTTGCGAGATCTTTGTAATGATGGTATAATTGATCTGGTGTTTTGTAGAAGTGAAGATCAAGTTGTTGATATTATGACTAAACCGCTCAAACAAGTTGCATTTGTGAAGCTTCAAAGAATGCTTGGAGTATGCTCTTCAAAGGATGTTGTTTAAAAGAGAGCATTGCAAGATTGGAGTATGCTCAAACAAGTTGTTGATATTATGACTAAACCGTTCAAACAAGCTACATTTGTGAAGCTTTAAAGAATGCTTGGAGTATGCTCTTCAAAGGATGTTGTTTAAAAGGATGTTGTAATGATGGTATAATTGATCTGGTGTTTTGTAGAAGTGAAGATCAAGTTGTTGATATTATGACTAAACCGCTCAAACAAGCTGCATTTGTGAAGCTTCAAAGAATGCTTGGAGTATGCTCTTCAAAGGATGTTGTTTAAAAGAGAGCATTGCAAGATTGTTTAAGTTTTATTCCTAAACTGATTTCTGCAGATATCAGTTTAAAGGAGGGTGTTAAGAATTATTATTGTTTTATTTATGTTTAACTGAATAAGTTGTGTTTTACCTGATCTCTAGGCATTTGTTTAGTTTGTTTCAAAACGTGGCTTGTAATTGCCTAGTCTATAGGAGTCAGCTTTGCACTTAGAGTTAGTGGGCCAGTGGTCAGTAGTCTGTTCTTATTTTTTAGTTTATTCCCGTTGATGTACAACCTATTTTAAAGGTCATTATCTTTATCAAATTGAAGACAGCTTTCTTTTCACTTTTGCTTGACTCTTCTTTTATCTGAGTGTATTTACTTTGCCTTCATCAATTTGCCCTATGTTTGTATCACTAATTCGACACCTTTTTTTTTTTTTTCTACAATTTGGGAGCCCTTAAAGATCGGGGGCCCTAGGCGGCTGTCTCACTGGACTCCCCCTTTGGTCGGGCCTGATATATATATTATATTATATTTTGAAAATCTTTAATAAGTTAAGTATGCAAAAGCTAGCAAATTTATTTGTTAGTTTAGTTTTCTCTGCATTTGTGACTGGAATATCATTCATATCTCTAATCTTAAATTTGATTTTGTAATCAAAACTATTTATGTATGTCCGCACAAAAAAAAAAAAAAAAATTGATTATGAAGCTGAGACATGCCTCACTAAGTTAAAAAAAAGTCATGCAATATTGTTTTTTTTTTTAATATTTAGTTCTTAAAGTTCTATATCATCCTTAATTAGTACAAAATAATTCAACATGATATTAATTCATAATATGATTCCTTAAGTTTTGATGTAACAAATTTAGACTATATATGGACATTTTTTATACAACAAATTTAGATTATAGATGAATATTTTTGATACAAAAATTGAATTTGAGATTTTATGACATATTAATTAGGGATTTGGATCCTCTCCTCACTTTTTGTGTTCTCACTTTATCCTCACCTAAATCAATGGTCTGAATTAATTTTATTTTGTTATAGTGTAAAGACATAAAAATGAATAGAAATAATATAAACCATTGATTTGTTATACCAGACACATGGTAATAAATTATGAAGGTGGAGACAATATGAGGACACAAAAGATGAGGAGAGGATCCACATCCATTAATTAGACCTGACAAGATGAGATTTGTCCAGTGGTATATCCTTCACACCTACATCAAGAGGTTGTGGGTTCGAATCTTGTTCATCTCCCCAAACCCCGAATTATTGTAATATTTCAAAACAAAAAAAATAAATAAAAAAATAATGTTACTTTATCCAAATTTGGTGTCCAAATGATGTGGCAATACTCTAATCCATTCATTTAAATCATTCAAATCTAATACAATTTAAATAGATGGATTATAGTGTTGCCACATTATTTGGGCATCAGATTTGGACACCAAATTTGGACAAAGTAACATTATTGGAAAAAAAAAAAAAAAGAAGACCAAATTCAGGCAAATTTAGACATCAAATTTAGACAAAATAGTCAAACTAAAAAAGTATAAATAATAAAAAATTTCATAAGAATGATGATATTTTAATAAAGGAAAAAAAGTTAATATGTATAGCAAGTTAGCAACTATGCTAACAAGTACTCAAGTAGAATAGAAAATATTGATGGCAAAAATTTTCCACCAACCAGAATTGATTTCTTCAAATTTCTTTCCTACTTTATTATAAGAGGTAAATGGATCATTCAATTTTCTTTCTTGCCCTTACACTTACAAAATTGAGGTCATGAGTTTAAGTTAATTATATCCCCTCTCTAAATTCGATCTGAAATAATTATAATAGTTTAAAAATAAATTAAAATTTCCCCGAATAAAAAAAAAGGGAAAACAAAATTAAAATAAGAAAAGCTAAGGGGTATTGATTTTTGTATCCAATCTCATTATTTAACTTAAAGGATTAAAGAAAGAGTAATAATACTTGCATGTTTTAACTCTAATCAATAAAAATTTAATAAAAAAAATCGACCAATGATATTTTAATTAGTGTTGAGATAACAAGGTAAAATGGCGAATAATAAGTATTATGTGTTTTTAAAAATAACTATCTACTATGGGTAGGGGTGTGCGTTTTCGGTTTGGTTTGGTTAGGACCGAAGCTCAATGTCAACCAAACTAATATGGATCGGTTTGACTATATTTCAACCCAAACCAAACCAATGTGATTTTTAAACAAAATCCAAACCAAACCAAAAAAGGTCAGGTTGGTTTGGATAGGTTTATTGTTTTAGATTTTAACTCTTTTTTTTTTTAGTATTATATTATAAAAAATATTTAAATAAAAAAGCATAACATAAAATATTAATTATATATATACATGTATATATACTCCGATTAAAGATATGTTTGACAGCATCTATGTTTCTGAAACCCGAATACATCAATCAATCAGAAGAATTGTATCCAAACAAATAAATAAACTATAAAAACTTAAAGTAATCGGTAAAAGTTATAAAACCTGGACTGAATAGAAAACGTAGGTGGATTTTATATTTTAGTTTTACTTTCTAAAATATGTGGTTTGGTTTGGGTTGGTGAATTATTTCACTCAATCCAAACCGAACCACCTTTAATCGGTTTGTCCAAAAGACAACCCGAACCAGCCATTTTTTATATTTGTAATCGAACCAACCCAAAATTTATGGGTTAGGTTGGTCGGTTTGGTTCGATTTGGCGGTTTTTTGCATACCCCTATATATATATATATATAGAGAGAGAGAGAGAGAGAGAGAGAGAGAGAGAGAGAGAGAGAGAGAGAGAGAGAGAGAGAGAGAGAGAGAGAGAGAGAGAGTAATTTTCCAATGAAGACTTTTACAATACATACTTTAAGAACCTTTGATGAAATTGCATGGAATATATTGAATATTGTTTTGATTTTTTGTATGCATCCTAAGAAAATAATAATATACATTTGGTAAAAATTTGGAAATTTTTTGGATTTCAGAACTATTTTTTCTTATATTTCCCTATTTTTAAATGTTTTATCTTCAAAAAAATCGGAAAAAATTAGTTCTTGCACCCAAATTTTTTTAAATTTTTTTCCATAAATGTATTTCAATGTTTTCACTATCCATACAAAAAAATCAAATCAAAATTCAATATATTCCATGTAATTTCATCAAGGATATGCTTAAAATACGCATTGTAAAAAGTCCTCATTAGAAAATTAATATATATATATATAGTTCTAAACGGCCAAATAAAAGACAATCATTAAAGAAACTCATTAATTTGAGCAAGGGTTTTGGGTTATTCCATTGTTTATTTTATTTTTCGGTTAAAATCTCTTTAAAAAAAAAAAATCTCAGCTAGTTTCACATCTCAAAATCTAATGTCTAATGTCTGTATGAGTTATCTATGTTTTTTTCTCTAAACCATACTATAGTTTTACATCTTTTCCAGTTTTACTTAAACACAAATGACAAAATAAACTTACTACAAATTTTGAATATTTTTACTTTGCGGTTTAATTTATATTTAGGTGATTTATTTATTTAAAAATGATTGAATTTTTGTTAAGTTGTTGTTAGCTTTAAGTTTATTTTTAATGTTTATTTTCAACACCTTATAGTTAAAAGTCTTATTAGTCTCTATTTTAGTCAACTTAATGAAATATTTAACCAAGAGTACCTACCTTTCAAGACAGTATTGATTTCTCAAGATGATCATATCTATCTTATAATCTCTATACACAGCTTTATAAAAATCCAAAAACTTTCAACTTAGTATATATCTCTTCACTTATCTAGACTATGTATTTGTTTTGAAGTTTTTGTCATCGGTAGAAATCGAGCCGTTGACTTGACAGTTATTTACACAAACCTCAAGCTCATCTATCTACCAGCTTAGCTACACTCCTAGGGCAACTTCCAATTTAATTATTACGGAGGAGGAAAAAAAAAACATCACAATAGATTCACAACCACAGCAACAACTATCGTCTATTTATCCTATTCCCCTTATTGATGAGCTCAAAAGTGTATAGGCAAATCGTTGTATTCATTTATTTCATGAACTCATGTATACTTTTTTTCTTTTTTTTTTTTTGGTTGAAATACAATTACTGTCGGGATCTAGTGATATTAATTAGACTCTACAATCACTGTCTGGAATATTACTCTCACTATCAGGGAGAGGTTACATATGAACTACAATTCTCACAACCGGAGAGAGGGCTGCTCCCACAAACCGGGAGAAAACTTCTCACACATACTTATAAAATACACATGGTGGGACTCAAACCTCTAACCAGTAGGTGTGGAAGAAAGGTGCACAATCATCTCTACTATTGTGTGCATTAGCATGTAAACTTGATAAGGCGCCTCATCCAATATTCTTTCATGAGTTCTAATATTATTAGCAGTATTTGAGACCCTTTTTTTTTTTTTTTTTTGTGGCCGGTTTGACATCACTTTATTAAATTGACTTTATATACCACCTAAAATAGTTTTGGAATAAAATTACTTCTATTCCCTCTTACATCAAACATTACATCAAAACAAAACAATCATTTGATGGGAGTTTAGATAGAGAAATTAAAAAATAAAAATAAAAAAAATAAAAAATAAAAATCTTTAAAAAACTCGAAAAATGGATTTCAAGCTACGATTTCGACTAGGAGACAAAACTACTTCAATTTCAAAAGAAGTGGTGTGATTTCGAGCCATTTGTAACTACACAACAAAGAATGATTTCAGGTCAAAGCTCAAAAATCAGGTGAAAATTTGTTATTTTAACCTATTTTCACTTCTTTCATTTAGTTTAAGCGTGACAATGTTTCGGATCTCGGATACGGGTCGTTGCATCCACATGCATTATATAAAAAAAATAAAAAATAAAAATTATTAAAATTCTTTATTTGGTGACCGCCTGCTGCATAGAGAAGACATTTGTTGGTCGGGTTAAATTTTAATCATTTTTTTTTTTTAAGAATGAATTTTAAGAGTCCCTCGTTTAATAACTTAATTTTAGATGGTACCTAAAATGGATTCTGTAACTGGTTCTTCACTATTCTATTTTGATTTTTCTTTTTTATTACTTTTCTGGATTGACCTCCACCAGAAAAGTAAGAAAATAAATAAAATTCAAAACCCCTAGGGGAAGAAGATGAAAAAAAAAAATTTGAAAAAATTTATTTTTGTCCAATAAATCTTAGAAATTACAAAAATATCTAATAATTCTCGGAAACTACAAAATAAGTCTTAGAAATACCCAATAAGTCTTGGAAATAACTGAAAAGTCTCGAAAATTACCTAAGAAGTCTCAAAAACACTTTAAAAGTCTCGAAAATTACCTGAAAAGTCGCGAAAATACTTGAAAAGTCTCGAAACTACAAGAAAAGTCTCATAAATTACCTTAAAAAGTCTCGGAAATACACAATAAGTCTCGAAAATTACTTGAAAAGTCTTGGAATTACATGAAAAGTCTCAAAATTACCTAAAACGCCTCAAAAATTACATGAAAAGACTCGGAAATACCCAAATAAGTATCGAAAATACATGAAAAGTCTTGGAATTACATGAATTTTTTCAAAAAATTTCATCTTCTTCTTCATCGACCTCCATTGGAGGTCTGTTCAACCTCCAATGGAAGTTGATGAAGAAGATAAAAAAAAAAAATGAAACATTGAAAAGTAAATAAAAAATATATGAAAAGTAAGGGTATTTTTAGAAGTTCACTTACTTAAGTGCCTTTAAAAACTTAAATTATTAAAGTGATAATACTCTTGAATGTCAAAATCAAAAGAGTGGCATTCATCACCATTTTCACTTCTGTTAAAGAAATAGAATTTATTTTTTTCTCTTTTTTATATAAAAGTAAATAGAAGTTATAAAGTTTTGAGTTTATATATGGGAGTTAAATTAAAACGACTCCCTTAGGCCGATGAAGAGTAGATAAATAAATGAATTGGACCACACAATATTTTTATTAACTAAATATGGCTAGTCAGATAAAGCTTACATCAACAAAGAAAATAAAACTGCAATTTTGTATGATTTATATCATTTTCATTTTATCATCCACTTGACTTTTCTCTAATAATCACAAATATTATATTTTTAAAATATTTAATAAGTTGATTATGCAGAAGCTAGCAAAGAATTTCCCAGTTAGCTTAGTTGCGATAAGCATCACTTTGTCTTTGTGTCCCTCCCTACCGGCGATATCTAAGATAATTCAAGGAATGGATCATGTACCATGTACGCAACACATCTAATTTTGTATTATTTTTTTTCCTTTATTGAAATCGAAGTTGCTATATATTAATTATATGCAACACATCTCATTTGATACAGAGAAAATTATCAAAAATAATATTCTGAAATTATGAAAGTTTGGTATTTATTTTTTTTTAATATATGAAAATTTGTTTTTAGTTTTTACCAATATATGTAATTGTTTTCATATTTTTAATCAAAATTGAAAATTTCTTTTCACCTCGTATTCATACAATTACAAAAATCCTTCAACTTTCAACTTCTCTTTCTCTCACTCTTCCCACTATTATCTACGTATCACGTTCATTTTCTTTGAATATCATTTATTTATATTATATTATATTAGTATATTATATGCGAGATCCCCGTATGCTTTTTCATTTATTTTTTACATTATTGTATTGACAATCAAGACTACAATAATGATAACTTTATTCTCTAAAACATACCAATGGCCTCTTGCCTTGCCTTGAGAGACTCCAACCACCAAGGTTCAAGCCTTGGTATTTACATATTTGTCCCACCTTTGGCCTTTAAATCCCAAAGTGTGGGGAGCTCTCTCCCGATTCAGTGGAAGTAGTCATCTCTCCAGTTATGATAGTTTATTTATACCATCTTCCCGATAGTGGGAGCAGCCCTCTCTCCAGTTGAGATTATGTGGTGACTGATGTGATGTTGACACCTCACGTACCACATTATTTGGGACAGAATTTGAGAAAAAAAATTGAGACGTCTAGCATTACTCATTATTTTTTGTTACATCGAAAAATGTTTTTTACATATTTATTTACTATGTGCACAGTGCACTCCGTCTTTAAATCTAATGGGTAGATTTATCCTATTTGCCAAATTAAAACTACTTTGTCTATGATCTATAAGAGTAATTTTTTAAAAGGAAAAAAAAAAAAATTTAAGGAATTTTAGTAATAAAATATTCTATTAAAAATTGGGTGTTGAGAATACTTTTTTGGGTGTCCCTATCCAGCCATTGGTCTACAAACTAAAAATATAACTGAAATTTTATATGATTTACATCAGTTTCAATTTCATCATCCATTTGACTTAACATGTTCCGATAAATTAATAATAATAATAAATTGTTAATAACGAGATGAGATTTGTCTGATGGTAAATCGTTTATATCTACACCACAAGATTGCAGGTTTGAGTCTTCCTCTCCCAAAAGAAAAACCCGAATTAATATAATACTTTAAAAAAAAATTGTTAACCTATATTTAAACAAATCAAAAAAAAAAAAAAAAAAAAAAGAATAAAAACTTATTCATTTATTATTGTTCATATAAATCAACTTAATAAACTCGTAAACCCGTGTTCAGATTCAAACAAAAAATTGTTTAATATATATATATATATATGAGATTGAAACATGAAATTTGCACCACCTTATGTCACTACAATTAATGAGATATATCACATCAACGTGTATCTTTTTTTCTTTTCTTCCTTCAGAAAAATGCTATAGTTACTATTTAATTTATTCACATGAAATTCCCAGTAGTTTCAAACATTTAAAATATCGGTGGTGTTAGAATTTTGGAAACGCTCTATTGTTATTTATTTCAATATATTCTACCGTGTTTGAGTTGCTAATCCCGTAAAATTAAATATGAAAGAAACCTAGACACCCAAAATAAAAGAATAATATACATGTTGAAGTCGGTGCTGCACATTCTAGAAGGTAATCATAATTTCAAGACAATTCTAGCATAATCTAAGGCAATTGTAAAATAAGTTGTAGCAGCTTCTAGAAATTTCAATTAGTTAATTATGTAGAATTATAGATAGGATTCTAGAAGATTCAAACATCTTCCTAATGCTTGTATTAACCAACCTAAAGAGCCTACAAATAGGCTTCAATGTTTGTAATTTGTATATGTTGTGAAATGAGCAAACAGAGAGCCAAAGCAAATAAGGAACAAACAAGAAAGAGCAGTAAAACAGAGACACAGAGATAAGAACAAGAAAGGAACACAGATTTATCCTGGTTCAGTTCACAAATGTGAACCTACATCCAGCTGCTGGTGATGAACATATTCACTATGAAGATGAAAGTTACGGGGAGCATTTGAGGATTACAGAAAGTTTTCTTCTCACTCATACACAGTCACTCTCTAAAGCACCATTTCAGCCATTACACAAGCTTTTGGTGGTCTATCTACTTGGTATACACTCTCTCGGTACATCCTCTAAAACACACCCTTTTTTTTTCTTACCTTTTAATTACAAAATCTAGAAGATTCAAAGTTTGCTTTGTTAAGCAACCATTCACTACAGGACATGTGGTCTTCAACTTGTCAAGAGACAGCTCAACAAGTTTACAGCAACACTAACAATCTTCTGCCAGCTCATTGCTGAGTCAGACTTCACAAATCCTCCACCTTGACTCGGCATTAGCTACTCAATCTCCATATCTTCATGTCATCACCAGATCCACCTGCATCTCAAGTCTGTTTATTGTCTATGACTTTTATCAAGTCTAGACACTTCTTGAACTTGGCATAAGTCACAGGTTTTGTCACCATATCAGCAGGATTGTCTTCAGTGTGAATCTTCACCACTTCAATTTTGCCACTTGATACAACTTCCCTCACAAAATGCAACTTTATATCGATGTGCTTAGTTCTTTCATGGAACATCTGATTTTTAGCTAAGTGTATAGTACTCTGATTATCACATAATACTTTCACTTTCTCTTGCTTAACTCCAAGCTCACCTATCAACCCCTACAACCAAATTGCCTTTTTTATAGCTTCAGTTAAGGCGATATATTCAGCTTCTGTTGTTGAAAGGGCAACCATTGATTGTAGAGTAGCTTTCCAACTCACAATACAACCAAATAGTTTGAAGATATAACCAATTAATGATCTTCTTTTATCAAGATCCCCTGCATAATCAGAGTCCACGTAACCAACTAGCTTTTCACCATCTAAATCTATTTTCTTATACTGCAAACCATAGGAGCTTGTTCCTCTCAAATATCTAAGGACCCATTTCACTGCACTCCAATGACCACGTCCAGGCTTAGCAACCAAACTAGCTGCATAAGCTAAATCAGGTCTGGTGCACACCATTGAGTACATAAGGCTCCCAACAGCACTAGAGTAGGGAACTTTATCCATCTCTACCTTTTCCTCCTCTGTAACAGGTGAAAGAGAGGATGATAATTTGAAATGAGCTGCTATAGGAATCTGCACTGACTTGGCATTCTCCATGCCAAACTTCTTAAGTATTTTAGAAATGTAATTGTCTTGAGATATGAGCATGGATTCATTTTTTCTATCTCTAACAATTTTCATTCCTAAAATCGTTTTTGCTGCCCCCAAGTTCTTCATATCAAATTCACCATTCAACTGTCTTTTCAGTTTCTGAATTTCAACCATATCAGTAGATGCAATTAGCACGTCATCTACATATAAAAGCAAAAATATTCCAATTTTTCCATCAATCCATTTAAAATATACACAGCTATCATACATGCTTATATGAAAATTATTTTGAAGCATAAACTCATCAAACCTGAGATACCATTGTCTCGGGGATTGCTTTAAACCGTAGAGAGATTTATTCAGCAAATAAACTTTATGTTCTTCACTATAGCTGCAGAAACCTTCGGGTTGTGCCATATAAATCTTCTCATCAAGATTTCCATGCAAAAAAGCTGTATTGACATCCATTTGTTCAAGTTCCATATTAAAATGAGTCACCAATGCTAACAATACTCGAATGGAAGTGTATTTAACAACGGGAGAATAAATCTCATTATAATCTATACCTTCTCTATGAGTAAACCCCTTAGCAACAAGTCTAGCCTTATAAACCAGCCTACTACTGTCAAGAACATTTTCTTTCCTTTTATAAACCCACTTACAACCAACTATCTTTTGATTAGCTAGTTTATTAACAAGAGTCCAGGTCTGATTATTTTCAAGTGAGTGCATTTCTTCCTTCATGGCATCTAACCATAATTTTCTATCTTTACTATAAACAGCTTCTTTATAGTTCTTAGGTTCTGAATCATCTATTTCTTCAGCAACTAATAAAGTAAATGAGATAAGGTCTGCATAACCATACCTGTTAGGAGCCCTGTGTTCTCTTCTAACTCGGTCTCTACCCAACTGATAATTCATTAAATCTGACTGATCTTCATAGACTTCTTCAGAATCTAAAGCATCATCAACTTGATCTACGGTAGGTTGTAGCGAATCCGTACCTTGCTTGTTAGCAAACTCCACCTCAATCTCAACACCATCATCTAGCTTTTGAGAAATATTATCTAGAGATTCAGATTTTACCATAAACATTTCAGTTTCTTAGAACACAACATCCCTACTATTGAAGCTTTTTGAAACATTCCCATCTTAATACCAGAGTTTATATCCCTTTACTCCATCAGGGTAACCAAGAAACATGCATTTTCTAGCTCTTGGTTCGAATTTATCTTGTCTAATGTGTGCATAAGCAACACACCCAAACACTCTTAAATGCTCATACTTCGGTGCATGTCCACTCCACATCTCTTCTGGCGTTTTAAAGCCAATTGCAGCTGAGGGACTTCTGTTAACGAAATAGGTAGCAGTGTTCACTACCTCTCCCTAAAACTTCTTAGGAAGATTAGCATTTGACAACATACATCTTACCCTTTCAAGCAAGGTTCTATTCATTCTCTCAGCCAAACCATTTTGCTGAAGAGTATTGGCTACTGTTTTGTGTCTCACTATCCCTTCTTCCATGCAAAAAATTTGAAATTCATTACTGCAATACTCAAGTCCATTGTCGGTTCTTAGCTTTCTGATTTTCTTCCCAGTTTGAAGCTCAATCATCTTCTTCCACTCTTTAAACTTCTGAAAGGCTGCATCTTTAGACTTCAAGATATACAACCACACCTTCCTTGAGAAATCATCAATGAAGATGATGAAGTACCTACCTCCACCCAATGTTTCCATTCTCGAAGGACCCCAAAGATCAGAGTGAATATAACTTAAAGATTCTTTGGTTCTATTCACTGACTTGCTGAACTTGATTCTACAAGTCTTACTATAGACACAGTGCTCACAAAACTCTAGTTTCCCCAATTTATCTCCACATAACAGACCTTGCTTTTGAAGCTCTTAAAGTCCCCTTTCTGAGACATGTGCTAGCCTCATATGCCACAACTTTGACTTATCATTGTCAGTAGTAGAAGCTATTGCAACAACTCTTATAACAGTGCTACCTAACAAAGTATACAAACCATTGTCCCTGAGACCCTTCATTATCACCAAAGACCCTCTCATAATCATGAGAATTCCAGCTTCTGCTTTATATGAGTAACCATCTTGGTCAAGTGTGCCAGGCACATGCCTAACATCCTGTAGAACCCTTTCATACCTATCATGAGTCTTTATTCTGATAGTTCCAATCCCAGTTACACTGCAAGCTTTATTATTACCCAACAGTACTTGTCCACCATCTATAGCTCTGTAAGATTCGAACCAGTTCTTATTTGGTGTCATATGAAATGAACACCCTGAGTCTAGAATCCAATTCTTCTCAGAATTCTTGACAGCAACCACAAGAACATCAGAACTCTCATATCCTTCCTCTACTACTGTAGCATCACCTCTTTCAGCCTCTTTTTCTTTGTTTTTCTGTTTCCTCTTTGGACAATGTTTCCTAATGTGTCCCTCTTCATGACAGTAGTAACACTTGATTTTATGCCAACCTCTAGATTTAGATCTAGACTTCCCTCTTGGCTTTTGATCTCGCTTTTCAGTTCTTCCTCTCACTACCAAGCTCTCTCCGGATTGCTCTTTCATTTCACACTTTCTCTGGAAATCCTTAGAGCTTAGTGCATTAATCACATCATCAAGGGATAAGGTTTCTCTACCATGCTTCAAAATGTCAACAAAATTCTCATATGCTTTGGGAAGAGAATGCAGCAGGACTAAAGCCTTGTCCTCATCATCATATTCTATTTGAATACCCTCTAAGTCCAAACACAGCTTATTAAATTCAACAATATGATCTTGCAAGTTCTTTCCCTCTAACATTTTAAATGTAAAGAATCTTCCCTTAAGATATAGACGGTTTGACAGAGATTTAGTCATGTATAACCTTTCAAGTTTGAGTCATACCTCAGCAGCGGACTTCATCTTTGAAGCCTCTCTCAGGACCTTGTCACTAAGACAGAGAATTAATGTGTTGTAAGCTCTCTTCATTATGTCTTTCTTCTTCTCTGGTGTGTATGATTCTGGCATCTTGCTCTCTCCTTCTAGTGCTTCATCTAGCCCCAAATTACCGAGAAGAGCAGTCATCTTCATCTTCCACACAGCAAAATCATTTTAGCCATCAAACTTTTCGACCTCGTGCTTTGTTGTCGAGGTTGCCATCTCAAAACTTTTATCAAACACCTGATGGGCTCTGATACCACTTTTGTTGTGAAATGAGCAAACAGAGAGCCAAAGCAAATAAGGAACAAACAAGAAAGAGCAGTAAAACAGAGATACAAAGATAAGAACAAGAAAGGAACACATATTTATCCTGGTTCAGTTCACAAATGTGAACCTACATCCAGCTGCTGGTGATGAACATATTCACTATGAAGATGAAAGTTACATGGAGCATTTGAGGATTATAGAAAAGTTTTCTTCTCACTCATACACAGTCACTCTCTAGAGCACCATTTCAGCCATTACACAAGCTTTTGGTGGTATATCTACCTGGTATACACTCTCTCGGTACATCCTCTAAAACACACCATTTTTTTTTCTTACCTTTTAATTACAAAATCTAGAAGATTCAAAGTTTGCTTTGTTAAGCAACCACTCACTACAGGACACGTGGTCTTCAACTTGTCAAGAGACAGCTCAACAAGTTTACAACAACACTAACAATCTTCTGCCAACTCATTGCTGAGTCAGACTTCACAGTATCACATATAAAAACAGACTTCACACATACTAAAATAAAATCAAAGGAGATAAAAAGCTCTTTGCTTTCTACAACCAATTCTTCAACAAAATCCTTATCTTTTTTGTGTCCCTTGTGTTTCAACTATCTACGAATACTAACAGTCGTATTAGAGCCGTATTCGATCATTGTCAAGCATTTGTTGTTGGGTGTTCATTCATAAGTTGTCATCATGGCCAAATCAAGTCATTCATCGGTTTCAATGTCGGTTCCAATATTCAATGGCGACAACTACAATTTCTGGAGCATCAAGATGAAGACATTCTTTCAGTCTCAAGATCTTTGGAGATAGTCCAAGATGGGTGCGGAACTTCAAAAGAAGAAAACAAAAAGGGTTCCATGGCATTGTTCTTTCTTCAACAAGCTTTAGCGGATGAGATGTTTTCGAGGATCATAGGAGCAACCAATGCCAAGGAAGCATGGGATATCTTGAAGGAGGAGTTCAATGGTAGTGAGAAGGTATGCATCGTAAAACTACAAACTCTAAGAAGAGAGTTAGAAAATATTAAATGAAGGATTCTGAGACTACAAAAAATTATTATGCTAGAATAAAGGAAATAGTTAATCAAATGAGAGACTATGGTGAAACTATTTCTGATAAGAAAGTTGCAGAAAAAATATTAGTTAGTGTCACTGGAAAATATGATCCAATAATTACGGCTATAGAAGAGTCAAAAGATATAACTAAACTTTCAATGACAGAATTAATGGGCTCTCTAGAAGCTTATGAAAATAGGCTTAGTCAAAGTGTAAGATCCTTTATTTGTATTGGCTTGATTCCATTGCAAAACTCTCTTTATTTGTATTAGTTGTTGCTTAGGTGTTTCTTGGAAGAAAGGAGCCTCAAAGGTGAAGAAGCAACATCTTGTGCAAATATCGTCTTCAAGGGGAACATCGCTTACTTGGATGCTAAGGTATCAAGATTCTTCTTCCTCTTGCAAGGCGTTAGCGCACACACACACAATTCATACATGTGTGTCCCTGCATCGTTGTGCACCATTTATATAACACATTCACATGATTTTGTATGCTCATGCATTGAACTCAAATGCTCATACATTTTAGAGTTGCATGTTCTAGGACTATGTCTAGGAAATGGCATTCATATGTGAACTTGTGTTTGTATGTTTGTGTTTCTTGTGTTTTGGACTTGAACATGATCTTATTTGATTCCTTATTGAGTTTCGGTCATTTCGGTTACTCATTCATTAAGTTTCGAGTCCAAACGATGTAGCTACGCTACTTTTCGTTCTCATTCGTTGAGTTGTGTTCGTCGTCATTTTCCGAGATGAATTCTCAACCATTTTTCAAAGTTTCATAGTCTTGATCGTGCGTGAGGGAGTCACGGTTCGTAATCCAAAAACGGATTCAAATTCGGAGTTCGGATGCCCGAATACGGCTGAAGAACGCGAGAGGTGCGCGAGGAGGTTGCTTGGCCAAAAGCCAAGCAAGGGGTGGCCACGTGTGGACCACGTGTGCCACACGGCCAGAGCTCCTCTCTGGCCACGTGTGGCACACGCTGGCCACACGTGGACTGGCCAAAGTCCCCTCAAAAAATTGGACAATTTTGCCCCTCCTTCAATTCTTTTTAAATCCCTCCAATTCCCTCCATTTCCAAGAACTTGAAGATTTTTCTGCAGAATTCTTCAACATTTTCATTTTCTTATTTTGATCATAACTCTCTCATATGAACTCGAAATTGAGTGATCCAAAAGCCAAAATTGTTGGTCTTGAAGAGAGCTACAAACCCCAAGCATTTCCACAGACATTTGAGTTCCTGATTTTCTGCTGTGCATCAATCTCAGTCCGAGATTTGAGTTTGTAAGTGATTTAACTTTTTCTTACTTTCATTGTTGATCATCTCTTTAATATTCTTATTTGATGGATGAAAGATAATATGAATGATGTTAACTCACATACTAGGGTTATATGATTGATTGTTTTTGTTGAGTTTTAGTCTTGAATCTCATTTGAGTATATTTTACTAAAACTTGACATATCTTGAAATTGATTCTATAAATGATATATGTGATGTGCTTTATGACATTTTCTAAGTTTAATTTCATGATCTAAGAACTAGGTTTTTAGTGTGATATATTGAATATTCATACCTTGTTCTTATTGATATACATGCTTTGATTTCTAGGTATTTTTGTGATTGATTATTGAAAGCATATCCTAGAATGTATGTAAGCATGTTCATAGAGCTTGATTGATTATCTAGCTTTATTTGTTTGTAAGTGATTCATCTTCTTCTTACTTTCATTATTGATCATCTCTTTAAGTTTCTTATTTGATTGATGAAAAGTAATATGAATGATGTTAATTCACATGCTTAGGTTTCTAGATACATTTTGTGATTGAGTTGTGATAGCTTTATTCTAGATTCTCTAATTGCATGTTCATAGAGTGTGTTTGATCTACTTACTCTATTTGTGTGTGCTTGCATCATTTGCATCACTTAGATCATTGCCTTGTGAAAGGTTGAAGTCTCTTGCAAAGTGAGTGAAGCTTTGTCTTGAGCAAGAAGACTTGGCTAGGAAAGGATTCCGGATAGCCAAGCAAGAAGTCTTAGTTAGGATCAAGAGGATCTGGATAACTAAGCAAAAGTCTTAGCAAGGAGTTACGTACTCCGGATGGTTGAGCTAGGGTAGCTTAACTAGGATCCTAGTGATCTAGATTGCTAAGCAAGGAAATCTTCCTAGAGGCTTTTTAGTCTTGGATAGGAAGTTGCTCTCTAGAGGTGTAGGACACATCTTGGATAGAGAGTAGGCTTTGTGAATCACTAGCCCGAGGGTTGATTAGGTTTTGATAGCTTGAAATGGATATCATAGTGTTGATAGCTTTGAGTGTGTAAGGCCTTTTCGTATAGTGGATTTGCTTTGCCGGTGGTTGTGGATTCAACCCGTGGATGTTTCCTCTTTGAGGTTTTACCACGTAAAAATATTGTGTCTTATTTTCGCTTTATATTTCCTTATCTTCCATATGTTCACTTGTATTGATTCTATTGTATATTGATGCTTACATGAATTGATTCATATTATACAATTGTTATATCATTTCAAGTATTCATTTCATTCTTATATTCCGCATTTTTGAATATTGGAAGAATTTGGGACTATACCTATTCACCCCCCCTCTAGGTATAAAACACTATCACTTTAAAGGGAATTTCACAAAGAAACGAAGACTCTGTAGAGAGTGCTTTTCAGTCTAAACTAAATATTCAGTCTCAGAAATCTGAATCTAGGTGTAAAAAATCTAAAGGCAATTTTAGAGGAGAAAATTCTAGAAACTATGATAATCAAGATAAAAATACAAAATACCCACCTTGTGGTATTTGTAAGAAAAAAAAGCCACCTAGAAAAAGATTGTTGGTTTCGTGGGAAACCACAATGTAGAAATTGTAAAAAATTCGGACACGTAGAAAAAGTGTGCCGCTTAAAACAAAATCATCAAGCCAATTTTTCTGAAAATAAAGATGAAGATGGAGTTCTCTTATACGCTTGTCAAGCTGCAAGTGAAGAGAAAAATGATAAGTGGTATATAGATAGCGGCTGCAGTAATCACATGACAGGTGATGCAAGCATCTTTTGCGATATTGATGCATCTAATAAGTCACAAGTGAGGCTTGGAAATGGTGCACTGGTGGAGGTAAAAGGAAAAGGTACTATTGCCGTCGAGACCAAGAAGGGAAGAAGATTCATAAAAAATGTTCTCCTAGTACCCAATTTGCAACAAAACTTGCTCAGCGTGGGACAGATGATCCAGAACGGCTACTCTCTCCATTTCGAAGGAGATTCCTGCACAATCTATGACAGTAACAATAAAAGCAAGGAGATAGCTCGAGTGAAAATGGAGAACCAGAATTTTCCTATTCGGTGGAGCTATGCTATAGAAGCAGCTATGAAGACGCAACTAGATGATTCTTGGTTATGGCATCGACGGTTCACTCACTTCAACTTTCAAGGATTGAAGATACTTCATCAGAAAAAGATGATGAAAGATTTACCTTTCATCAAAGATAAAGATAACGTATACGAAGGTTGTCTACTTGGAAAGCAACATCGCTAAGCATTCCCTACAAGAAAAGCTCAAAGAACCAAAAGGTTGCTTGAGGTGGTGCATACAGATGTTTGCGGTTCGATGAGAACTCCTACACATGGTCAAAATAGGTACTTCATCCTCTTCATTGATGACTATACAAGAATGACTTGGGTCTATTTTCTTCGAGAAAGATCACAAGTCTTTGGAATTTTCAAAAAGTTCAAGAACTGTGTGGAAAAACAACGTGATCACCACATAAAAGTATTAAGAAGTGATCGAGACAAAGAATACAACTCTAAAGAATTCAACAAGTTCTGCGAGGATGAAGGCGTAGAGCATCAACTAATTGTTGGCTATGCACCGGAACAAAATGGTGTTTCCGAGAGAAAGAATTGGACGGTAATGGAAATGGCAAGAGCAATGTTAAAAGAGAAGGGTCTTCTGAATATATTCTGGGGTGAAGCAGTCTACACAGCGGTATGTTTACTTAATAGGTGTCCGACAAAAGCAGTTCAGAATAAAACTCCAGTTGAAACATGAAGTAGAAGAAAGCCATTTGCAAAGCATCTAAGAGTTTTCGGAAGCATATGCTATGTACACATTCCAAAAGAAAAAAGAAGCAAGCTGGATGACAAAACCGAGAAAGGAATATTTGTGGGATATGGCTCTCAGTCAAAAGGCTACTGCATCTACAATTTAAAATCAAATAAAATCATCATTAGCAGAGACATGGAGTTTGATGAAAATGCAACATGGAATTGGGATGAAAAGAAGATTGAGAAGAAAAAGATTCATCTGCAATCGGTAGTACCACGACAACCAGAAGAAGAAGCGGCAGCTGAACCAGAAGAATTAGAGAATCCAGCACAAACAACAACTACCCAGCACGAAGTGTCCTCTCTAGAAACAACACCATGGAGAGTAAGATCTTTAACAAAAATTTATGAGAGTTGCAATTTTGTGACTCTTGAACCAGAAAATTATGAAGCAGCATCCAAACAAGAGGTCTGGGTCAAAGCTATGCAAGAAGAGATAAAGATGATCGAGAAAAAAAAAACCTGGGAATTGGTGGACTATCCAAATGATAAAGAAATCATTGGAGTCAAGTGGGTTTACAAGACGAAGTTCAACTCTGATGGTTCTATATATAAACATAAAGGCTAAAGTAAGGCTAGTTGCAAAAGGATGCTCTCAACAATACGAAGTCGACTACAATGAAACCTTTGCTCATGTTGCTCACCTGGATACGATTAGAGCTCTTATTGCCCTTGCTGCACAAAAGAAATGGCAAATCCATCAACTAGATATGAAGTCAGCATTCTTAAACGGGTATCTTGAAGAAGAGATATATGTAGAGCAACCTCAAGGGTTCGTGATTCCAGGAAAAGAAGACAAAGTTCTCAAATTGAAGAAAACATTGTACGGGTTAAAGCAAGCACCAAGAGCCTGGTACAACAGAATTGATGAGTACTTTACAAGTCATGAATTCAGGAGGAGCAAAAGTGAGCCAACACTATACATCAAAACCCAAGGTAACAATATTCTTATTGTTTCTTTATACGTAGATGATCTCAAGAAACAATGAGAAGATAATGAAAGAATTTAAAGAAGATATGATGAAGACTTTCGAAATGACAGACTTGGGTTTGATGCACTACTTTCTTGGTATTGAGATAAACCAAGAAAAATCTGGAAACTTCGTGTCTCAGAAGAAATACACGGAAAGTCTACTCAAAAAATTCAAAATGAGTGAATACAAGCCAGTAGCAACTCCTCTCGTTACTAATGAGAAATTCAAAAAGGAAGATGGGTCAAACAAGGCAGAAGTGTCACTTTACAGAAGTCTTATTGGAAGTCTGCTGTATCTGACTGCCACAAGACCAGATATTATGTATGCTACAAGTCTACTTTCAAGATTTATGCAGAATCCGACACAAGTTCACTACGGGGCAGCAAAGCAGATACTCAGATATTTGCAAGGCACAAAAGACTATGGCATTTGGTTCAAACCTACGAATAAGTCTACATTGATTGGCTACATCGACAGTGATTGGGCAGGATCGGTGGATGACATGAAGAGTACTTTAGGATATACATTCTCTTTGGGCTCAGGGATATTCTCATGGACATCTAAGAAACAAGATAGTGTAGCGCAATTATCAGCAGAAGCAGAGTACGTCGCAGCAGCTACTACAGCTAGTCAAGCTATATGGTTAAGACGAATATTCGAAGATATGGGAGAAAAATATAATCAAGCTACAAAGATCATTTGCGATAGCAAATCTGCAATTACAATGGCCAAAAATCCCGTCTTCCATAGTCGAACAAAACACATTGCAATCAAGTATCATTTCCTAAGAGAAGCTGAAGCAAACAAAGAAATTGAGCTTGTGTATTGCAGGACTGAAAAACAATTAGCTGAAATTTTCACTAAGGCATTGCCGAAAGAAAGATTCGAACTACTTCAGAGCTTGATCGGGGTCAACAGAATGTGCATCAAGGAGGAGTGTTGAAGTTGGTGTTGCACATTCTAGAAAGTAATCATAATTTCAAGACAATTCTAGCATAATCTAAGGCAATTGTAAAATAAGTTGTAGCAGCTTCTAGAAATTTCAATTAGTTAATTATGTAGAATTAAAGATAGGATTCTAGAAGATTCAAACATCTTCCTAATGCTTGTATTAACCGACCTAAAGAGCCTATAAATAGGCTTCGATGTTTGTAATTTGTATCACTTATAAAAATAGACTTCACATATACTAAAATAAAATCAAAGGAGATAAAAAGCTCCTTGCTTTCTACAACCAATTCTTCAACAAAATCCTTATCTTCTTTGTGTCCCTTGTGTTTCAACTATCTACGAATACTAACAATATAGTAGAGAAGCTAAGCTTGGATTAAATTGGTGAGCTGAAAAGAAACAAAAAAAAATGTCTACTACTGCGAAGGATTGGCTTGAAAATTCTCTCTTGTTGGCCAGCAAGCTGCGCAACTTACATGCTATTGGAGAGATCCTAAGGAGGAAACCAAAATTCGCCACCGTTGAGAATTATAAGGAGCTTAAAAATGGTTATTCCAGTTTGTTGCACTTGGCTTGCACCATAGGACACATTGCAATTGTTAAGGCTTTGGTGGGTTTTGACTCTCAACTTTGCTTTGTTAAAGACAATTTGTCTATGTTTCCTCTACAGAAGGCTATCATCCACGGCCATGGAGACGTTATAAGGGAATTATTATCGGCACGTCCGGAGTCACTTCAAAAGCTGATCACCTCTAAGAAGGAAATGCTTTTTCACCTTGCTACGAAAAATTACAAGTGTGATGCTTTTCAGGTTTTGTTGAAAGAGGCTAAGAAGCTCAGCCAAGAGCATCTTCTCGATGAACAAGACGATGAAGGAAATACAGTTCTTCACATTGCTGTTTACAACTAACTCCTCCCGGTCAGCTAGCTCATTTTTTTTTATGAGATATTGTCGGACTAAATAAGCGTCTCTTTTTATATTAATTCACTGTTGGGGATAATTCATGAACCGATGAACGCGGAAACGCCGTGCCTAATATACGCCCATAACTTATAGCAAATAATAACGTCAATAAGCAGAAAAATAAATGAGAGAGAATAAAACAATCACAACACAAGATATACGTGAAAAACCCAAAACAAGTAAAAAACCACGGGCCGTCAGGATGACAGAGAAAGTTCCACTATATGATAAACTGTTACAACCATATACTCCAGGATTAACTCTCTCACCTCAACCCCAAACCTCACTCACAAGATCCTCACCGAGTACCCCACAATATCCCCTAGGTCTCCCCTAAATATCACCCACGGATCTCTAACTTGATCCACCAATATTCCCTTGGATCCCTCCCCGAATATTCCCTTGGGTCTCCCCGGATCTCACTCACACTCTCTGATGTTACATGGTGTTCTTTTTGCTCCACAACCTTAAACATAAATATTAAGACTATTTATACTAGTTACAGGGAGTTTAAGATAAAAGGAAATCTTACTCCTAAACGTACAAGACTTACTTGTTTCACATAATTACTATTTCCTTTTATGACAAATCTTCTTGTAAAGAGTATTCCTTTTCCTTCAAGCACAAGAACTTCCCAAAAGAACACTTTCCTTTTTCGCTGAAGATTTCCCCGTTCCACGCATGCTTATGATTGACTACGATTTGGGTCACGATTGCGCACCCGCTTCCTAAACCGTTACAAGTCACCTTAAATTATATCGCTCAGAAAACCGCGATCCATACGCTGAAACAAACCACTTCTTCAGTTCTTCATGGTCTTCAAACCTTCCTGAAACACCAACTTCAATCTTCCAAACGTATCCCACGTCTCCAGGAAGTTTCACATCAGTTGAGTCTTGCTTGGTTCACATTTGGATCGCTTAGGAATACAAGTCAAAACCTAACATTCACTCGAATGCTCATATTGCATCACAGATTGTGACCAAGCTGGTGCTTCCTTCCACCAATAGTTTTACAATTCAAGTCAACGCTGTCAACAAGAAAGGTGAAACAGCCATGGACCTCTACAACAGGATTCGTTATTTATCGTCTGAGCAAATCGGTCATATCCTTCAAATCGGTGGTGGGCGTGAAGCATTTGCTCTGGTCCAGCAACAACCTTCTCCTACGGTGAAAACGGAAACTTCTCCATGGAGGTTCTTGCAGACAAAAAATGTCCTATTGATTATTCTCGCAACATTCATTGTGTTGGCTTTCACCGTAATTTTTTCTTTCGCACAGATAATAACAATATTATTGCAAGCCAATTGGTATTTGAATTTAAAGACGTTGCAACCGGAGGATGGCCGATCACTTTCTACATCATTTCCTCCAACACAGTTGCTTTCACAACATGTACCGCCGGCATCGTAAAATTGCTCTTGTATTATTCACTTCCTTACGGAGTACATTTTATGCTTCTCGCCGGAATCACGACTTTCTTTCTTTATGCTCTTTTGGTTTATTACACTATGCCGAAATTCTTTGTCAGATTTGGCTCTCATTACCTTTCGAGTTTTAGTTTGATGTAAATACTAGTTATAAGCTTCATTTTCTCTGGAGCTCTCATCTTTTTTATAGCAAAATGTTTGCTAATGCGTTCTCACAAATATACAAAGTGGCTCAAGAGAAAATGTTTCCAAATAAAGGTTGCCCCAGTATAATAATAATCCATCGGTGGAATTTCATATATGGTATCCCTCTTGTCCTTCCTCATCATCAAATTACTCGATCGAGTAGTTTCATCTTCTTTTCTCTGAAATTTCTACACTTTTTATAGTCTTTTGTCATGTTAAATGCAGGTTGGGGATACCCGGCCTGGTGTCAAAATTTACTTTAATTTTTCTTGTATTACTTCTGAAAATAAAATATATAAAAACTCTATAAGTTTTGTGTATATATATATGATGGGATGTAGATTTTCACATTTCATCTGTGGACTGTATCGATATATTTGTAGTGGAAATTACTGGCAAAAATATCGTAGATCAATCATCAATAATAATTAAAATAAATCATGTATCACAGCAAAAGACAACAATTTAGGCATAACTATATAATCTAAATAAATCATGTGTTACAACAAAAGACACAAAAATCTGGCCATTAATAGTGAGAAACCACAAGGTATGATAAATTTCAGGCCTAATTTCTTCCTTTTATTGGTATCCCAGAGGATCTAATAAATAAATTCATTTCATAATTACATCCCACATCATTAACATCATTAGTATAAAACATCTGCAAATTTCTTTTTCTCCAGATGAGCCAGGCAGAAATGAAAAAGGTCCCTACTATGCACAGAAACTACATATGCATGCCAATCTAGCTATCCAGAAAATTAACATACCTGAGCTTATTGCAATCAACCACAAAGGGACATGACCCCCAAGCATGAAAAGCACCTGGGCAGCTCCATAACGCGTGGTCTACAGATTCAGGGTTCTCCCCACACAGATCATAGCAACTCGAATCTATAATTTTCCTTCTAGTCAACAGAACCTTGGTAGGCAGAATCTCTCGCAGGCCTTTCAGCAGAAGATTTTGATTTTATTCAGTAGCTGCAAGTTCCACAACATCTTCCAAATGAAATGAGGACTTTTGGAACAGGAGGGAGAGATCAAATTTTCCTGTAAGCACTCTTAACAGAACAATCACCTTTTATTTTTTTTATCATAATGCCAGCATACAGAGTCGCATCTTGGGTTAATGCTCAAAGGGATGCTAAGTATGGCATCAGCTTCCTCTGGGAAAAAAATTCCTCCGGACAAGCTCCTCATTCCATTTCTCTGGTTCAGCCATAAGACCTGCAACCTTCATGACCTGCAAACTTGTATAGAAAATGTCATAATCTTAGAGCAACATGCATGTATTCCTATTGAAATATTGTGACTATATGTGAGGGTCAAAACACTTCAAATCATATCATATTAGACACAAATATTATAGACATTCATGCATTTCCATCTATTAGCATTTTAAATTTCCCTATTCCCATATCTTTTTCTGGTGGAATCATATGAATCACTCACAATGATGGAATTCAAATTTTTTTCAACTAACTAACATGAAATTCCACCCAGTTACATATGCATGAAACATACGATGCAAATGATCAGAGGAAAAGAGTTGCATCATATGTTATAAACAGCAAGATAATGGTGTATAAACAGAGGAGCCCAATGGTATATGTCAGAAACATTTTCTCTATGCATAGTAGACAGTACTTACAATGCTTTAGTACTGCTGGACCTCTTTTTTAGAAAATCACTTTATTATAAGAATAATCAGGTAACATGCGACATAAATCAATCAAATGGCTTGTCAAGTAGTATATATGTTTACAAAGTTTTTGTAACACCCCCAAAATCCGGGACCCAACGGACTGGGTTGCTACACGGAACAGAACTTATAAAAACCTTAATTCATAATTATTCACAATTAGAATCATCAATAATATATCCCCCAAAATACAATATTCAAACCTGATACCATCAATTACACTAAACTGCCAGATTCTAGTCATAATTACAACATTAAATAAATTGATTCCTTACAATACGTATACACATAAAATTAAATCCTCCAACGGTACATATTCAACCACATGTTAAAGCAAACCCCATCCATTCTAAGTCCATGAACTCAATCTGCAAAATGATGGTGACGAGGGGTGAGCCGTCAACTCGGTAAATAAATTCATGCATAACATGTAAAATAATTAACCTTTGTAAAAACCTTTGCGTTCAAAAGCTTCTCATAAACCCTTCGGAAATATTAATAAAACGGTTGAAACAATATTTAAAATCATATCCGTTCATATTCTTAAATCATAAAGCATTTCATAAAACAGTATAACAATATAAATCAAAAGATCTAATAATCATAGTTTAAAACACGGAAATCGGATATTCACTTTATAAGACAGTAAACAGTGTTCTTACAGTGTAAATAGTATTCTTTTTTATAAACAGTAATCATATAGTTTCATAGTATAAACAGTATTCTTTTATAAAACAGTAAGCATATAACTTTTCAATATAAACGGTAGTCTTTTTATAAAACGGTAAACATATAGCTTTTTCAGTATAAACTACAGTCTTTTTATAAAACGGCAAACATATAGCTTTTCAGTATAAACAGTGAAATCAATATATCAGTTAGCTCATGTTCCATAGTGTCACAATTAACCCGAGTGACGCGGCAACAGTATGTCACAATTAACCCGTGTGACGCGGCAACAGTATGTCACAAGTACCCGTGTGACGCGGCAATAACAGTATGTGTGCACACAGAATCCCAGCTGGGCCAGTAACAATAACAGTAACTACGGAACGATGAGCCAAAACGGTTTTATAAATTCACATATATTTAAATCAGTAGCATTTTCATATAACAGTATAAACGGTAGCGGTAGCATTTTTATAAAACTATTAGTACAATATAACAGTAGTATTTCAGTAAAACTTTATGAGTTTAAATAATAGTGATCAAAAGGTATTTGACGGTATATAAGAAATAGATCAATTTCAAAACAGTAAATGTATCAGTCTTAAACAACGTAAATACTTGATCAAAGCCAGTAATATCTTTGACAAATATAATAGAGTGAAATACAATAGAGAAAACAGTAATTTTGGTAATTTCAAACGTAACACACCATGAATGAATTTACTTACCTCAAACACGTACAAATCCGCTATAGCTTTAGAAACTCAAGAATCACTCAAACCTATAAAATATTACATTTGATTCATTGTCATAATCTCATAATCACAGCCATTTAAATCAACATGGGCTTCACATATATTAAATCCAAACTTAGAAATCTAATTTCCAGCTATAGTCACAACTGACCACCCTCTGGTCTCCGATTTTTAATTAATTCTCTACAACTCCAATTATTACGAAATTTGACATGAATGATCTAAACATATAGGAAATACTACAGTAAAATTATCAACTAAATCCATGATCATTTGAATATGTAAATATTCATTCCTTTCCCATATTTCTGAAATCTGTCCAGCAGAGAATGAGATTCGACCTTTGTCCATTCCGAAAATTATAACAATATTTCTACACATCTAAAAATCACGAAACTTTACAGAATGATATTAGACATATAAATATACCTTCATATAAATTCCCATAATTTTCCCACATGAATAACCAACCCAAAACGGTATTACGAAATCTGGCTGGTTTAGTAAAAACAGGGGATCTCCAAACATCTCCTTAATGAATCGAAAATCTAATTAAAATCATGCTCATGCTCATAAATAATTCATCCAAGAACAGCCTACTGTAGATAGAGAGTCTATGACATGAGAATAATACTTGAGAAGAAGAAGAACACTTACTTGGAAATTAAGTTCTTCAAACTAGTGATATGCTCCTATTTTTGGTGAGAAAAGAAGAGTAGAATAAGTAGGAAAGGGAGAGGAATTTGTTCTCAAAAATTTGGCTTACATGAGAAGAATAAGAATGAGGGTTTAAAGGAAATAGGTGTATTGTATTATTATAATAATGTAAGTGGGTTGTTGGCCTTGATTCATGCCTTAATTCATGCCTTAAATGAAGAAAATTGTGTATGATTTGGGGCCCTTGCCTCCCATTATCTTTACAATACAATTATTTATGAGATATAGTACTAGAAATACATAGAAAAGATTTGGTAGGGACATATGTACATGATACCATGCATTCTTGAACATTACGGATATTACAGTTTTAGTAATTCTTATATACATTTTTTGCAAATAAATTCCAAGCAATTGACATCCACACAAAACTTCTACATCTAAAGAACAGATCATTCTACTTAAAGCTTTAAAAACAAATAATTCACAGAACAAACACAATACTTCCATGAATCAACCACAAATTTATTAAGTATACAAAAAACAGTGTACACAAGAATTCCAATTCCACACTTTCAATACAATTGACCCAAAATCTGAAGCTATTTCTCTACTATTTCGTCAAGTCCGTCACTTGATTTTTTTCAAAAGAAAACAGCCTCCCCATCTGTAACAGTCAAATGCAAGCAAGAGTCTCAATGTAATGATAAGCATCAAACCACTTAAATCTAAGATTTCCCAAATCACAATCGTAAATCAAATTGAAAGTCTTATTATTGAGGTTATAGTGTTTGGCCTTACCGGGCATGTGAAACAACATACATGATTCTGCATCATCTCCCTAATTATACCTAGTATAGCAAATCTATAGTAGCATAAGTCAGATGGGTCAAGATGTATTGAAATCATCTCTGGAAATGCAATTGTTATACTATTAAAATCCACGTGATACTTCACGAACCATCCTGAATAGTCTCTTTTCATCTCATTATCTCATAGACATCGAATTTTGTTGTGCCATATGTCTGAACAAGATGCAGGGATTACATCAAATAAATCCAGCTCAAGGTTTGCCTTTCAAGTTGGCAAACAAAGTTCTTATCTGCTGATTATTCTTATGGTTTGATCTCATTGCCTTCATTACATTCCCTTGAAGCAATTATGTAGAAAATGTGATTTTATGTACTGTTATATAACTAGCTAGTTTGGTATTTTTTTTGTTACAACTCATGTAGAAAATCTCAATCAATTGATAGAACAATCAAATGTAAAATTAAACAGCTGGCCTTTCGGTGCACTTCATATAGAAAATGTCATAATCTTAAAGCAACATGAATGTATTCCTATTGAAATATTGTGACTATATGCGAGGATAAAAACCCTTCAAATCATATAAGATTAGACACAAAGATTATAGACATTCCTGCATTTCCATCTCCTAGCATTTTAAATTTCATTGTTCCCATTCTTTTTCTTTTTTTTCACTTTGATGGAATCATATGAATCACTCACAATGATGGGATTCAGATTTTTTTCAACTAACTCACTTGAAACTCCACCCAACTCCGTATACATGAAACATATGATACAAATGAACAGAGGAAAAGAGTTGCTTCATATGTTATGAACAGCAAGATAATGGTATAAACTATAAACAGAGGAGCCAATGGTATATGCCAGAAACCATTTATCTATGCAGTAGGCACAATGCTTTAGTACTGCTGGACCTCCTTTGTAGAAAATCACTTTATTATAACAATAATCAGTTGCATGTGACATAAATCAATTGAAATGTCAAGTAGTATATATGTTTACAAAGTCTTAGTAATTCTTATAAACATTTTTTTGCATATAAATTCCAAGCAATTGACATCCACACAATATTTACTACTGCATCTAAGACTTTCTCTTCCACACCATAATTTATAGTGTCAGGAGAGATAGTTCATTCTACTAAAGCTTTAAAAACAAACAATTCACAGAACAAACACAATTCCATGAATCAACCACAAATTTATTAAACATACAAAAAACAGTATACACAAGCATTCCAAATCCAAACTTCCAATACAATTCACCCAGAATACGAAGTTAATTCTCTACCACTTTGTCAAGTCCATCGCTTGTTTTTTTCAAAAGAAACCAGACTCCCCATCCGTAACAGTCAAATGCTAGCAATAGTCTCAATGTAATGATAAGCATCAGACCAGTTAAATCTGAGATATCTATTCTCAGAACCCGGAGAGAAATCGTAGATCATATTGAAAGTCCTATCATTAAGGTTATAGCGGATAACCTTACCGGGTATGTGAAACACCATATATGATTCTCCATCATCTGCTTCCCTAATTATACCAAGTATAGCAAAGTTAGATGGGTGAAGATGTGTTGAAATCATCTCTGGAAATGCATTTGTTATACTATCAAGATCCACCCGATACTTCACGAACCATACAGAATAGTCGGTTTTCATCTCGTAGACATTGAATTTTGTCATGCCATATATCTCAACAAGATGCAGATGCGCCCTAGACTCGTCAAGATACAGCAATCTTCTACCAACATCAGGAATTGGAGTTGCAGGCATTGGCATTTTTCGGAGTTTCTCATCATCCACCTTGAAGTATAGAGAAGGACTGGAATAATAATTAACCCAATGAACTGCACCATTCCAAAATACTCCCCTTCTAAAATTCACACCATTGTGCGCGATAAAAGGTCTGCCAGAGAGCTTCCAAGAGCGTGTCTCAGATGAGTATATCACTATCTGATACCGCAAGTAATAACCCATACGCCCACAATGGTGATCATACTTAAATGGGTTTAAATGGCCTAATCGTGAGTAAATGCCCAAATAAGCTCGCCATGAATTAGGTTTTCGGACACATACAATTTTATAGTGAGATGATTTTTGAGGATCGTAGGCTAGAGTCATACCACGAACAATTGTTGAATCTTGACCACCAGGAGGCAAAGGAAGTGTACGGAATTGCTTTGTTGTTGGATTGTAAATGTAATAGTCACGTCTGAAGTCTGTATTGGTAAAGCTGGAACAAAAGAGCAACCCATGACAAGATTGTAAGATTTCCAATCCTGAAGGATGGTTCACAAAAGTTAGGGTCTTGAAGGAAGGGTTAGTTGGCTTGTCAGTCAGAGGAACAAAATCATTTTCTTGATTATTGAGATCAATTTTGTTCAAAAGAAGGCCTAAGACTAAGTAGGGATCAGGGTAGATGCGGCGACAAAATTGATGACCGGAAATAAGAGAGCGCCACTGTTTAGATACAGATTTGCATCTGAGAATAGATTTCAAAGGTAAACGAACCAAGATTTCTGTCAAGATATCATCATTATCTGCTATGGAATCCAATTTCTTGTTACTATTGACAGATGACATACTTTGAGAATTAGCCTTTCCGGCGTGGAGGGCAACGGTGCAAAGGACGGTGCGCCGGCTGCCGGGAACGGAGAAGAGCAGAATGAAATCGATGGAAATGAGAGTGACTGTGTGAACAGTGATGTCCGGTGGTGGAAATTTATATTTTGGGTTTTATTTAGGCTAATTGGCAAGGATCCCCTGAACTATACCCGAATTTGCACCTTAACCCCTGAACTTTTTTTTTCGGCAGTAAACCCCCTGAACTCTACTAAATTTGCAATTAGTAACGGAAACCTAACGGATGTGAGATTCCGTCCATTTTTTCCCCACGTGCGCCTCACATGCTGTTCACAGAAGGGTATTTCAGTCCTTCTAGGTCGGGAATCCCCTAATATAAATGAAATTGCACATATGTTCTTCTTCGACAACTTTTCTTCTCTAATCTGTTCTTCTCTAATGTCTTCTTCTTCAGCAAACATGAACCAAAGCTTTGATGATGGGGATTTATACCCAGTCTGTTCGTGTGGAAGAAGAGCTCGGCTTCACACTTCTTGGACTAATTCGAACTCGGGAAGGCGTTTTTGGGGGTGCACTAATTTTCGGGTTAGTGTGATCTTAAATTTACTTTTGAAAGTTGTTGTTACATTTGAGTTATTTGTAGTTGCATTTTTCTTAATAGGGAGATCTGAATTGCGGCTTCTTCTCTTGGTATGACCCTCCGATTTGTGCAAGGTCGAAACAAATTATTCCTGGATTGTTGAGAAGAATTAGAGAGCTTCAGATGAGATTGGGGGACAGTAATGGTGTAAAAGGCATTGATGAAGAAGCTATTTCAGCAACTGGAATGAGAAGAAACGGTCATATTGGTAGAAGAAGATATTGGATTCGTGTGTTGGTGTTAGCAATAGTAATGTTCGTTTTTTGGAAAAAATTTGTTGACAATAAAAATATGTGACTATGTAATGGTATAGAAAGGCATTGTAGGTTGTAGGTTTATGTAATGACAATTTCTGACATCTAAGTAAATGTCACTTGTGAAAGTGCAATGTAAGCAGTAATTTGTAGTAATATCAATGTGAAACTTTAACTGTAATGTCAATTTGTAATTTGTAGTTCTTCCTGATTGACTCCTGCTATTACAAGTTTACAAAAGCAACCAACACACAACCTGTGTATAATAATTTAACAAAACCAAATTTGTCCAACAACCTGAAAAGATCATGCATATAAACACTTCACAAAGCCTGTATTTATGAAGAGTTCAAAAGCATAGCTGTTAAGGGTTGGAAATGGTATAACTACCATTTCCATTACAAAACCAAATTCATTACAAAACAGAGAATAAAGAGTGTAATTTTACATAACAGTAAAACACAAAAGCAGGCATGCTGCACAAAAGTCATAAAAGTCATCGAAACTAAGCATTGCAGTTTTTCCCCATCTGATTGCTTCCCTGAGTTGTTTGAACACTCTGATTGCTTCTCTGACTTGGCTGAAGACCTTGAGGCTGATTGCTTACTTGAGTTGGTGTTCCTTGACTTGGTTGAAGACTTGAGCCATCGAAATTCCTCCCAGCCTTTTTTTCACAAGTGCTCTTGTTGTGCCCTTCCTTCTTACACAGGTTGCACCTAACCGTTACATAATTCCTCCTAAGCTTTGTTTTCCCTCCTACCCTAACTTCATCAGATTGGAGGTTTCTTGACTTCTTTGGCCTGCCCCTCTGTTTCTTGAATTGTGGGCATTGCACAGGCTTGTCATTTGTTTTTGGCCACATCCTTGGGCCATTGATGCCACATATTATTGGTGCATAAGCCTTTATACAGCTTTCCTTCTTGTACCTGTAGTCTATGTAATCCAGAGGGTCACAGTTTGAACTTAAAATGCATGAGATTCCATGAATGCATGGAATCCCAATGAGCTGCCACCTATTGCAAGCACAAGTTTTGGTGTCTATGTCAACCACGTACTGCTCATCTCCAGGACACCTCACTTGATATTTCAAGTTCCCACTGTATTCTGGTTGGCATATGCTACTCTCCAACTTAAGCTTCTCAACAATCCTGAAAATATTTGGCCCTATGTCATACGTCCACTTCTCCAGTTCAGCCCTCTTCTTGACCAACCTCTTCATTAGGTAGTTTCTGATCATCTCCATGAGAGTGATCACTGGCTTATCACGAGCTTGTAGAATTGCCTTGTTGAATGCTTCATACATATTGTTGCATAGCATGTCACATACTGCAGTGTCTTTGAAATACGCCCTTGACCAATGGTGGGGATCTTTGTCAGCTAGCCATTCAAATGCAGCCACACTTTCACTCCTCATCCTCTCCATGCACTGTGCAAATCTATTCAATTAAACATAAAAGAGTGTAAGCAATAATTTTCAAACCTTAAGTAAGTTGTAACAGCAAACCAAACTTTAAGCATACCCTTGTTCAGTTGTTGACTTGGCTGCACTCCACAAGATTTGTTTCAAAAGCAATCCCTTTGTATTCACCTTTGAAGTTGTTGTATAGATGCTTCACACAGAACCTATGTTCTGAATTTGGAAACAATTGTGCAATGGAATCTATCAACCATTTCTGTTTGTCAGTTATCCAGACAATGGCATGGGAGTTGTTGATCTCTAAATCCTTACTCAACAGCTCTAGAAACCAATCCCAAGTATCTCTGCATTCAGACCCCACTAGTGCATAGGCTATTGGGTACATTGAATTGTTTGAATCCACCCCAACGGCTGTAAGCAGCTGACCAGTGTGGTATCCTTTTATGAAACACCCATCTAATCCAATAATAGGCCTACATCCTTCCTTCCATCCCTTTTTCAAAGCATAAAGGCAAATGTAAAGCCTCTGAAACTTAGGATTTTCATCCCCAGGCTCGGATGAACACTTCATTATCACTGAACTTCCTAGGTTTGTCCTCGTAAGCTCTGCACCATACTCCCACAGTTTGGAGTATTAGTCCTTAATAGATCCTTGTATCATTTCTCTTGCAGCAGTCCTAGCACGGTAATACTGTCATATCGAAGCATCAACATTGGTATCAATCCTGAGTTGCTGAGACATTCCAGCATAATTCCACTCAGGGTTTTCCCTTCACTGACCTACGTATTTCTCAGCTATCATCTTTGAATTAACAAACCTGTTTTTAAAACGCATAGCACAAGTCTGCTCATCTAGTAGAGATTTAATCTTGAAGGTTTTTCCATCACCTAGCCATGAACCAAATACAAACCACTTGCAACGCTCATCATTGCAAACTACCATAATCCTATTTTTATCATTTTTCCTAAACTTTACACTCCGCCTGTGTTTCACAGCATGTGCCCTTATGGCCTTCCTAAAATCATCAGCATTGGCAAACACCATACCAAGTCTAAATATAGGATTTCCAATGTCACGTCTAGGATCAAATTCATGATACTTTGTCTTGATGAATTTGCTCAGTCTTCTTCCTTCATCCTCCTCACAGTCAGTTCCATCCAAACTCCTAAAATCATCTTATGCACATTCAATATCAGAACCAGATCCACATTCTTCTCTTCCAAAATCTGGAAATCGTAGAGAATCCCAATCCCTAGTAGGATCTACACAGGTTTCAGTTGCTATGTCTTCTTCCTGTTGGTCGTAATCACTATCCCAAAGTTGATCATTCTCCTCACCATCATCTGCTATGTCTTCTTCTGATATGTCTTCTTCAGCTATCTGTTTCCCTTTGTTTCTCCTCTCACCAGCTCTGTCAACAGATTCCTCATTCAAGTAATTGTCACACTCATCATTAACCCTACTTGTCCTATTTCTATCCTCATCAGGCCCATCAACAAAAGACTCAGTAGGCACATCACCAATACCTTTACCAAGGCCATCACCAACACATGTACCAAGCCCATCACCAACACCTTTACTAAGCCCATCACCTACACCTTCAGGAGGCACATCACCAGTCTCTCCTTCCTGAGATGGAAGCAATCCCATGGTTAAGACACCTACACCACCTTTATGAGGCACATCACCAGTCTCTCCTTCCTGAGATGGAAGCAATCCCATGGTTGAGACAACTTGCAAAGCATGTATAGGCTGAAGATATAAATCTACAACCCTATTCTCAGGAATCTTGTCTTGAAACCACAACAAGTCTAGATCACGAGCTATGATAAAAGGTTGTCCATACCCTGGCACCTGAATCCAAAAACCCATAGCCATGCCATACCCAAGTTCTATGGCAATGTCTTCAATGTCTAACATGGACAATTCATCTAGATTCACATAGTCATAATAACTTTTTAATCCCCCAATATAGTTAACCATACTTCCATCAAACTCCCCACCATGATGGACCCTAAAGGTAAAGTAATTGTTGAAGCCATCATGTGGACCTATAAAAGGATCCAGGAAAGCAAGCAGTTAAAACAGTGAGACAATAAATTTGTACACAAACACATAGGCATTTAACTTGTGTTCAAATAGTGAGGCATTTAACACAGAGACAATAAGTTTGGTAAGTAAAAAAATGAGTAATTCAATTTGTACGACCAAGTGAAGACAAAATCCACCCACAGTGTGATAGAAAAAGATTCAATAATATTACAAGTGGGGTGTAAATCTATGTCAGATGTCAGATTAAATGTTCTATTATCAATTGGTGTGGTCCCCTGCATTCTCTTATTTAAAAGTCTTAGAAAAAGTCATAGAAAAAGGCATTTGGTTTTGTTGTGTTGTATACTGAACTAATCAATAACATTTTCTTTCTTTCAAAGCTTTACTCATACCAAAACATAACAAACAACACAACAACCACAACCTATAAATAAAATCAGGAGAGACTTACCATATTGTGGCTGTTCTTCCTCGTCATTTCTCTTTTCCATGATTTTCCAATAGCTTTAGTGCGTTTTGAGTATTCTGTAAACCCTAACCTCACTATAATGTTCTGTTATTCAAATTACATGAAATCAACCTTGATCGAGACAATTGGTAGGTTAGATCGACAAACCCAAGCTGTTAAAACGCAAGCAATTTTGCCCAAATCGACAAACCCTAGCTTTTGGGTCAATTGGGGAAAAAAAATTATAACTAAATTGCACGTTGCCCCTAGAAGGACTGAAATACCCTTCTGTGAACAGCATGTGAGGCGCACGTGGGGAAAAAATGGATGGAATCTCACATCCGTTAGGTTTCCGTTACCAATTGCAAATTTAGTAGAGTTCAGGGGGTTTACTGCCGAAAAAAAAAGTTCAGGGGGTATCCTTGCCAATTAGCCTTTTATTTATTTATTTATGTATACACTAGGTTTGGTTACACGTACCTTTTAATTTAGGGGCGGGCTACTGTGCAGGGACAAAAAGTCCATGCATCATGCAAATTAAAAAAATTGATGGTTTCAATTCAATGGGAAAAGTGATGGTTTCAAGGGAATCAACCGGCTATTCCCTGTTTTCTATTACAATTTTATTAATAATTAAAATGATGAAAAATAAGATAAAATAATAATAATAAATTATTTAATCTGCAAAAATAATATAGAAAAATAAATTTTAATTAGAATAAATTAATTATTTTTTTTATTTTTTTTTATTGTAACTATGTTGACGATTTTGGTAACTCCATTTACGGCATTGGTAACTATTAATGTTTTCTTCAAAATTTTGTTTCTAACTACGTTTATGGCTATAGTAACTACATTTACGGATTTGATAACTACCTTTACAGCTTCGGTAACTATTTCTTGTTTTCTTCAAAATTTTGCTTGTAACTATGTTTACGGCTACGGTAACTACGTTTATGGCTTTAATAACTACGTTTACAACTTCTGTAACTGTTTCATGGTTTCTTCAAAATTTTGCTTATAACTACGTTTACGGCTACGTTAACTACGTTTACGACTTTGGTAACTAAATTTACGGGTTTGGTAACTACGTTTACGACTTCAGTAACCATTTCATGGTTTCTTCAAAATTTTGCTTGTAATTATGTTTACTGCTCCGGTAACTACATTTACGCCTTTAATAACTATGTTTACGGCTTCGGTAACTATTTAATGATTTATTCACAATTTTGCTTGTAACTATGTTTATGGCTATAGTAACTACATTTACGGCTTCTGTAACTATTTAATGTTTTCTTCAAAATTTTGCTTGTAACTATGTTTACGGCCACGGTAACTACATTTACGGCTACGGTAACTACGTTTTCAGCTTCGATAACCATTTAATGGTTTCTTCAAAATTTTGCTTGTAACTACGTTTACGGCTCCGGTAACTACATTTACGGGTTTGGTAACTACGTTTACGGTTTTGGTAATCATTTCATGGTTTCTTCAAAAATTTGCTTGTAACTACGTTTACTGCTCAGGTAACTACATTTACGGCTTTGGTAACTATGTTTATGGCTTTGGTAACTATTTAATATTTTCTTCAAAATTTTGCTTGTAACTATGTTTATGGTTACGGTAACTATATTTACGGGTTTGGTAACTATATTTACGACTTCAGTAACCATTTCATGTTTTCTTCAAAATTTTGTTTGTAGTTAACGTTTACGGCTTCGGTTTTTCTTCAAAAGTTTTGCCTTATAACTACATTTACCGTTGCGTTAACTACATTTACGTATTTCGTAACTACATTATATACGGCTTCGGTAACCAAACATAGTTTCTTCAAGGGTGCCGATATTGTCACCCATAAATGTTTCACCCAACCACCAAAGAATCAAGACTCAACACAACATGTACTTTGAAATTTGAATCATACATAGAATTTCTTTATATATATATATAAGAAAAATATTATGCATGAAGAATATTTTTTTATTAAATGTTTTCTAATGATGGTCAATATCCATGAGAAAATCTTCGGTGCACCGGGTGCATGAGCTGAGTGTTGCACCCGGCCACTCAGATGGTGACACCTTGGCATGTGTCAGCTTTTTTGTTTGGTTTTTATATGTTTTTCATCATTATTTTATTCCTTTCTCTTTCATCCCATTAAATTTATTATTATTTTTTTAGTTGACATATGCCTAGGTGTCAACATCTGAGTGGCCGGGTGCAACACTCAGCTCATACACCCGGTGCACTGAAGATTTTCTCTAATATCCATAACCAATGAATGGAATCTTTCATGTAAGAAAAAATAAATCGGATAGAGAGAGTGTACATAGATAAGAGATAGAGAGATCTGAGATGGTGTGTATTAAGTTTAAAATATAAGTAAAAATGGTAGTTTTGGAAATAAATCAAAAAAATTAATAAATTTATTTAATTTTATTTATCTAAATTAAAATCTTAAAAAGTATAGCATAAATAGACCGGTAGAGGATACAGTTAATTCAGCATGTATAAAATATTTTGATCGAAATATAAATTAAACTTTAATTGTGATTATTAAAATTAAATTATTAAATAGCTAAAATAATTTAATTTAATTAACGATAAGTTAAACTAAAAGTAAAACAATTATACAAAAAAAAGTGATTCTCCTCCCATGCTTTTATGTTATATATATTTTACATTTTAATTATTTTATAATTTATTAGTTTATGGTATTTAACAAAAAATTAAAATAAAGAACATTTTTGGTAATATATTGGGTGTGCCTCGTACGAAATATCATCTAAGAGTGGTGATAGTACACCCATGTATGAAATATCATCTAAGACTCTAAGAGTACCTTGTACAAAATAGATTTTAAAATTTATGATCCAAGATCCTATTGAATTGGATTGTATTACACACACCCCTAACTAAAATAGACATGGTATTGACATGCATTTTTTATTATTCAAAGTTTCAAACCGAATTAATATTGAATCATATGTTTTTTTAAAGATAATTATAATTATGCTCAACATAAGTCAAGTCCCAATTTTTTTTTTTTTTTTTATGAAATATATGATTTGCAAATTGTGAACATGGAAAGGGAAAAAACGAGGATATAATCATATTGATAATTGAATGACTCAAACATCCCCTGATATGGTCATAAAAAACATGTTGCCACAAAGTGTTAAAAAAGATGAAAATAATAAATAAATAAATAAATAAATAATAAAAAACAAACTACTTTTAATCTATAATACCATCAACGAAACTATCTCTATGACAATTTAATTATATGAGACAACAATGTCAAGGACGCTTAAATCAATCCAATTTTGGCCTACAGATTAGCCTAAGCTTAGGCTGTAAAATCTGGGACTTCAGTTAAATTTAGAGTAAAAAAAAAAGATAAAAATGTTGAATAGGACACAACAGCTACAACATTGAAAGGTAGAGAAAATGTGTAAGAAACTATAATGAAACAACAAAGGAACTTTCTAGTTTTACTTCAATATATATGCACCATTTAAGATATAGCCAGAATTTCAAAGTAGCTAATTTACCTTCCCAATGGCATTGCTCAATTTACCAAAAGCTTTAACTTGCAGAAATTCAGGTAGTACCTGGAACATAATAACATAATCAAAATAATTTTTTAGAAGATCAGCAGTTTGATTATATTATAAAAATTATTTGTAGACAAAATAATCTCCACTCTAAGCAATGAACGTACCTAAAGCTGGGGGCAAGCACCCAATAATGGCTCGAGGGTTTGCAAGTGGTACTCATCTGGGAAGACCTGAGTTATGCAATCCATCAAATAAAATTGTTTGGGATGCTATAAATGAAAACGACAACTCTCTCTTTTTATATAGTTAATAGATATATAAGATCGGGTAGGGTTGAATATCTAACCCAACCCGATTCAAGGTATTTCACAGGGGTCAGTTCGGGTGGAAAGTGAAAAAGTGGCTGCCCCTATATTTATATGAGGAAGTGGGGTTATATACAGGACCTTTTGCTGAAAAATCACTTTTTAGGAATTTGAACTGGTCAGTTTATTAGAAAAATCAAGTCAAAAATATTATAGAAACTGCAACAAGAGAGTTGTATATTTGTTTAAGCTTTAGCTTTTACTTGAGAATCAAGAGCTATATCAGGTAATGGTGATGTGAAGAAAAGTTTGAGATTTTTGTGGTTTGAATTGATCAGTTTATTTGAATAATCAATTCAAAAATTTTATATAAAACTGTAACAACAGAGTTCTATATATGCTTGTTCAATCTTTTAGTTTTAGCGTACATGAGAATCAATAGCAACTTCCTTGCTGCACAATCAAAATCATGTTCTACTCATAAGGATCAGCTTAGGTTCACTATGAATTCTGATATTCTTCTAGTTGTTTAAACTTTTGAGTTCAATGAGTAATGCACAAAATCTGAGTTGCATATGAATAGAAACACTTCTACATGTTACATGTAAGCATGCCTACTACCTTCATCCACTGGAAGCAGAGGCATTAGTTGAAAACCCCAAAACACCCCTACTAGACTGGAGAGGACCCTTTTGAAGATTTGATCATATTTTCTTGCTTTGGAGCAAACTATCAACATATCATCATCTCATTTTTATGTATACTGATTTAAGCCTAAATGAAAAATGATGTAGTGATGGGGCCTGGTAGTTTTTTTATGGCTGAAAAAGTGTATGAATTGCTTGGTTGTGAGATTGTAAATGCCACAGTCATGCTCTATAACTGCCATGGTTTAGATACAGATATGCATCTGAGAAGAGATTTCAAGGGTAAACGAACCAGGATTTCTGTCAAGAGATCATCGTTATCTGCCATGGAATTTAGTTTCTTCGTTTTGACATATGACATAGTTGAGAATGTTTTTGAAAACTTGGTGGGTGATGATGGGTATTAGCCTTTCATGATTACGTAGTGTATTTATATGAGCAAATGAGGTTATTTTTCATTGAAGATTGCTCAATAAGCTATGCTGTTGTAAAGTTGACTTAGAAAAGGATTGGTAAGCACAAAAGGAACCGTAGGTTGGTGTTCCAACAAGTTGGCTCACCAAATGTGGAAACATGTATTCAGTATATTTTCCCGTTGGATTATTGCGAAGGATCAAAACCCTTCAAATCATCTCATTCTGCATGGAGTGGTGGTATTTTCTCCTCCAGATTGCTCAATATGCTATACTGTAAATATAATAGACCCAGATAATTGTTTGCTATTTGCCAATTACAAGAGGAATATTTGGTTGGTCTATCAAAAAGTTGCAATCTTTACAGCTAACCTTCTATTTTGTATTTTCTCCCACTTAGATTTAAGAACTGATCAGTTTATTAGAATAATCAATTGAAAAAAAAAATTATATGAAAATGAAACAGTAACAACAGAGTTCTATATATGCCTGTTCAATCTTTTAGCGTACATGAGAATCAACATCAACTTTCTTGCTGCACAATTTTCCTCTCCATTTGACAGACCAAGATGCAGAACCTATAAATATATTTCTTCTGACCTGATGCCAAAACCAAGCATGATCTACTCTGAATTGTCTCACAATTTTTCCCACCATAATAACTAAAACAAACTCAAACACAACTGTCACAGCCTCCTCTTCTTACCATCATCAATTGTTATCATCAACCGAAACAATTGCCAACAATGATTATCTTTTGATCGAAATACTTCTTTGTCTCCCCATCAAATCCCTGCTCAAATTCAAATAAGTATCCAAACACCGGCATTTCCTCATCACTAGCCCCAACTTCTGCCTCCGCCAGACCCCTATTACTGAACCCATTTCAGGCCTTCTCATGTGTCAGTTAAAACATTCCTTGTTAGTAATGGAGTTTTTAGTGTTATACATGGTGTTAGCTTAGCTTATGATCCTTCAAAATCACCACATTCCAAAGTCATTTGTGTAAGGGATCTTGATTTTTTGTAGAGTCAAAATCACCACCTGCTCTGTTTGTATGACTTCTTGAACATGTATGTTTAATATAAGTTTTATACACTCAATAATGGATGTATCACGTCAACATGCTCTGCCAGTGTTCTCAGTGGGAAGTGCATTGATGTTGGCATGTATGTCGAAAAACATCTTGTTCTACGCAGTACACTGCTTAAGCTTTTGCTGTGATATGGATTAGATTCAGTAGAAACTAGAATCATCACATCTTGAAAAGGCTTCTTTCACTACTAATTATCCATGTCTGTTTTGCAGCTACCTTATTTCCATTATTTATGGTTGTGAGCATCTCCTGTGTTACCTTATATCAAAATGTGATATTATGTACTGTTATTTGGTATTTATTTATTTATTTTGCTGTAACTCATGTAGAAAATCTCAATCAATTGATGGAATATTCAAATGTAAAAGTTGGGAGCTAGCCTTTTGGTGCACTCTGTATAGAAAATGTCGTAATCTTAAAGCAACATGCATGTATTCATAAAGAAATATTGTGACTATATGTGTGGGTCAAAACACTTCAAATAATATCAGAACAGACACAAAGACTATAGACATTCCTGCATTGCCAACTCCTGGCATTTTATATTTCCATGTTCCCATTATTTCTTCTTTTTTCATTTTGATGGAATCATATGAATCACTCACAATGATGGGATTCAGATTACGACTAACTAACATGAAAATCCACCCAACTCCATATGCATGAAGCATATGATGCAAATGAACAGCGGAAAAGAGTTGCGTCATATGTTATAAACAGCAAGATAATGTCATAATCTTTAGTACTGCTGGACCTCCGCTGTAGAAAATCAGTGGCATGTGTCAAGTAGTATATATGTTTACAAAGTTTTAGTAATTCTTATAAACATTTTGCATATAAATTCCAAGGAATTAACCTCCACACAATACTTACTGCTGCATCTTAAGACTTTCTCTTCCACACCCGAATTTATTGTGTCAGGAGAGAGAGAGTTCATTCTACTTAAGCTTTAAAAACAAACAATTCACAGAACAAA
Organism: Acer campestre; assembly: GCA_954870605.1. Taxonomy (NCBI): domain Eukaryota; kingdom Viridiplantae; phylum Streptophyta; class Magnoliopsida; order Sapindales; family Sapindaceae; genus Acer; species Acer campestre. The sequence goes on along the minus strand of OX940799.1, from coordinate 11,705,410 downwards.
TACAATACTTCCATGAATCAACCACAAATTTATTACACATACAAAAAACAGTCTACACAAGCATTCCAAATCCAAACTTTCAATACAATTCACCCAGAATACGAAGTTAATTCTTTACTACTTTGTCAGGTCCATCACTTTTATTTTCAAAAGAAAACAGCCTTCCCATCCGTAACATTCAAATGATAGCAACAGTCTCAATGTAATGATAAGCCTCAGACCACTTAAATCTGAGATATCTATTCTCAGAACCCATAGTGAAATCGTAGATCATATTGAAAGTCTTATCATTAAGGTTACAGCGTATGACCTTACCGTGTATGTGAAGTGCCATATATGATTCTCCATCATCTGCTTCCCTAATTATACCAAGTATAGCCAAGTCAGATGAGTGAAGATGTGTTGAAAACATCTCTGGAAATGCAATTGTTATACTATCAAGATCCACCTGATACTTCACGAACCATCCAGAATAGTCGGTTTTCAACTCATAGACATCGAATTTTGTCGTGTCATATATCTCAACAAGATGCAGGTGCTCCCTAGACTCAACAAGATGCAGGTGCTCAATAGACTCATTAAAATGCATAAATCCTCTACCACTTTTCCGATCATCGGGAATTGGAGTTGCAGGCATTGGCATTTTTCGGAGTTTCTCATCATCCACGTTGAAGTACAGAGAAGGTCTGAAATAATTAACCCAATGAACAGCACCATTCCAAAATACTCCCCTTCTAAAATCCACGCCATAGTGCGCGATAAAAGGCCTGCCAGAGGGCTTCCAAGAGCGCGTCTCAGATGAGTATATCTTTATTTGATACCGTGAGTAATAACCCATACGCACACAATGGCGATCATACTTGGATGGTTTTACATGGTGTAATCGTGAGAGTAATCGTGAGCGATAAGATTGCCGAGAATAAAATTCTTGGAGGCTAGAGTCATACCAGGAAAAATTGTAAAATCATGACAGCCATGAGGCAGAGGAAGTGTACGAAATTGCTTTGTTGAGGGATTGTAAATGTAATAGTCACGTCCGAAGCATGTTTTGTTAAAGCTGGAACAAAGGAGCAACCCATGACAAGATTGTAAGATTTCCAAACCTAAAGGATGGTTCACAAAAGTTAGGGTCTTGAAGGGAGGACTAGTTGGCTTGTCAGTCAGAGGAACAAATTCATATTCTTGATCAAAGAAAGAACCGTTGAGCAAAAGAAGGCCCGAGACTAAGTAGGCATCAGGGTAGATGCGGCGACAAAAGTGAGGACCAGAAATGAGAGAGCGCCACTGTTTAGATACAGATTTGCATCTGAGAATAGATTTCAATGGTAAACGAGCCAAGATTTCTGTCAAGATATCATCATTATCTGCTATGGAATTCAATTTCTTGTTATTATTGACAGATGACATACTTTGAGAATTAGCCTTTCCGGCGTGGAGGGCAACGATGCAGAGGAATGTGGCGTGGAGAGCAGCGACTTGGTGGCAGACGAACGGCGCTGTGATCGATGAAGGAAGAAGAAATTGGGATTTTGGGATTTTGAATGCTGGTCGTTGAAAGAAGAGTTCGAAACAAAAGAGGAGTTGGAAGTGTCAACTGTCAAAGTGAAGTGTGTCTGAATTGTGTTAAGAAATCAAAGTTGCTTTTATTTTCCTTAAGGCGAAACGCCACCGTTTCGGCTTAGGGCGTCACTTTCCTAAGCCCAAAACGACAAGTCGTTTAGATGTGAAGTCTAGGAATGGCCTGTTAGTCATTCCGTTAGTCAAATCTGGTCAAATAACGGTTTGTTAGTCTTTCCATTAGTCAAGATTAGTAGTCAACTTAGGCCAGCTGTACGTAACAATTGGTTTCAACTTACAACAGAGTCCTTGCTTTTTCATTACTTTCTCTGTATTAATGTAATTCGGTTTGCTCAAAAGGAATCTAAGAAATATTTTGCAGCATTCTCTCTAGTCTTTAACCTCTTATCTCTTATTCTTCTTCTTCCTTTTCATTACAACAAATCACAGTAACAGAAAATACCAAAAGTATACAAAAAAAACAGGCATTGCATCTGATCCAGCTGCCGTGAACGGATAAGAGCAGAATGAAATTGATGGAAATGAGAAAGTGACTGTGTCAACAGTGATGTCCGGTGGTGGAAATTTAGGCGGCGTTCGGTAAAGTTTTTAAGAATAGTTTTCTTGTTTTCATTCAGTAAAAAACACTGGAAACCTGTTGACCTTTTGAGTTCAATTGGCATTGGTAATTCTAGAAACAGTAATATTGGTAATCTCACTAACAAGTACCTCACTTTCTTGCCAGTAAAGAAACACGTATCCTGCAATCTTGAAATGGCTTATTGTTATGGAAGAATTGACAATGCCTGATATTCCTGATGGCTGTCATGGAAGAAGGGTTCGATACTTCGGAGAGTCTAGAAATCATTTGCATCTTATCGAGATTTATGGTCCTCAATTCAATGTTTAAAAATGGAAAGAGACTATTCCTATTGGTTCGTGAAGTATCGAGTTGATCTTCTATCAGTTGCAACCGCATTTCCTGAGATGATTAGAAGTAACCATGATCCATCACACTTGCATTATTATAGGTTTTCCATACTTTCTATTGTATGGGAAGAGAAGGACGAGGATTCGTATTTGTTGCTGAACTTATCTAAGAAAGCAATACGTTACAATTTTGAAGATGAGTCTTTCAAGAAGCTTCATGCTTTTGAAGTGAAACATGAAGGTATAAGGATTTCATAGTTAAATTATACTAGTGGGTTTGCTTTAAAAATTCCACCATTTGAACCTACGACCTCAATTTTATAGATGTGAGAAATATACCGGTGAATCAAATTCATTTCATCGCACTTGAAAACTTGTTTCAAATTAAAAGATAGATAAGCTGTGGTCCAGATGCAATTTTGTTAAATGACAACCAACTGCAAAAGCACTTGGCAATTTGACAGAAAAAAGTTGCAATCTTTAAAGGTGGTTGTAGTTATTAAATGAAATTTAGCAAATCCCCTCCAAATCTCAACTTGATATTGTGCTCTCACACTCAGATTACTTCACACACCCACCTCCCACTGTCTATTAACTCTCCATGCCAGCTAAATATAAGAATGTAATGCAGAAAAATTGAAAAATAAAAGCATATGTATTTGTCTGAATATACAATTGGCTAACATTTAAGCAAATCATCACAATGACAATGCTGTCATTATCCAAGAAATGGGCACAAAAAATGAACTAACAACCAGTCAGGAAACTCAAATTTACTGCCATTATAGAATTCCTGTGGAGTTTGGGAGCTGACCTCATTGTAGCTTTGATAATTTCAGAGGTTGAATTCAAAGTCCATGACAATCTTGGAACCAAACCAATCTCCAAAGAGCCAAAATTTCCTACTTCACTGACTGAAGTTGAGGCAATAAGCCAAACCACTTTTAAAGGTCCAGTTGCTTCTTGTCAATTAGCTCTTTCTCATGAATTCATATACCTCCACATATCCAAGTTGGGACCAACAAATCTGATCACCAACTCTAATATTATGCTTCTTGGATGGCTGAAATGTGCTACTTTTGCTGCTAGTGAGTACACCGCCTGCAATCCTACAATCCTTGTATCGTAACCAAAGAAGATGTCAACATTTTCGCTTCAAGCAAATAACCATTTTGTTTTCCTCATATATATGTCATTGGCATCACTATTTGTCACGACCATCGAACATGCTGATGTTAGAAATTAAAATATACAAAATTCAGCCTGAAATCAACTTTTCAGCAAAAGGCCAAAGTTCCTATTTTCCGATTTCTTCAAGCTTCCGGATCACTTGTTTTATGTTTGGCCTAAGAGAAGGGGAAGGCGAACAACAAGCCATGGCAAGCTGAAAAAGTTTGAGAATGCATTCTTCAGTGACTGGATATTCATGACTACTGTTGTTGCTTAGAAGCAAATCAGGGTGGTACAAATCCGCAATCCTATGATCAAGAACCGCATTTCGCATGAAATTTGGCAGATAAAAATCCCCATCTGGAGTTGGGTTCTCATTGATCGGTTCCTTTCCAGAAAGTAATTCAAGCAAAATTACCCCAAAACTGTAAATATCTGTCTCCTCACTTATATCCTTCATTTTGATAAGCTCAGGAGCTTTATAGCCCTCAGATGCTGAAACTTCGAGCATTTCTTGCCCAGCGGTAGGATTCAAGAGAAACTGCAAACCAAAATCAGAGATATACGGCTGGTAACTGCGATCCAATAATATGTTCTTCGACTTAAGGTTTCCATGAATAAAAGGCTTATGCAACCCCGTGTGAAGATGATCCAATCCCTCAGCGATACCAAAGGAAATCCTATAAATGATGTCCCATTTGTGAGACTCAACATTTCCACCTGCCCATTGAAAACATAATCTATTCAATATGTAATCTTTGCAACTAGAAAATGAACCCGGAAACTGGATCGCGTGTTTAGTGATTGATTGTCTAACCATTAACAAAGTAAACCTGAATCATCAAATAAATGAAGGCAAAAGGACAAAGGTAGGTGCCGACACTACTAAATTATGCAACAAAATAATATCATGTACGGTTAACTATGTGAGCATAATAGGAAATCTCAATCATGAACACAAAACAATCAATTTTGAATCAAGCTATGAACTCCTGGCAAAAAAGAAAAGGCTAAGACGAAAAGGACACAAATAAAGATCTCTAGGAAGCTACATATCATAATAGGGAATTGATCAAGTTAAAAGACAAAAATGGATAAAAGTTTACAACTGCCTTGAATTTTATTATAGGTGAAAGTTGAAAGATGCCAAAATGAATTTAATAACAGCTCAATTGAACATTCTTGATTTCATTGAAGAAAACAAACCTGAATCCTGATAAAGCAAAACTATCTACCTAATCTAAAATGGAAAATCAGTGCAAGAACACAAAATAGGAAAAAAAAATTACTTGAAAGACCAATCATATTACATCCTTCCATTTGCATTTTTTGATCATCAAATTTCTCTCAAGTAATTCAACAATCAAGTTAATCAAGATCAACCTCTCAGATTTAATCTGGGATTTTTCTAGTTTCTGCTATAAAAAACAGAAACCAATCAGTCTAAAAGCATTGTTCTGAGAATAAACCAATAACTTTGAAGAAACTAAAAACAAAAGTAAAAACATTTTGTTCTCAGTTGTTCAAACTTTGAAGCATATAAACCTGAGAACCCAAAAAACAAATATATGAATTAAGATCACCAAAAGTCAAGGAACAGCTGACCTCTGATAAACTGTGACAGATTTCCACGCTTGTAGAATGGATGCACAAGGAGCTTCTCACCTTTCGGTCCAGCATAAAAACCCAAAAGAGGAACCAAATTTGGGTGCCTAGTGTACCCCAAAAGCTCAATCAGATCACCAAAATCTTTATCTCTTGTAGTACAAACAGGCCTCAAGAACCTGAGCAACCTCACTGCACAACTCCTCTGTAACAAGGCCTTGTACAGAGTACCATGGTTGGATTTACCAATTACTTCACCGGGAGCATCAAGAATGTCAGAGATTGTGAGGTCTTCTCCTCCTTTGAACGTCACCAGATCCTCTCTCTGATTCTCTTTTTCTCCATTTCTGAGCTCATTGTTGCTCTCCAAGTCATTCTGGTCATTCTTGGTCGATCTTCTGCGGTAAAAGAAGAAAATGAAGACTAAAACAATGATCAAAACAGCTGCTGAAATTAATCCGAGAACTAGTTTCAGAATGTGGGTGTTTCTCATTTCATGAAAAGTTTGATTCTTTCTAATGAATTCACAAAGAAAACAAAGAATCAGGATCTGGGTAGAGTGACAGAGATCGAAAAGTGAAAGATTTAATGGAAATTCAGTTCAGCTTTCATGGAAGATGTTCTGTTTTATTTTTCAGGATTGGACTATGAGACTATAGATTCTAGAGTCTAGTGGGCATAGACAGTAGAAGACAAGAAGATGAGGGTAGATGTGAACTTTGTGGGGGTGTGGAACCCAAGATTAATTATAATTATGATAAACAAAAGTAAAGTTAATTAGAACTTTACATCAATGTGGAAGATTAGACTTTAGAGAAACTGTAGATGGAATTTGGAGTTAGAGAGAGAGAGAGAGAGAGAGAGCAAATATACTTGGGCAGAGAATCTAGTGTGAGACAGATCTGGCAATGTGATATTTTGAGTTTTTGACTGCTTTGTTTTTGCTGCAAAGTGAAAATGTGGAAATTTCTTCAATGCCATTACTCTTTTTTTCTTTTCTTTTTTTTCCTTTTTTAGTAATGCTAGGTTCTATAAAATACTTATATAAATACATCGGACGTAAGTTATCAAGATTATAGCACTTACACTATACTCACATGATTTTATATAACATATCATTTTATAAAATACTTCTTCTTTTTTTAAGCTTTTTACTATTCGTAGGATTTGAATCGTTGACTTATGAGTCATTTGTTCGAACCCTATACTCGTCCATTTACCAGTAAATCTACGTCCCTGGGCTAATTAGAAATTGTTAAAGGTTGTGATCACTCATTAAAGTAACTTTGATCATATCCTCAATGACCGATTATATCATGATTATAAAAATACTATAGCATTAATACAGTAAATCTATTTTTATATAACATATCATTTTGTTTCCTTTTTGAGGAGGATTGTGTGATTAGTTTGAAAGATCTTCAAAACTCTCTTTTGTTATATTGATTATAAACAAGGAGTTTATATATATATATATATATATAAAACAAATATTGGAAAATGCCCACCTTTTATTATTGATTTGAAATTTGAAAAAAAAAATTATGGTTTCGAAAAAGATAATACGGGAAAAACCCAAAAAAAAAAAAAAAAAAAAAAAGTTTTCTGGTATGAATGTACTTGTCTAATTAAATATGAGTTGATATTAATACCAACTACATTTTCACATTTAATTAGATAGACATCAAGTCATCAACCAACCTTGATAGCCAAGAAGAATTCAATGAAATTAATAAGTACACTTTTTAAGTTACAACGTGATAGCATGATTAAAATATTGGTAATATTTTAATTGCTTTGGTGAGAAATCATTAGATAGATATAAATAGGTTTCATTGTTCCTTTTTCTCCACTTTTCTTCAATTTGTAGGCAAAAAAAAAAAAAAAAAAAACATTGCTTGTTTGCTACAACACAACACCTTTAGAAAATTAATTAACAATATTAGTTTACCTAGAAATTGAAGCAACATCATGCCTTTAAGGATTTTGTAATTATACAATAAATACATTAGAGATGTCACATTTTATTTTAATTGACAATTCATCTACTCTAAATAATTGAATTTGGTCTTAGATTCGATTCGTCATACTTGTAAGTGATATATATAATTGAATTTTGAATCATGTTACTATGTAGAGAGCTGTAGAAGTAATTACTATATTTTGATTTCAATCTAAGAATCCCCAAAAATCAAAGGATATGGAAGAATGACAAACTAAAAAAAAAAATTAAAAACAATCCCTCTAATCTCTAGCCATTAATCATACATAGCTAAACTCTTAGATTTTAGGGGTCATTTGTTTTTTCCACTTAAGACTTAATGGGTCTGAATTATAATTATTAAGTTGTTTTGTTTGTTTTTTTAAGTGGTCAAACAACTTAAAAATACCAAAAAATAACTTAAAATAACTTAAAATAAAAAGTAAAAAATCCTGACCTTTCACTTAATTGTAAATCACTGAATTGCATTAAATGCAATCTAAAATCTTTTCTTCCGATACTATCCTCCATATATAACATATTTCCAATTTCATCATAATTATATATTGTATAGAAATATTTATTTTAATATATTGCTTATTTTAAATAACTTTAAAAATAAAAAAAGAACCCTAATTACTTCTCATATTAGTATTTAATATCAATACTTTATTATGATATTAGGGTGATGTATTTATATATTATTTTTTTTAAAGTGTTTTGTGTGAGTTTTCATGCTCCCCTTTTATTTTGTTTTTTTTTAAAAAAAAAAAAAACATTTTCTTTTCTTAGTAAAAATAAAGTTTGTTTGTAATCGAAGAAGAAGATCATGATCATATGTGTTCATACATAATTATTATTTTTGGATTGTTTTTATTCTATATTATATGTATAATTGTTTAACATGGGAATAGATATAAAACTGTTTCTTTTCAAACAATTTTATTTGTAAAAAACAAACATGTTGACAGTACATTCAGATGTGAGGAAAAAAAAACAAACATGTCATTCAGATTCAGGTTTCAGTCACTATTTAGTCTTCAGTAAAATTCAGGACTATTCAGTCTTCAGACAAAAAAACAAACGACCCCTTAGTCTAATGTATATTAATTGTCCAATAACATTAATGACCTATATTTATTACTATTTTTTAATAAAACACATTCTTTTTTTTTTCTTTTTTTTGTTGGAAAGTAATAGAAAACAGGAACAAACTAAACAGAAGAATCAAAATATAGTTAATTTAGATATTGTAATTGATTAATTTACAATCTATCTATAATTTTTTCAAAAATTGTTTTAGAATAATTTTTATTATTATAATTGTAAAAACAAACTTTCACAGCACCAAATAATTTAAAAATACAACTAAATTCATCGTTTATATTGACAAATTTTGAAATGGATCAATGTAAGTCCCTCACACTCTCATAACAATGTTGTGAGTTCAATTCAAGTCGTATTTCTTTCCCCAATCTTAAATTTATACTATAAAAAAAATAAAAATCAGTATTATTTATATTTAAATTATAAATAATATTAGACTATTCAAATTATTAATAGCACATTTGAATATAATTTTAAGGGAGAATCGTAAATACCCCCCGACTTTTAACCAAATGGCAAATCAAACCCTCTGGTTTGAACAATCAGCAAACAACCCCCTACCGTTAAGTAACCCTTGCATTATTTGCTGCATGTAGGGGGTTATTTGTTGATTTGTAGGGGGTTATTTGATGATTGTTCAAACCAGAGGGTTTGATTTGTCATTAGCTTAAAAGTCGGGGGTATTTGCGATTCTCCCTAATTTTAAACAAATAATTTGAAGAGTAGATCGGTACCCCAAAATTATACATGTACGATGGGTGGATGACTTTATACATATGTGGACCATTATATAAAAAAGGTAGTATAAATAAAAATGATATCCATGAGCTACTTGATGTCCTTATGATTTAAACTTTACTGGTGGCAGATTTATTTGTTTCTTTCTTTACAACGTGAGTGGTTCTATAATTGTCTTCACATAAAATCATTACATAGCACTTTCGATGCATTTTGTGGGTGACATTATTGCAATAATTCAGTAAAAAAATTAGGACATTGTAGATTTTACTATTGGATTAACCTCATCTCGTTATAAATTTTTTTATAACCGTACATGTAGCGTTTAATATCGATAGAATACAAAAATCAGTATACCCTAAAATAATCTTAATTTTAGTATCATAATTTATTGTAATAATTCTTGAGGGAAAAAAAAAAAGAAAAAGAAAAAAAGAGGCTGTATGAGAGGATCACATCAATGAAGTTGATTGATCTATACTCGTACAAGTGTACAACATCTGGACCATAATATGACCTGCAAAGTTGGACTTTTTAGAACCAATCAGATCTCGTCACTTTTGATGAAAAAGGTCAAAGTTTCCTGACAGTGAACCACGTGTCCCTTACGCTTTACCCATCTGTTAATTTGGTGGTTGTGTCTTGAGTCACAACTCACAGTGCCAATTAACGGCGCTGATTGATGACTTTAATATAGGTGGACCCCACTCTTTTAATCTTGAATGCCCTAACTCAATTCATGTGCGGGACCCCCTGTCTCCTTGTGTCTTCTGAACAGGGGAAGACCCGAAGCTGGTGGCCGTGTCCGTGTGGCCCTTCCCTAACAAAAAATTACAATATTATTACTAAATTTTAAATTCCTTTCACTTTGCCCCCCTAATTATTTTAATTTTTTTTTTTTTTTTTTTATTTATAATAACCGCCCTACACTTGAATTTATAGTTCAACCCCTGCTTGTAGTTGTGAGCGGTAATCTTTCTACTTTCAATATTTGTGATTCGGCGAATCGGACTTAGAGTATTGATAGACTAAATAAACATCATTTACCACTAAACCATGTTGATTTTCTATAATATTATTGTTGATATAAAAGATTAATCTAAATGGTATAATAAAAATTTTATTTTATTTTATAATTTATTACATCATCTTATCATCTTTTGTGATTTATATGTCAATGGGAAATCATTTAATACCATGGCATGCCGGCATTACTATGTTGTTATTTCTATTTGATATCATTCAACTACTTTTTATTTATAGTAAGGGACCTATTTGAAATAGATGGAATTAATTATATTAAAAAAAAATTATGAAATATTTTTTTTACTTAGTATGGGGGAATTCGATCTTGGGTCCTCCATTTCGTTGATAGGTGTTGTTACCATCGGACTATTACCTTGGATCACCAAAATTTTACAAACTTATTGATATTAAATTGTTTGGATTTTAATGAAATTTATTGTATTTTAATGAAATTTCTTTTTAACTTAAAAGTTTGATTTTCTTTCTTATTAGCCCCGGTTTATTTTAGGACCTCGAAAGGTTATAATTTAAAAATACTCCCAAGACATATGGACTCAAAACAAAAATCCCTTATACGATGTCAAGAATTGTATATATATTATCATATTAAAGTATTAAACACACACACACACAACAAAAAAATAAAAATTAAAAAATTAAATTAAAAAATTCATTAAAATAACAAAATAATTGAAGAACAGTTGTATTTCGCTAGAAAATTAGAATAATGGAAGATTTAATTTTGGTCAAGTATTATAATTACAAAAGGGAGAAAAAGTCATTGAGATACAAAAGCACTAATGGAACAAGCCATCTAACCAAATTCTCTCCCAACAATACCTTATTAAACAAAAGTCATTACCAATTAGTTGGCTAATTGATTCATTTCTTTAATATTATTTGCAATATTATAATTATAATGGCATCACATAAATCCAAATATTACAATTCAAATGACATCACATGAATCTTAACCCCCAGAAAAAAGATAAAAGAGAAAAAGATTTGGTCGCAGACGATGTAGAAAACTTTAAAATGTCCAAAGTTTTTGATAACGTATTAAATTTATTTAAATTCAATGACTCACAAGTAAGGAACCGATATATTTTATATCGGTTCGAACTGACAATAGAAAAACTGTTTATATATATATACATCAATGACAAAAACTTTTTAAAAAATACTTGATCCTCTATTAATAGATATTGTCAATATATATATATATATATATATACCAATTTCTTTTTCTTCTTGAAAAAAAAAATCTTCTTTGGGTTGAGTAATCTGTCCACTCCACCCATATACATTGCTTAGGAAGCCACCAATGTCACACGTGACGTAATGTGAGTGGGACATTGGGACGGAAACACTACATCCACCCATTCGAGTTTCCTTTCTAGAGATCATTTAAAAATAAAAATAAAAATAAATTTATGCAAAACTAAACCAAATCATCTCAAACTTAATATGAATGAGAATATGAGATCTCAACTCCAAACCTCTATCAATAACTTTCTTACAAAGTAATTCAACTGCTAACTATTTAAATGTGTTTTTTTAAATTATCCGAAATACTAATAATTAGACTCCATAAAAGTACTTCAAAAAATGGATCAGGATTCGCCCAAATGAAAACAAAAACATGCCTTGCTTGTGGCACAAGCCCAACCAGGGACCAATACAGATATAGAAGCACAAAGCAAGTACTGGGTGTCTTATGCAGAACTGGGAATAATTCTATATCTGTGGTCCTCTTTTTTTAATAATTCATTTATAACACTCCACATCGGTACAAGTCCCCCACAACTTGTCCCAATTGAAGCCCATCTTCTTTAGCAAATGTTTATATTCATATTGAAATCCGATAACAATCGGATTAAGGGTCTTGTCAAGACCTGACGAGATCAACTGCTATAAGCACGGTCCAAACTGTAACTCCCACAATAAGGGAAAAATTTCTCCACACTTTGCAATTTAACAAGCAAAGATGGCGAATGACAAACTTATGTGAAAATTCATACATTACTCCGGTGTAACCGGATAGAAATAGAAAAGTTCAATAACTTCAGTATATGTTAATTTGATTCATTTTTGTTAAAATCAATACATTTTACACTAGAATGTGTATGGTAACATAAATTAATTGGTATGACATTATAACTGTGTTTGAATGGCTGTACAAATGATGGTAAAACCATCAGGGGATATAATACATGGGATTCGGAACCTTAAATGAGCGATCGGACATCGAGAAACCTAACAAGTCGCTCCATTGGTCTCCGGAGTTCCCATGAATTCTGTATCCTTCCCTGGTCATCTCACTTCTCTTTTCTGACTTGTAAATTGTTGCCAGTTTCCCATGGTCCTCAGAGGATCTGCAAGGTAATGAAAAACCAAGGACTTAGTTGGAGATCAAAAACCAATAGAAGCAGAATAATTCTGATGCATAACACTGATAGCATATTCAAACATCAAGTATAATAGAAATAACATGTTGTATGCATGATCACAAAAACAGATTAAAGGGAAAAGAAACAACAGCAGAGAAAAATGAAGAAAATTAGAGATATAAATCATAGAGCTTTTTCATATTTAGAAATCAAAGGTTTGTCCATCTATAAATCATATATAAACAGTGCCGAAAACTATGAGTAAATTGCAGACAAACTATGAGTAAAAAGGCTGATTGACCATTGGAAACAAGATCAATCATACTTCAGCTGCCATTGACCCGAACTACCCAGATATGAAACTATCTTTCAATTTTTAGCATACCAAAGATCAATCAAAAGGGTAGAAACTTTGGTTCAAGCAGCCTCTCAACTATGGTAACACAGGGCAATCCTTAAATTTTCTAGAAGTTAGAAACGCAATCTTGCAACCTGTTCTGATAACAAAAACAGAAAGCCTACAAATCGCAAGGAAATAGAAACCTTATTGATAAATTAACCCCTAACATTTTCCAAAGAAGGCAATATAGTCGCTCTTTTTCCTCTAACATCCATCGCTTTCTCTCAACACTCAACACAATACAAATTCAAAGAACTCAACCCCTTTCACCCAGACTCAAGAAGGCTATCACAGGAAGAGAAAGGATACAAAAACACAAGCAGCAGTCCACATAAAGCTAATATAAACAAACACAATTTCTCCCATGTAGTGTCAGATACCGGTCCATGCAAAAAACAAATCATAAAATTTATAAAGTTTTCAATATATAATATAAGTAAGCAAGGAGAGCATTTTATAAAGCCCTAAAGTAAAACAAATATCCTCCAAATATGCACTCATTGCAAGAAGGCAAGAACCATGCCCAGATGAGAAAGGGCTTTGAGTTGAAGTACAAATAATGAAGAACAACTTATATGACAAAACACCACCATTCTTGAGACTCCAACATCTAATGCTAACTATTCAAAAAATAGCAGCGCATACCCTCTATCTTGAAATAATTATACATACTATCAGCGGCTAATGCAAGACAAAATTATCATAAGTGATAATTTTATGCTTACCCAATCGCCAAAGTCTAAAGATGCATAAGAAAACTCCAAAACAAGTTGCACACAATATGCCTAATAACAATATCAAAACTGTGCGCAATTATAGTGAAAAATTAAGTAATATATATAGCAAACGTATTGAAGCAGTACTATAAGTTGAAATTTTCACTTTGTCGATCATAAAAGAACCAATAACTCACCTCAAAATGAGTTTGTCCCAATTCTGAAACCCAGCATTATTCAAATTATCAACGGTGATACTCCTGTGCTTCTCGCTTCGACCGGTCAGCAAGAAAACCTTAAATCCCAATCCCAAAACCTCTTCATAGAGTTTAAGACTGGACTCTATAGCTGGTGCATTGGCCTTTTCAACCCACTTATCAAACTCCAATGAATCAAATATCTCCAAACTACAAATATCCAATAGAATTCTCATCAGTAATCAGCGAAAGCAAAACATCAAATTTAACAAAAATCACTAGTCCAATAAACTTGAATCATACAATTGACTAAAATTAGTACAACACATATTAGAAAATCATATGTTTTGCCTTATTTTGATTTCAAAAACAAAAAAAAAAACAAAAAACAAAAAACAAAAACCTCACTAATCCAAATAGTTGATTTAAACTGATTAGATTACGACAAAAAACAAAATTCTGAAATAGTATCTTTTACTTTATTCTGGAATCTAATCATAAAAATGCCACCTAATCAAATCCAAACAGTGAAATAAATCCAATTTCTGAGAAAATCTTGTCTGGGGGCGTCCAATGAGAGCGTGTCACATACTCTCCCAATGTATATATAGCACATGCTCATTGGAGGTTCCCACGGTCTCTCCCGATGTATATATAGCACATGCTCATTGGAGAGTCCCACGGCCACGTGTATGAGACCGTCTCAGGTAAGATTTTCTCATAATTTCTATACATCAGCAGTCAAAAGCTTAAAAAAAAAAAAACACTAACGAAAAAGGTAAAAACTAAAAATAATCGAAAACGAAGACTAACCCATAACTGTGTTCTTGATAATAAGGAAGATTCGACAAGAGAGTCTCATCAATATCGAAAACCCACGCGTCTTTACCATCACTTCTCAATTCAACACTCTTCGCATAAACCCCAGCCTCGTTCGAGACCCTCTCGAGATCGATTCTGTAACCACGACCCATCACGTAATCCTTCACGTACTCAGCACACTCACGAGGGATCGTCTTCCAGGGACCTAAATTGTTGGCCTCCACCGCGAATCTCCAGCTCGTACACAGTAATTTGACCTCCTCATCGAGCTCCTTCAATCGGATCTCGATTGTGTTATCCGGGTACTCGAGAATCAGAGGCCTTGGAAGTATATGAGGGTTTAATGTCTCGTGAGAGAAAGTGAATGAAAACAAGAAGAACAAACACAGAAATCTCACGAAATTCATTGTGGAATTCGACGTCGATTAAGTGGCCAAAATTTAAAAATCTATATAAGAAAAAAAAAACACAAATCTTGATTGATATATATATGAGAAGATGGGAATCTGAAGAAAAGAAGAGTTTTTTTTTTTAGAAAGGAAAGCCAATTGGTTTGTGAAATGTGAAGGAAAAGAAATGGAAGGAGAAGGAGAGACTTTTAGTATTGAATAGTAAACAAGTTTTCTGTGAAATGGAAACCAAGACAGAGTTGACGTACGAGTCAAGCTAAGCCAAGTAACCACCATTTTATAATTGAGAAACGTTTCAGGTTTCGGGTTTCGGGTTTTTGTTTGTTTTGTGTTGGGTTGGGATGACGTGGCGAGATGTGAGTGGGTGGTTTCATGAGATTGACGTGGCGAAATCGTGTGGGGTCCTTTTTATTTATTATTTGGATTTGATTACAGTGGTAGGTGGAGATCGAGGGGGTGGTGCGCAAATGGAGGCAATTGGTGGACAATGGAATTGATTTTAGGATTAAAAAGTTGAGACTTGAGACACGTCATTGTAATAGAAATAACTTTTTATAACATAAGCATGTTTATGTGACTACAATTTAATAAGTCTTTTTCTAATGTCAATCTTAACAAAAGAGACAAAATGAGTGTCATGTGATACAATGTTTCAATTTTTTTATAAATTTATATATAGGAAATTGCTTGGGTTATACGCAAGGTACTAACCTCACCAATATGATATTGTCACGTGACTTTTTTCTTTCACTTTTTTACATTTATTTCCTTACATTCTAAAAAAAAAACCACATGACAACAGCTCATTGGTGGGGTTAGTATATTGGATACTGACTAGTCAGTACTAAAACAATGTTCTTATATATATAAAGACGGCATTAACATAATCATATCATATAGCATACGATTATATTCTTTTTGATGTCATCTTTCACATTAACGGTAAAGGTTTGATCTTGTTAGGTTTTATTGGATTTAACTATTTTTATTTTTATTTTTAAAAAAAAAATATAATCATTTTATTTTCTAAATGGATTTTTCATGTTGATAATTTATTCTTATTCAAGGAAACAACAAATTCTATTAATTAGCTTAAAGAGTGAATCAGAATTGATTTCAAACAAATAAATTTTTAATTTAGAATTTATTGAAGATCTCTTCTAATATTCATACACAACAATGCTATCAAAAATGTAAATAAAAATAAACATAAATATAAAAATTTTACTTCTATTTATTTACACACTATTTATTTACACATAATATCAAGAATCTACATTTTCCATTTCATTTATTATATAATTCTTTTATTCTCGCAATTTATTATCCCACCACTCTTTTCTTTTCAAATTGGCTCAAATGTCAAAGTTATAGCTCATAACTTCTTGTGGAATTCATTAAATATTATACTCATGTCAGTATGTCACCGCCACCTCCTCTTCTTGGTCGGTGGATCTTGATTGATTATCAAACACCACCACCCCAAATCCACCCCAAATCCGTTGAAATTAATTGCTATGAATACATTTTCGGATCTAAGGTGCATGTACACATCGTAAATCCAAATCCAAAACCAAATCTAAATCCATTATAGAATATGTCAAGATAAACTAGGTAAATAAATTCAAGTAATGTTACTTTACCTAAATTTGGTGTCCAAATGATGTAGTGTCTGTCATGGAGGGGTGCATCGAGTGCAATAGCCCCGGGCTCCAATTTTTTTTATTAAATTCTGTATGTATTATTGGGTTTTGAGGCCCAGAGAAAATAGAATTGTGATGAATAGCCTATTTCATTTTTGTTTTAAATTCTATGTATAGAATATATTTATAAAATGAACCCAATTCATTTTTTATATAATATGTATAGAATATATTTAAAAAATTGTGACCGTGAAGGAAGGGCCTGTTTTTTTTTTAATTTTTTAATTTTTTAATTTTATTTTATGTGTACGGAATATATTAAAAGAAAATAAATCAGATTTTTGATTAAAGGGGACAATTTTTTTTTTTCAAGAGGGGCCCATTTCACATTTCTCACCCTAAGCCTCAAATGCGTCAGGGACCGGTCCTGAAATGATGTGGCATCACTATAATCTATTCATCTAAATAATGCAAATTTAATACAATTTAAATGAATATATTATAGTGGTGCCACATCTTTGGACAACAAATTTAAGTAAAAATAGCATTACTGAATAAATTCAAGGAACAATGGACGTGCAGGGATGATTTTGAAGTGACAAAGATTTAATAATCGAGATTATCTAATTTAATTTTCTGTTAGTTTTGGCTTGTATTCTCAAATGAACTAATGTGAACCAAACAAAGACTCAACTGATGTAGAGCTACCTGGAGACGTGGGATACGTGTGGAAGATGGAATGGTGTAGTTTGAGGGAGGTTGAAGATCATGAAGAACTGAATGAGAATTTGTTTCAACGTATGGATCGCGGTTTTCTGAGCGATATAATTTAAGGTGACTTTTAACGGTTTAGGAAGCGGGTGTACAACCGTGACCCGAATCATAGTCAATCATAATCATACGTGAAACGGGAAATCTTCAACGGAAAAAGAAGTAGTTTGTTTCTGGAAGTTCTTGTGCTTGAAGGAAAATGATTTACTCTCTACAAGAAGACTTGTCATAAAAGGAAATAATATTTATGTGAAACAAGTAAGTCTTGTATGTTTAGGAGTAAGATTTCCTTTTATCTTAAACTCCCTGTAACTAGTATAAATAGTCCTAATATTTATGTTTAAGGCTGTGGAGAAAAAGTGAGTGAAACACCATGTAACATCAGAGAGAGTGTAGTGAGATCCGGGGAGACCCAAGGGAATATCCGAGGAGGGATCCAAGAGAATATCGGTGGATCTAGTTAGAGATCCGTGGGTGATATTTAGGGGAGACCTAGGGGATATTGTGGGGTTCTTGGTGAGGATCTTGTGAGTGGAGTTTGGGTTAGGTGTGAGAGAGAATCCTGGAGTATATGGTTGTAACAATTTATCATATAGTGGAACTTTCTCTGTCGTCCTGACGGCCCGTGGTTTTTTACCCGTTTTGGGTTTTCCACGTATATCTTGTGTTGTGATTGTTTTATTCTCTCTCATCTATTTTTCTGCTTATTGACGTTATTATTTCTATGAGTTATGGGCGTATATTAGGCACGGCGATTCCGCGTTCATCGGGTTATTAGAGGATTATCCCCAACAATTGGTATCAGAGCCATATGGTTTGGCGATGGCGGTGACAAGTCTTTACGGGAGATCGTATGGAGGACTTGGTGGCATTGGGATAATGATGATCATGGTTGCCTAGTATGGTTTAGCAAAGGAGATGCGTCTTGAAGGCGGTATTTAAACTCGGTAGGGTTTGATGAAAAGAAGAATATTGATAGAGGAGAAGTTTGGCTTGTGGTGATAGGTACAAGTCATGGAGATTCAATCTGGGTTACACAAGGAGCTGATTGACTATCAAAAAAAAAAAAAAAAAACTCCTGACTACTAAAAAAAAAAAAAAAACTCTCTGTGGTATGGTATGTGGCTTATCCGGCAAAGCACTCCTAGTTTCTAGTAGCAGTCTTTCACCAGGTATGTGATGTAAGGACGGAAGGTCTTTCACATGATTGGGTGATGTAAGGACATGTTTATCCTTTTGGCAGTTTTCCCCACTGGCCATGGAAGAGGATATGTTGCTGCTAGTGGTCCATAATTGTGCACAAGGCATTGGTCAGAAAGTGATGCAAGGTGTATGGTGGACAAAGATGTCGATGGCTGACGAACTCCCTGGAAATCTGACTTGAGGAGTTGCACCATAATTTCAGCAGGTTATTTCGATATGGTGCCGGAATAACAACAACAAAAAAAAAAAAAAATTGTGTGAAGAAAAATCTTAGGATGGTTTGTTCCTAAGTGGTTATACCTTGTGGTGGGGTATGGTGATTCTCGGTGATGAGAATTGTGGCTGTGGACAAGTTTTGAGAATTCTAGCCAAAGGGGAGAATTGTTAGTTTTGGCTTGTATTCTCAAATGAACTAATGTGAACCAAACAAAGACTCAACTGATGTAGAGCTACCTGGAGACGTGGGATACGTGTGGAAGATGGAATGGTGTAGTTTGAGGGAGGTTGAAGATCATGAAGAACTGAATGAGAATTTGTTTCAACGTATGGATCGCGGTTTTCTGAGCGATATAATTTAAGGTGACTTTTAACGGTTTAGGAAGCGGGTGTACAACCGTGACCCGAATCATAGTCAATCATAATCATACGTGAAACGGGAAATCTTCAACGGAAAAAGAAGTAGTTTGTTTCTGGAAGTTCTTGTGCTTGAAGGAAAAGGATTTACTCTCTACAAGAAGACTTGTCATAAAAGGAAATAGTATTTATGTGAAACAAGTAAGTCTTGTATGTTTAGGAGTAAGATTTCCTTTTCTCTTAAACTCCCTGTAACTAGTATAAATAGTCCTAATATTTATGTTTAAGGCTGTGGAGAAAAAGTGAGTGAAACACCATGTAACATCAGAGAGAGTGTAGTGAGATCCGGGGAGACCCAAGGGAATATCCGAGGAGGGATCCAAGGGAATATCGGTGGATCTAGTTAGAGATCCGTGGGTGATATTTAGGGGAGACCTAGGGGATATTGTGGGGTTCTTGGTGAGGATCTTGTGAGTGGAGTTTGGGTTAGGTGTGAGAGAGAATCCTGAAGTATATGGTTGTAACAATTTATCATATAGTGGAACTTTCTCTGTCGTCCTGACGGCCCGTGGTTTTTTACCCGTTTTGGGTTTTCCACGTATATCTTGTGTTGTGATTGTTTTATTCTCTCTCATCTATTTTTCTGCTTATTGACGTTATTATTTGCTATGAGTTATGGCCGTATATTAGGCACGGCGATTCCGCGTTCATCGGGTTATTAGAGGATTATCCCCAACATTTTCACCGTCCAAACAAATATGCCCTTAGTCAAGTCTGACTCATTGATGATGTTGGTGGCTGGACCATGGATTCAACCTTATCTTTTGTAGATGGTCCAACTTGTATAGTGAATCACTATCTATAGAGCCCAACTACCATCATGTTTAGGCCCAATAGGCCCACTCTTTTTGTTAAGCTTAATGATCATTAAAAGTTAGCAAACAGTTAACAAGAAGAGGTTGATCCAGTGATCTGCCCCTTAGGTCCGTACTATAATGGTCCATTTCCCAAATCATGAATGGTCTGCCATTCTATTTCCTTCTTATATGCAGCAGCTACAATACTACAGCATCTCGTACTTATGAAATAGGAATACAGTTTCCCACTAGAATGACAGCAGTAAAAGATGGTCAGAGATTCTGATAATTCAGTGATCTCTTTATAATATCATTTTCATTTTACTAAATTGTGAATTCATCTAGAAATAGTAAATTAAAATTTTAAATACGAAGCATGATTTCTTTCGATCGATTTCATTCTTGAGACAATTATCAACTCCACAACAGATTGTGAACATAAAAATGAAGCACTAAATTAAAATCAATATAAAAAATCTGCAATTTACTCAGAGCAGGCACAATGAATTTTATAATAATTGCTGCAAAATAAGGCACTAAATTAAAATATATGCCATACAGAAATAGCTGATCATGTCTGATCTACTGTTATATGCATACGAGCAACGAAAATGGTTTTCGATAAAAAGTTGACGTATTCTCCGTGAAGATTATATTTCATATAATAACATAAGAAGAAAGTATTAAGATTATGTACCTTTCTTCGGTTCTGAAACGATCACAGAATGTTTCACAGGTCAGGAAAGAGTCACCAATAAATGTAACTCAAACTCAAACTCAAACCACAGTATAAAAATCATCTTTTTACTGTTTCTCTCTATTTATGTATTTCACGTATTACTGATTTCCACTTACATACACTTTAAACTTTTATATCACAGAGTCCTGTTTTTACTCACATACTGCATAAGTGTTGTCTGTAGAATAACTGCATAGACAGCTATCTACAGCAACTGCTGTAATTAGTTATTAACATGTGTTAGGTTGAGCTTCATGGGCCAAGGCCATGGAATTGGATTTGGACCCATATTTGGTGTACCCAATATATATCTAATATATACTAACATCTCCCACTCGCGCAAGTGGGTCCAATACAGCTTCATCAAAGAGAACATAATTATGACATCATCATAAAATCGTATAAGAGTATTCATACGGACAAATATACTGTGTGACCTATGAACAATCAATGTAAAAATAAGGAGTTTTAAAATCTCAATTGTAAATTCTCTATTTACAAGAGATATAATGTTGTTCATTATTGTGTCCTAGATTTAATTTCATAATCCTTTTTATCAGTCCAAAGCATACTTAACCCCTCAAGAAGCTATGCTTGACTTTATCACGTTTCATGTATTCATAATTGTATCTCTAAATACAATTGGCTAACCGGTGAACACATAAGTAAGATAAAAAAGATATTAAATCTTCCCATTCTGTCTTAGTCTCTTAGTCTCCAAAACAACTGCTACCTTAGACATGCTCTATAGGCTGTATTATCATAGCCATAGAAATAACACGCTAAAGGTGCTAACACTATTCTGTCACTTTAAGACAAAGTGAATGGTCATAAGGATATTATTTAAAGTATTATACAACTTTAACAGAACTTACACAATAAGGAAGCAGAGATTCATTCTCTCATTTTCCACATCGGTCACAAATAGCACACGAGGTATGAAAACAAGTGTTACAGTGATTTTCATTCTAAATGAGAATAACTATGTCTTTCTTTAATTCACTGTACAGATCTAAGTTCAATCACATCCTGTGACTAACCCGGGTTCTTAAAAGCTCGACATTCTCTAGCGCCATATTAAGGTCTCATATCTGGCTAAATCAGGTATCTATGATAGTAGGGTCTATCATGATCGGTTCTAAAATATATGTATTTTTGTTAAGAACCTCATCTTGACACAATCAAGGTGACATTTTCATATATATCAGCTCCTTTTTGAATATTTCTCACATATTCTACATTATATATGTGTCTCATCTCAACTTGTTTTCCCAAACAACTGAGGCGACCGCAAGTGTAAGAATGTCGGTCTCAACTTGACGATATTTTCTAAAAAATTCATGTGTGAAATATAACATGCTAATAAGATTTCAAAAACATAAACCAATTTTATTTATAACTATAATAACATCATTCAGTACAATGATTCAATCTATCATTTACAATCTACGCAACCCTAATGACTTAGCATGTGATTCATGGACGTCTCTAGTCACAGCTTTAGTGAAAGGATCAGCTACCATCTCATGGGTTGAAATGTATTGAATCATTACTTCTTTCTTCGATATGATGTCTCTGAAAAAATTGTATTTTGTCTCTATGTGTTTGGATTTACTATGATACTTTGAGTCTTTAATGTAAGTAATCGCCGTTTGGCTATCACAGTAAACAGTTACTGGTTTTCCCATACCCTTAGAGATATCTAGATCTTCCAAAAATCTCTTAAGCCAGACGACTTCTTGTACTACTACCGAACATGCCAAAAATTCGGCCACCATTATTGATAGTGCAATACATGCATGTTTCTTACTACTCCAAGAGATAGCACCTTTACTGAGTAGGAATGCATATCCTGATGTAGATTTTCACTCATCCAGATCGCCTCCCCAATCAGCATCTGTATATCCAATGAGAAGCAAATCTCCACCTTGGTAACAAAGGGAGTAGTCGGCAATACTTTTGAGATATGCCAAAATTCTCTTCACGGCAATCCAATGTTTCCGTCCAGGATTGGATTGATATCTACTTACGAATCCTATCATATAACAGATATCCGGTCTTGTACATAACATAGCATACATGAGACTTCCGATAGCATTAGAATAAGGAACATTTTTCATACTATCAAGTTCTTGTGGAGTTTTGGGACACATGTCAAGACTAAGATTTTGGCCTTTTGATATGGGATTTAATCATTTTCTCCCCTATTGTTCACTATATTAGAAAGATAAGGACAGGGTTTCTTGATTTTAGAAAGATGACCCCCCCCATAACAGACTTATTTAACAAAGAACCCTTTCTGTTAAGAAAACCATCCAAAGTCAATGTTGACCGTTACTATTGGGGGGCAAATTCGTAAACTCTCCATGGGAACAAGAATTCTGATTTTGACTGAAGGTTATAAAAGTAATTTGATATTTATAATTAATAATATATTAAAAAAAAAAACAAATGAGTGAAGGAAGTGATGCCACGTCACCATGGGAACAGTAAATCTAATTGGGACTGAAGGTTGTAAAAGTCATTTGGTAAAAAAAAATTATAAAATCAATAAATATTAAAAATAAATAATAAAAAATGAAAAAACAGAATAAAATCTAATCTCTCTCCTTTCTCACGATCTCTCATCTGTTTCTGTCATCTCTCTCTCTCTCTCTCTCATCTCCTCATCTCTTCATCTTCATCTTCATCATTAACCCTAAACCGATCTCTTTCTCTCTTCTTCTTCTTCTTCGTCGATTGGGTTTGGGAGTGGATGTTTTTTAGGTTCATTTGTCTATGGGTATGGGTGAATCGGTTTCGATTTGATTCCAATTTGGTTTGATTAGGTTTCGAATATGGATTTTGGGTGGGTTGTTGTGTGGTGGTGATAGGTGGTTCACTGTGGTGGCTGTACCAAAGGCAGGGGAGTAAGCAACTGAGCCAGCTTTTTACCTTCTTGATCGAGAGAAAGCATCAAAGGCAGGGGTAAGGGCCATCAGCATCTCTTCCAGATACAGTCGAAAAACTAGCTGACTCGATTTGGTTAGGTTTGATTTGGTTAGGTTTTGATTTGGTAATATCTTCTTCTTCTCCCCGATTTGCTTTCAATTTTGTTAGGTTTGATTTGGTTAGGTTTTGATTTGGTAATATCTTCTTCTTCTCCCCGATTTGTGGTTCACGGTGGTGGCTGGTTTGGGGTACATATTTGGGGGTGTGGTGGTGGCTGGATTTTGGTGGGTTGTGGTTCATAGTGGTGGCTGATTTGGGGTACAGATTTGGGGGTGTGGTGGTGGCTGGATTTTGGGTGGGTTGTGGTTCACGGTGGTTGAAGATGAATGGGTTTTGAATGGTTCACGGTGATGGCTGGATTTCGTCAGTGTTGTTCTGGGTTTGTGTTTGGTTGTTGGGAAAGTGTGGGAAAATAGAAAATATACAGGATTTTGATTAATTTATTGTTTGTGTGCTGAGAAAATAATATATAGGATAAATGATGATTATGAATGGTTTAATTTTGTTGAATGATTTTCTGGGTTGGAGGGGTGATGAAGGTTGAAGATGAATGGGTTTTGAATGACAGTGGATCTGAGATTGGATTTTTTAACATCTCTATAGAATTAAAATTAATTAAAATATTATTATTAAATATGTTATATTATTATCAAAAAATTGTTTTAAAATGTGTATATTATTATTAAAAAAATTGTTTTTATATTTTATTTTGTTTTGTTTTGAATTTATGTTTTTAAAATTAAATAAAAAATAATAAAAGAGATATCCACCATCCATCTCAAAGATGGACGATGGAGATCCATCATTTTTTTATTTTTTATTTTTTATTTTCTTTTTAAGTTTCTTTTTCTTAAAGGCAATGGAGGGCAAAATCGTCTTCTTACCCACTTTATTAGCTTTTCCGTTAAAAAAAAGGGGGTGTTTGAAACTTTGAATATTATTTTCATTTCAGGGGGGAGACTGGCTAATTTCGGAAAACCCTGTCCTCACTTTAACAATATGGTAAACAGCAGGGGGGAAAATGATTATTTCCCCTTTTGATATAGGTGTATCCATAGGCTTACAATCAGCCATATTAAATTGTTCAAGAATCTTCCTTATATAAGGCACTTGCGGCAAAGCAATTAATTTCTTTAAACGATCTCTTGTAATTTTGACTCATAATATATAGGCAGCCTCACCTATGTCCTTCATCTCAAAATTTGAAGACAACCATTTTTTAATGGCCAACACATATTCGTTACAATTTCCAACCAATAAAATATCATCCACATATAAATATAGCATCACATACTTATCTTTATCCCGTTTTATATACACATAATGATCTTCTTCAACCATTTAGAACCCATAAGACATAACAGCCTGATGGAACCGTAGGTACCATTGTTTGGATGATTGTTTTAAGCCATATATTGACCTTTTGAGCTTACACACTTTGCGCTCATGGCCTTTTGAAATAAAATTTACTAGTTGTTCCATGTAAATTTCTTCATCCAGTTCTCCATTGAGAAATGCTATTTTTACATCCATTTGATGTAATTCTAGGTCCATATGTGCGACGATTGCCAGAATAAGGTGTACTGAAGCAAACCTAACCACATGGGAAAAAGTTTCTTCATAGTCAATACCCTCTTATTGAGTATAACCTTTTGCGACTAAACGCGCCTTATGTCTCTCTACTATGCCATTCGCATTTCGCTTGATTCGAATGATCCATCTATTTCCAATGGCTTTCCTTTCCGGCGGTAAGTCAACCAAGTCCCAAATATGATTACTTTTCATTGAATCCATCTCCTCTTTCATGGCTTTAATTCATAGTTCCTTGTTGGGTGATTTGACAGCCTTATTCACATTTTAGGCTCATCAGCATCATGTGAAGCAACCATAAACGATTCCCCTTCAATCTCATAACAATGACGAGGGACATTTCCACGGTTACTTCTACGAGATGGAAAATCTAAAAGTGTTGTTTCAACAACATCATTACTCCCACTAGGGACAGAAGTCATTGATAGATCCGTATTAACCTCTAATAGAGTATTTAGATTTGAATCATCGATCAGATTATCCAATTCGTAGAATCGAATATCTCTATCAACTTCATCTCTTTTAGGAAATTGACTCTCTAAAAAAATCACATCTCGTGATTCTATCTCAGTCATAATTCCATCCGAGTTTTCACCTATTAGTACATATCCTTTTGAATGCTCAGAGTATCTAACAAAGATACTTTCTTTCCTCTTGCACCTAATTTTCCATACTTGTTGGATGGATCATGTACGTAACCCATGCACCCCCAAGGTTGCAGATAAGTTAAGTTAAGTTTTCTACCTGTCCATAACTCATAAGGTGTAGAAGCAACTGACTTCGAGGGAACTCAGTTAAGTACATAAGTGGAAGTCAACAAGGCATCTCCTCGGTAGTGTACTGGGAGACTTGCTTGAGCTATCATAGACCTAACCATTTCAAGTAAAGTTCTATTTCTCCTTTCCGCCACACTATTTTGTTGCGGAGTTCTAGAAACATTTAACTGTCTATGTATACCCTTTTCATCACACAATTCCTTGAATTGATCTGAACGGTATTCTCGTCCCCCATCAGTACGTAATGTTTTTACCCTTTTATCTAATTGATTCTCTACTAAGTTTAAGTATAATTTGAAACAATCCAATGCTTCAGACTTATAAGAAATCAAATATATATGACCAAAACGGGTAAAATCATCTATGAATGTAATAAAATATAAGGCACCATGCCTTGCCTTTACACTTATTGGACCACAAATATCAAAGTGAATTAATTGTAATGGATTTTTAGCCCTAGTTCCTTTTCCGAATGGGTTTCTAGTTGTTTTTCCAGCAAGACAATTTTCACAGATAGGTAATTCTATCTTACTAAATAAACCTAAAAGACCTCTAGCCAACCTGTTCATCCTATATTGACCAATATAACCCAGTCTAGAATGCCAAGTATTCACATCAATATTGACATTATTAGCATAAGCAATTAACGAAAAACAATCATCATTGTAATTAAAACTGTCTAACTTGGTATTTAATATAATAAAACCATTTAATAGATATCTAGTACCAACACAAACAGAATTTAAAATAATATCCATACAAACACTATAAACGTTTAATTCATAACCTAAACCTAGAAGGATAATAACTGAAACTAAATTTTGTCGGATTCCAGAAGCATATAAAACATCATGGAGATAAAGTACTTGACCGCCATGCATCAACAATTTGCAAGTGCCAATACCCTTCACTTTAACCCTAGAATTGTTCCCCATGTAAATCCATCTAGTCCCCTGACTAATCCGACGATATTCTACGAACGCTGATCTGTCTCTAGCTGTATAATCTGTGGCTCCTGAGTCTACAGTCCACAAAGGACGAGATTTAGTGAGTAAAACAGAACTAGAAACTAAAACACAGTTATCAATTATTGAATTGGGTCATACCTTTTTCGGCTCAGTGCACTCACGAACAAAATGACCATGTTTGCCACAATTGTAACATTTCAATTTGGTTGTCCTTCTTGAACCTAGCATTCTTGCCCCTTTTTTGAAAACTGGTCTCATCTTTCCTTAAGTTCCCACTTTTCTTAATGTTCTCTTTATGACCCTTCCATTTTCCCTTTTGGAAGTTTCCCTTGCGCATAAAACTCCTAGTCTTATGATTGCTGGATTCAGCCATGTAAAACTGATCGGAAGCCTTAGCTGCCTCTAAGAGCTCATCTTCCAGTTCAACATGACGTGATATATCATCAAAAGTCTTGATATTATCATTGTGGGTCATGTTGATCTTTATATTTTCCCAGTTGTAAGGAAGAGACCGGACCACTTCTTGGATTTGCTACTCATCAGTTAAGCAAGAACCTGCAGACTTCAATTCACGTATCATGTTTGACATCTCTCTCAGGTGCTGCCTCATATCATGATTCTGACACTTCCTGTAGGTGTCAAACTTAATTGTAAGTCTCCTAAGCTTGGTAGTAGAAGTATCACCAAACTTGTCTTTCAATGCAATCCACATATCTTGTGCAGTGTCAAACCCCTCATTTTCACACATGAGAGCATCAGTCATACTGCTTAACATCGTTATGCGAGCCAAACTATTCTTCCTTTTGCAAGTCTGATATGTTTCCATATCTCTCCTGTGTTGGGCAGTGTTACCAATTGGTGGTTTAACCATGGTATTAGTAAGAGTTTTAAGAGCCTCTTACTCTTCAAGGATCAACTGAACCTTTCGGTGCCACATCTCATAGTTATCACCGTTCAGCTTTTCTCCCTTGTTCAACTCAGCAACAATTGACTTAGATGCAAAAGCCATTTCCTGAAAATTTATTTAACACATAGTGTAAATAATAGTTATTCTAGCATGTTTTTCTAATAATTTCACATTTAGCACAATTTCATACAGCAAACTTACACATAAAAAATATAATAAGAAGAATATTAGGATAAGAATCGAAATAAGAGTTAAAGCTCCCGATCACCATCCAAATCCTTAACATTCACTAGTTTATATTTATTAGTGTCTTTTGCGCAAAACAGTTCTAACATTTTTTCTTACAATTTAGAACACCAATATTAAATAAGCACAAGTATATAAAACTTTGCATAATCATGTGCATAAACATCCCATTTCATTAATAATAAAGAGTTGTATTTAAAAACTATGAGTATTTACAAAAATATATACAACATAAAAATTATATTCTCAATCAGTAATTATAAAACTCTCTGGGATTTCATGCAGGATTCTATTAAAATGTGCATAGATACTCCGCTCATCAACCTTGGGTAAGTAGTAATTCTCTTCTACCTTATGCTTTCTAAAAGCAACATTTATATACCACCCTGCCTTAGGATTATAACGTTTTTGAGTTCTCAAACTAGAACCCATAATCAAAGCCGCATGCTTTCTAAGATTTTTACGCACTCGATGATCATCATAATCCAAAATGATTTCTAAAGCTTCATTAAAAGTTGTAAGAACATTTGCTTCTAGCAAGGTAAGCATTACATAATTATGTTGTCGTAGCTCTTCTGGTAGAACCTTAAGTAGGGCATGAATAATTTCTTTCCAAATATATTCTATCCCACCATTACTCTAAGGCCATTTAGAAACAATGATATCCCCAAATCTTAACAACTGTTCATAAAAACTAGTGCTAAAATCTATTTTATGATCTTCTAGTTTGTTTATGAACTCAGCTAATAGCATTTCAAAATTTTTGAACCCTTCAATATACACTTCATCCATCTTCATCCTTGGAGATTGTTGACTTTCATTGTCCTCAAGTGTCCTAGGTGTATACTCTTTAATAGTATTTTCCTCTACGGACATTTCATCCGACAATGGTGAATAATCTTCTACCGATTGTGGTGAATATTCCTCCACCGACAGTGGTGAGTCCTCCTCTTGAGGATTAGAGTCATTCGACAATGGTGAATTATCTTCTACTGATTGTGGTGAGTACTCCTCTTGAGGATCAGAATCATCCGACAATGGTGAAATATTTTCTACCGATTGTGTGAATATTCCTCCACCAATAGTGGTAAGTACTCCTCTTGAGGATCAGTTTCAGATGAGCTGTGGTTACACATTTTCTCAATCTATAGAGAAATGAAAAATAGACACTCATTAATTAATTTATTAGTAAAAAAAAGATTTTGAGAACTTAAAAAAAAATAAAATTATTGGGCTTATATTCAACTCCCATTGGAGTGAAAACAATCAATGGAAAAAGAGAAATAAAAAAAATTTTCCTTTTTTTTTTGATCAGTGGCTGGAAACGGCGTAGGAAAAACTGTTTGGCCAGTGAACCGGCACCGAAAAATGGATCGGTGATGGTCCGACGTCGATACTGTTCCGATCGTCGGTAACCGTCGCTGGAAACCGCTTCGATCGTCGGAAACGGTCGACGGTTTTACTTGTGACACGTCTCTACCACATGGCATCAAGGGATTGGACCACGTGTCACTACTGACAGATCCCCGACACCTGTCACTCTTTGGGTTGTCCACATTTCAACAGAACAATACTATTACGCAAACTTACACGCACAGAGGAGGCGCACGTAGTCCACGCGCCACCTTCCTAGAATTGTATGATCACCGGAAATATACCATCCGACTCCAAATAATGTCCTAATTCCATTAATTCCCTTGATTTTGAAAAATGGATCTGGGGTGAAGTACACTCGCCATCCTAATAGCGCGTGGTACTGTTTGAAGCATTTTCAACCTTAAAAAAAATCTAGAAAAAATTTGTTCTCGACCCAGTTTTCAATCGACTCGTTCTTACTCGTTACTGGACCAAATTATGCGATTGCGGTGTCTTTGGAAAGCTTGAGATCTTTAGTTTCTAACGATACCAAATTGACAATAAATTATGAAAATTATAACCATTTATGACTCTATTTCTTAGTGTTCATATGCATAAACTTGAAGTTTTCATTCCATATAACACAAATAAAATAGTTCATATAGAATCATAAGCATATCACATGTAATTTTAATGAATTCGAAACTTAAAAAAAAATTCCATTCATACAATTTTTAAAATTATAGTAAAACATATATGTGAATTCATTAATAGCCAAGAAAATAAAAAATAACTTCATGGCATTCAATATAATTAAAAAATGTATGGCATCAAAAAAAAAAAAATCACACAAAAATGATGATTATATGATTTCAAAAATAATAAGCGACACAGATCCATATACACTGTTACACAAAACAGAACTGTATCATGTGGAACAAACAAACAAAAATTATGATTTCATGGTATTATAAAACACATACATTGTGTATATAATAAAACCGAAAAAATTATCAATTAGTTTTACATGTTATTTAACAACTAACAGTAAAACTTTGATCCATGCATATCATAAACACAAAGAAAATTTTTCCAAACCAAAAAACATTCTTTCAGGCTCTGATACCAATGAAGATTATATTTCATATAATAACATAAGAAGAAAGTATTAAGATTATGTACCTTTCTTCGGTTCTAGAACGATCACAGAATGTTTCACAGGTGAGGAAAGAGTTACCAATAAATGGAACTCAAACTCAAACCATAGTATAAGAATCCTCTCTTTACTGTTCCTCGCTATTTCTGTATTTCACGTATTATTGATTTCCGCTTACAGATACTTTAGTCTTTTGTATCACAGAGTCCTGTTTTTACTCACATACTGTATAAGTGGTGTCTGTAGAATAACTGCATAGGCAGTTATCTACAGTAACTGCTGTAATCAGTTATTAACATGTGTTGGGTTAGGCTTCATGGGCTAAGGCCATGGAATTGGATTTGGACCCGTCTTGGGTGTATCCAATATATACCCAATATATACTAACACTCCAAAACTAATAATTCACAGAGGCTAAACTTACTAGCTGTTAGGAGTAAGGAATGTAGTAATCCTTGTGGAGACATGTAACAACTTGAACACTATGATCCCTTCAGGAATGAACTTCTTCAATGCTCAAGCGACAATATACTTGCTTTTTCAATAAAAATACAACCAAATTCTTACAATTGAATTCACAGAACATAAAGCAACAAAGCACACACACTAACATAAGAAAATAGTGAGTATTCAGAGAAACATAGAGAACCAAAAGAACCCAAAAGGCAATAAAGCTTGTACACAAACTTGAAAACATAAACAGAAAAAAAAAATACTATACATACCAGGATTCTACACCACACCACCAAACTCTAAGTTCCTTGAAACCCAAATGAAGAAGAAGAAGAAGAACCCAAGTAGTTTCTGTATCCAAAAGTTGAAAAAACTTGTGCTTTTCCTTCTTCTCTAATATAATAACTAACAAGTAAAAGGCATTGACTTGTCTTTGAAAACTAAATTGGTTATATATATATAGTATTTTTTAAAAGGATAATACTTGGTTGTTGACTGGTCCGCACTCAAAATACTGACCTAGTGATGTGACCCAATTGAACCATAAATATAATACATGTTTTTTTTTCTTTCACTCATTCCAAGACTTTGTAGTTGTATGAAGTTCACTTTTGTTGGGATTTTATGTTTTTATGTTCTCATACATTAAGGGTGTATTGGTTTAAGATTTTATTAGATAATTTTAGGAATGAAAAGTCTTGTGGTATTGGATTGAGACTTTTTAATAAGTTAATAAATTTGGTGGTATTTGATCAAGACTTTTAAGATTTTAAAAAAAATCCATATTGTCTTATGGTATTGGATTTAGACTTTTAAGAGGCAGCAAATTATCTGGTGGTACTAGATTGAAATCAAAATTTTTAGGATTTCATGAAAAAATGGATTTTTCAGATTTTTCAGTGATATGTATAAATAGCTTAACCCCCAAATTGTTTTGCCCTCTCCTACATTACTTTCTAGACTCTTTTTTTTTCACTCTCTCTCAGCATCAGCTTCATCTTCCCAAATATTCGCTGTCTTTGCCCTCGTCATCACTTCTCAAATCTTCGCCATCTTCTGAAAGCTTCCCAAAGCTTCTCTCAACATCAACTTCTCTTCCCATACTTTGTGGATTTTGTTGGATGATATATGTTGGATGTTGGAGGGATCTGTGTTTATGAAGACTGAAGAATAATGAAGATGGGTTTGTGATGGTTGATTGTTTTTTGTAAAAAATGTAAAGATAAAAAAGAAAAGAAAAGGTGATGGTCGATAGATCTGGGTTTGGGGACGAGGTGGGTTTTCTCTTAATGGGTCTTTTTGGGGACGAGTCAATGACTCGACTTTGGGATTCTGTGGGAGATATCAGATATGGGTAATTGAGAGATTGCCATTTTGTGTTTTCAATTGTTTTCTGGAAAATCTATTATTACTTTATCATTGTTTCTTGTTTAATAGATAAATAAATAAATAAATAAAAGCTTGGTGATAAAGAAGGTTTGGTGTAAATGTGTAATACACTGATTGAGAGTTAAGGGAGAGATTGTAGAGTGATATTATAAGCGAAGACTACTACTACATAGGCCAGGCGCAGTTCCGATTCGATTCTGGTTTCGGTTCAGAACCTTAAGTTTCGGTTCCAAGTTTGGGTGGAACCGGAACCGGAACCGGAACCGGCATAGGCGGATTCCGAAACCATCGATTTCGATTCCGACTGAACCGCCGGTTCTGAACCTGTTTTTTTTTTTTTTAACATTACAAAATATTACATTTTATTTATAAAAAAATAAAATGTTAAAAAGGACATTGTAGAGTATTGAGCCATAGTCCATAACCCTTGTCCAAGTAATTATGTTTTCCATTCCCTTTTCCTCATTTTTATAGGTTAGGCATCTCATTCACTTCTCTATTTTTCCAATGTGGGATGTGAGATAAGGGATAAGAAGTCATATTATGCATTTTTAACAAATATTTATCAATTTTTTTTTCTTTAAAACTTAAAACAAATATTTGATCTGGAGAGCAAACACTTGAATCAGTGTTGTTACGACATGCATAATGTGGTGAAGTGATGTCTAAATGATTAAGCTTTGGTTGCTCTATTATATATTATATTGTATTGTATATGTTATTATTCTGTCTTGATGGTTATGTTATTGCTGTGCTTAGACAATATAGAGGATTATTAATTTATGGTTGTTAATGGATTCTTAGAATTATATTACACCGCACTCACTTCTAGCTTTGAAGTGTACTCTCTTAAGTCATTGCCTACATTGATAAATCTGTGTCCAGTCTTTGAATCAATATGCACTAACTAGCATGCTTTTGATAATTTGACATTTGCTCTCTTAACATTTTGTAGAAGTACACAAGAGTTGAATGAAGTCAATGAACCCTTGAAATATTATGCATTTTTTAACAAATAGTTTTAAATTAAAGGAAAAAAAATGATAAATATTTGTTAAAAATGCATAATATGACTTTTTATCCCTTATCCCACATCCCATATTGGAAAACTAGATAAGTGAATGAGATGATTAACCTATATAAAAAGGAGGAGAAGGGAATGGAAAACATAATTACTTGGACAAGGGTTATGGGCCATAACTCAATACTTTACAATGTCCTTTCTAACATT
Organism: Acer campestre; assembly: GCA_954870605.1. NCBI lineage: Eukaryota > Viridiplantae > Streptophyta > Magnoliopsida > Sapindales > Sapindaceae > Acer > Acer campestre. Next base: position 11,671,512 of record OX940799.1, on the reverse strand, counting down.
TTATTTTTTTTTATAAATAAAATGTAATATTTTGTAAAAAAAAAAAAACCGGAACCAGAATCGGAATCCGGTTCGAACCGGTCGGTTCCAAAAATATTAGCACTAGAACCGGGTTAGACCGGTTCCGGTTCCAACCGGTTCCGGTTCCAACCAGTTCCTCTTGTTCGAACCGAAACTGAGCCAGGCCTACTACCACCAACTAAATAGGTTTGATCGTCATTTTGTTTGGGTTTTTTCAATTCCAGCCATTTAACTGGTTTGGGTTTCTCAAATCAAGCATGTATTTTTTAGCTAGTAAATTTATATGACCCATATTTAAAAAAGTCCAAAAAATCTTGGAATAAAGTCTAAATAATCCTAATAATCTACGAATAAAGTCCAAAGACTTTTTCACAATCCTAAAAATCTACTTTATAATCCTAATAGTCTTAAAAATCCATAAAATCCTTACACCAAAAAATTGTCCATTAAAATCCCAATTAGAGATGCACATTTGGGGAATGGGGAATGAGGATGGATATAGGTCCACCCCCACCCATTTGGGGAAAATGGCGATGGAGAATTTGGGGAGAGGTATATCCATCCCCATCCAAAAAATTGTCCATTAAAATCCCAATTAGAGATTCACATTTAGGGAATGGGGATGGATATATGTCCCCTCATCCCCATCCCCACTTCCTAGACCTTCTACACCCCACCCCCCCCATTTAGGGAAAATGACGATGGAGAATTTGGGGGGAGGTATATCCTTCCCCATCCCCTGTTCCCCATTTCCCCCCATGTTTCCCCGTTTCCCCCAGTCTCCCATTTAACTAAAAATTACAAATTAAACTAAAAAAAAAAAAAAAACAAACATTCCATTGCAAAATACAAAATAAAATCCATTAGTGCATTACAAATACAAAATAAAGTGTTTCAAATAATTCAAAGTTTCAAACTATATATAGTTAAAAAGAGTAAATGTGCATATATAGTTAGGGTTTTCAAAGAATAAAAACAAAAATTAAAAATATATATTATAATTATATTTATATATGTTTGGGGGAATGGGGAAATGGGGATGGGGTACTTCCCCCCATTTCTCCATTTTTCCAACAAAAAAAAAAAAAAAATCCCCAAATAGGGATGGGGATGCTGAGAAATGGGTATCCGATGGAAAATGTGCAACTCTAATCCCAATCCAATACAGTCTTTAAAAGTCTTGGAATGTGTAAAAAAAAAAAGGATATGTATTACAGTTTAATTGAACCACAACACTGGGTCAATATTTTGGAAGTCTTGAAGTATAAGAGCATCTCCAATGCAAACATGGCTTGTGAAAAAAAGAGATGCCACGTAGGATAAACAGATGTTATGTTAATAATTGTGTCTCCAATGCAACCGTGCATATTCAACCTCAAGCTGACGTGGCAAAAAAAATATTAGACATTGTCAACATGACCATCCACTTTCAGACGGTCTGTTGCACAGCTATTTTTTAGGTTGACTTAGAAAACATTTAAAACTGACATTAATTTTTCATATATTTTTGGTAAGAAAATAAAATAAATAAAAAAACAGGAAAAAAAAATGGACACGTCATTAAAAAAATTGTGTTTTAGATGGAAGCATTGGAGACTAAATTTTAAGTTGATTGTCTATCAAGTCTATTTTTATACCACATAGGAAGCAAGTTCCTTGACATTGTTGGCATATCAACAATTATTAGTATGCAAACCACTTTTGCATTAGAGATGCTATAAGAAGTCTTGGAATGTGTGAAAGTAAAAATGATATGTGTTACAGTTCAATTGGACCACATCACTGGATTAATATTTTTGATGCTGACAATATTATCCTTTTCTAAATGGGGTTTACTAAAAACAGCTTGTGATCAGTAAACCCCGTTTTGTTTTTAATTGCGGGTCAGTTATGTTTCCGGACCGGGTACCCACTAGACCTGCAGTAGAACCGCATTTAAAAAAAAAAAAAAAAAAAAAAAGTTTAGGTCAATTTCCAACCCACGAAAACAATCCTAGCCGTTGAAATTCTACCAACACCGCTATAAAAATGCCACACTGCCATAGTAGGGTTTTACACCCGCAGACTGTAAACAATCGCAGCAGCAGCAGCAGTTCTCATTTTCTGTTAAACACCGGAGGTACATTCGTTCAATTAACTCACTTTCTGCTTTGAATTCCCATCTCTCTCTCTCTCTCTGTATAATTCTCTTACTTATGTTTATAGGTTTGTTGTTTGAATTGTTAGGCTGCTTTTTGTTTTGTATAACAGATCTGATGTTTGATTTGCTTAAGCTCAAAATGATGGTAGTTTTGTGATTTTATGTATATAATTTATTTTTTTTGTCGTAGTTTTGAGTTTTCTTGCATATTTTTAAATGATTTATGCTGGTTATGTTGTTTTTTTTTTTTTCTTATAGTTCAAAATCCATAATAGTTTTGTACTTATATTTATATAAATACCTGTTTAAATTATATATTTTAAAAAGGGTTTTTATAATTTTTGTTGATTTGTCTAAGCTCAAAATCCATGATAGTTTTGCAATTGTTTATATACACTCATATTTTGTTTTTGTTGATTCGTTTTAGCTCAAAATCCATGATAGTTTTGTAATTTTTTAATATGACATATATACAATATTATATATATATGTATATATTGTATTCTGAAAATGATTTATAGTGTACTTGTCAATAAAACCAAGTTGGTGTTGAGGGATCTCTTGTTGGATGATTTGATTTGGAACCCCCACAAGAGTTTTGTGAGATTGATAATCAAGGCTGGAGTCTCGGAAAAGGGCTTTTTTTTTGCCAATACCCTTTTTAAAGGGTGTTTGGAAAGGAATACCAATGAGCTCGAGAATTGGCATAACTCTGATTTGCCATAGGCCTTTGATTGGGGACCGATTCTTATCATCTGCTAGAGATTGTCTCTATCATCTATTGTTTTCTTTGCAAGGTCATATTATTTATGTAAATTTTCTTTATATTTCAAAGTGTTTCTTTCATTCAAATGTGATTTATTTTCTTAAATTTGGAAATTTTGTGCATCATTTTGGTTTAATAAATGATTATTGTATTGGTAGTTTTCATAAAATCAATTGAAGTTATATACTTATCTGAAAATTTTGATGGTACTATATAGTTTGAGTCCAAAATAATAAATGGACCATTAAACATATCATATGATTTTCATGATATTTAAGCTAATTTTTCTAATAACCCTTTATGTTTCTAAAAATTAAAGTAAAAATGTTTTTTTTTTTTTTTTAAAAATTTTATTATTATTTTTTATCAGCTCTGTGTTTTTATTTATTATATATGGTTTCTATGGAAAACTTTTTCCTTCATTATTTTTCAAAATTTTTAACTTCCAAGGTTTTTGTGCTCAATATCTATGCTGCTACATTTTATGACCATTAATTATCTTGAGTTTCTGAGATGTGTTCTATAATTTTCAAAATGTATATTGTTTTGCTTAATCATGTTCGATGTTTTAAATATTTTTATTTTTGATATTTAATAAGTGGAATCTATGTGTAATTGATCTTTTTATTAGCGTTGATGTGTACTTTATGTTTATTTGGTATCATTTGTAAACTTAAACTCTATTCTTATTAGAATGAATTAACATTGAGTTTTGCAGTTAGAGGATGTCTCATCGTAAGTTTGAACACCCAAGACATGGCTCTTTGGGGTTTCTCCCAAGAAAAAGAGCTGCCCGCCATAGGGGAAAAGGTTTTTATTGCTACTCAATTCATTATTTATTAATTATCAAGGATTTGTTTGCTTACATTCTAGCAATGCAGTTGTAATATGTTTAGTTAAGATGACACAACCCGAATTCCCTATGAATTCTGTGAAAACTCGAATAATGATTTTCAAGTACAGTATCCCATTGGCCATTGTGATTTTGCTATATCTTATGCTTTAGAAATTAAGTGATGAAGTTGGTATACTTTAATACTGTGTTGTTAAATTTGTCTTGACATGGAAAACTTCCTTGTGATTGTGATGGAGTTTGTATTCCCTTAAAACCCATTGATTAACTTCAAACCAATTTTTGCTTGTTTTTTCAAGTTAGATTTGCCTTTGAACATTGTATATAAGCCTTCATTTCCTTTTAGATAAAGATAATCTCTTTAATTCTTGCCTATATAGATATAATGGTCATCCATGCTAAAGGAAAAATGATTACAAAACTTATATTTGATTTGCTTATTGTGGTGGTACTTGAATACGCATATAATATATGATACTGGATTGATGCTCTTGTTGTATTTCTTAATTTGATAGTTAACATTTGTCTGAAGTATAAACATTTAATGTCTTATTACATCAAGATCAATTCATATTAAGTGCTTTTTGGTGTACCATAACTTGTGATTAAAACTGAATTACTAACTTTGTCGGTCCACATATCTTGACAAATTCAGTGTATTGTAGGATAATTGTTTTTGTTGAAGTTGTAATTTGAATGTTTTGCGACTATATCCCTTTTATCTATATGCTTCTGTGAGATGACTCTTACCCAAACCATTGCCAAAATGCTTTTATATCTAAAGCTGTACCAGTGTCTTTTCATATATATGTTTAACCCGGCTTGTATGCAGAGGTTGTGCTATATACCTTTGTTCATGTTTTAATTTTGTAGTTGTGATTAGTTTCTTCTTTGTGATTCTCTGTTCTTGGTTTTTGCAGTGAAGGCCTTCCCCAAAGATGATCCCACAAAACCATGCAGGTTAACTGCTTTCTTGGGATACAAAGCTGGGATGACCCACATTGTCAGAGATGTTGAGAAACCAGGATCAAGTGAGTTTGCTTTCTTATCTTGTTCATCTTCAAACTTGTTTGCCTTGTGTTACAATTTAATCATTTCAAAGAAATTTTGAGGAGGAATTGAATGGGCAGAAATTTTTTAGTTTAGTTATTTTCTGTATCTGAATGTTTGCTTGAATGTCTTACCATTTAATCCTTATCTTTCAGAGCTCCACAAGAAGGAAACTTGTGAAGCAGTAACTATTATTGAAACTCCACCCATTGTGGTTGTTGGAGTTGTTGGTTATGTGAAGACACCACGAGGTCTTCGTTCTCTTTGCACTGTCTGGGCCCAACATCTCAATGAGGAGGTGAAGAGGAGGTTCTACAAGAACTGGTGTAAATCTAAGAAGAAGGCTTTTACCAAGTACTCTAAGAAGTTTGAAACTGAGGAGGGGAAAAAAGACATCGAGTCTCAGCTGGAGAAGATGAAGAAATACTGTACTATCATTCGTGTTTTGGCCCACACCCAGGTATTTCATTTTTCTAATATTTTGTGTTCACTCATAATAATAAGATCTCAGAACCCAACAGTGATCTGATATTCTGATCTTCCTTTAGATGTCTAAAAATGATGTGTACAAGTTATAGAGGCAATACTTTCCCAGTATTTGTACTTGAGCAAGTTTTTGGTACTTATTTTTGATGCTGTGAATCTGTGATGTATAATTTTTGAGAATTTGTATCTTTCAATTTCATTAATTCAGTTCTTTGTTTGATTTTGTAGATCAGAAAAATGCCTGGACTGAAGCAGAAGAAAGCCCATTTAATGGAAATCCAGGTGAATGGTGGAGATGTTGCTAAGAAGGTCGAGTATGCTTATAGTTTCTTTGAGAAGCAGATTCCAATCGATGCTGTGTTCCAGAAAGATGAAATGATTGACATCATAGGTGTTACCAAGGGTAAGGGATACGAGGGTGTTGTCACTCGTTGGGGTGTCACTCGTCTCCCTCGCAAGACTCACCGTGGTCTGCGCAAGGTAGCTTGTATCGGTGCCTGGCATCCAGCTAGGGTTTCCTATACTGTTGCTAGGGCCGGGCAGAATGGTTACCATCACCGTACTGAGATGAACAAGAAAATTTACAAGCTTGGGAAGTCTGGCCAGGAGTCCCATTCTGCTATGACTGAATATGACAGGTTGGTACTTTTGTTATCCCTTGTTTTTCAAGCTCTCGTTCATTAATAGGTTTCTCCAAATGACACTTTCTTATGGAATTTTGTGTTGACCAGGACGGAGAAGGATATTACACCTATGGGAGGATTCCCCCATTACGGTGTTGTGAAAGAAGATTACCTGTTGATCAAGGGTTGCTGTGTCGGACCTAAGAAGCGCGTTGTGACCTTGAGGCAGTCATTGTTGAACCAGACATCTAGGTTGGCATTGGAGGAGATTAAGCTCAAATTCATTGATACATCCTCCAAGTTCGGCCATGGCCGTTTCCAAACAACACAGGAGAAGTCGAAGTTTTATGGAAGGCTCAAGGCTTGAGCTTTTTTACTTGCTGAATTAGGGAAGTTTTGTCTTTGACAATTTTGCTGGTTTCAAATATTTTGGTTCGAATTCTGAGTTTTCAACTTTCAAGTTTTTGTTCTGTTTCTGCTTGGGATTTTTAGTTCCCAATAGTAGCAATCATTTTATTATTACAATTATTATCATTACTTTATAAATTAGACATTGCTCGTCGTCTGTCAGTGATTTGATTCTTTCTGGTTTTATGGATAAAAAAAATTGATGAAACAAGCAAAAAGACATCAGAAGAAGAAATTATTTAGTTGAAATTATTTAGTCTAATACAAAAGCAATTAAAAGTTTTTTTCTTTCAAATTTTTGATTAAGCGGTTGTGCACCGCACCCTCTATAACGATTATGGAAGTAGCTATCTGATTGGGATAGTTACTCCTGTAACCTAGAGAGAGACTGTCTTTCATTTGCTTGTTTATGAGCAAGATGAGATTCGAACCTTCATTATAAATACAGAAGGAGAGGTGCACAACCACTCAACCAATAGAATGATTGTGTTCTTTTTTTTAATTTGTTTTTATTTTATATTTATCATTTCATGATGAGGTTTTCCTTTTCCTTTTTTTATTTTATTTTATTAAATGTAAAATCAAATTCTCAGAAAACATCAATACAATTAGACAAATGGGTAGAGTCACAACTTTGGTGGTGATACATCCAATCATCGTTTTAGTTGCAAAATATTAATCATTCAAAACATTTGTTGATTTAATCATGAAAATGTCATTAAAGATTAAAAAAGAACGATTGTGGTGGTGATGTCAATTATTTTTTAATATAGTTTCACAATTTTCAATAATCCAAACCATTTTCTATTTAATCACCAAAAAAACATTAAAAAGGAAAAAGAAATTATTTAGTGCACTATTAAATTTTAATGTCTATTTATGAAATAAGGGTTTAGTTACAATACAAGAATTGTATTGTTAATAGACAGTTATGTAAGACATAGTTGGTTTATTTTTATTTTAATTTTCAAATCCTTAATTTTTATACCCCTTTTGATTGAAATTTAAAGACTAGAAATTTATCCCGCAGACAGTAGCTACATTGATCCTATATAATAGCTGAACCCACAAAATAAAATAAATGCATATCATCTATTTGATTGATTGATATTTTTATTTTTATTTATTTTTTTTAAAGAAGAAAGATATAAGTAATGTAAAAAATTGATTTTTTTAATATATATTTTTTAAAGTTTTATAGAAGTCGGGTTAAAGGTCTATCGGAACTTGATTGATTGACTTGGCCAAATAAACTACTACAAACAATGTCAGAAAAGTAACTCCCACTATAAGGGTGGGGTCTCACCACATTTTATAATTTTATAGACAAAATTGCAACTTAATTCCCTTCCCGAATGTGAAGGGAAAATGAGAACCAAATAGCTATGGATTTGAACAAAAGTCCAATTTAGTTTTTAGAGGTAAGGGTAATGATCAATTTGGTCCCTAATTTATTTTGAAATACCACATTTGATATGTTTATATGTAATTCTCATGGTCCCTAAATTATAAAAAATACATCAAATAGATATACTTTTATTAGTAAAACGTTAGTCATTTGAACCATCGTCCAAAACAAACAAAATTATCCAACTTTGAACAATGGACGTGTAAGGATGATTTTCAAGTGACAAATATTTAATCATTGATTTGATATTTTGATTATCCAATTTAATCTCCACCGTCCAAAGAGATGTGTCCTTTGTCAGGTTTGACTCATTGATGATGTTGGTGGCTGCACCATGGATTGATATGTCCATGGCCCAACTTGTATAGTGAGTCACAATCTATAGAGCCCAACCATCATCATGTTCAGGTCCAATGGTTCGAGTACTACTTTATGCATCTTACAAGCATATAGTCCGAGTTTTCTCGACGCCCATATAGTGCTCGATCTCGATAGATCTTAAACAAAAGTCGGTAAACAGTTACACAAATTTGGTTTAATCTCATATCTAACCACTCGGATGTAGCAATTTATTGTCTTTTTACAGTTTCACATTATGTATGTACAACTTCATATCTTTCCTATCTCGGACACCCAGTGCACTATGCCTACTCTCACTGAAATCATATCATACGGTGTGGCATGTTTGAACGATCATGCGATGGTCTCATGCTTCGTGACATGATTTCAGTTCGCCGGGCACACTGGAGCCTCTTGCTCTTAAAATACAACCCACATCAAAACTGAACTACCAAATGCAGTGCGACACAGTTTTTCATTCCTGTGAGACTTGGCGTTAACCTGAAGTATGAATGGAGAGGTGAAATGTTAATGTTATTTACTTATTTGGACTTCCATTCCATGATAGCAGAAAGAAGGGTGTAATTTGGTAACAGATTCTTGTTTGGCAATGGTAGATTTGTCATTGGCGATTTATCGTTCTCTTCAAGCCATTTCTGAATTGCTTTGCGGTCATATGTATATCCATCCGCAGAAACACAAGGTTCGTTCATCACAGCCTGTATATATAACGATAACATTAAGATTCAAAACAATCGAAAATTGCCATAAAGTAAAAATTTGAAAAGCATTATACAAAAATGATCGGAGCCAAAGGAACAAGAACAATGTATATTGGAAGCTGGCATACCTTAAGTATTGGGCATATGAAGTGGTTAGGAGGAGCAGATTGAATATTCAAAACTGAATCTCGGGCTCTATAAGCAACATTCTTCAATCTCTCTAGTGCAGGAAGTACTTGATCTTTTAAGTCAGGCCTGTCCTTACGTCGAAGCTCTGCACAGCTCAGTCCCAAGACAGCTAGTTCCTTTGTCTCTTTAATTGGCCAATTCCCCGCTTGTGAATCTAAAATATCCATTAAGTTATCCTCTTCAACTGCTGTTTCCACAATGTGGGCTAGTGCTATTGCTGGTTTGGCAGTCAGCAACTGTAAAATTACCATCCCAAAAGAATAAACATCGGATTTTTGAGAAATCATTCCGGTTCTTTGATACTCGGGATCTATATAGCAGAGTGTCCCGACTGGCCCCGTGTCTCTGTATGTAGTGGATACAAAGGAAGTGTCTGAATTCAGCTTAGTGGAGAGACCAACATCACCGATCTTGCTCACTAAATTATGATCAAGCAAGATGTTTGCAGGCTTCAGATCACGATGGATGATTGGTTTTGGCTTTGAATTGTGAAGGAAAACCAGAGCTGAGGCTACTTCCCAAGCGATTCTGTATCTCTCAAACCAAGGAATGGCTGGAGTATTGTTCATCCGGTATAACCTGTCCTCTAAGCTACCATTCTCCATATACTCATAAACAAGGCAGCCATGATCCAGACATGCACCAATAAGGATAAGTAAATGCGGGTGACGAATTTTGCTCAAGATTTCAAGCTGAAAATCAATAGAAAACAATTGTAAGTATTCAATTGAAGTACTGAGCTGAAGAGTTCTAAGGAATCAATTATATAGATTGTTCTAGCACAATTGCAGTCCACCATATGGTGTGATATGTTGAACCTGACAACATTACTTGGTACTTCAAAGAGCAGAAATTACAATAATGAGAAATCAGATATAGTGATTGCAACTGAAATATCGTGGATTCGACTTATAAAAACAACTTTCGTACCTCCTGCTGGAATTCCTTAGTTGTGTGATTATCCGTGGAGTGGAGAACTTTCACTGCAGTAATTGTATGATGCAAACTGCACTTATAAACAGTTCCATAAGCTCCCATTCCAATTCTAAGTTTCTCTGAAAATGATGAGGTGGCAGACACAATCTCTTCCCATGATATCGTCTGGTACTGCTGCACAGGACCAACTAGAGCATTCCGAAGCTTTTCTTTTTCTGTGGCATCATGCTCAGCTTTCATCTCTGCTTCTTCTCGTTGTGAAGCTTCTCTCTCGGCACATTGCTTCACATATTCAGCTTCCCTTCTTGCAGCCTCACACTTCTCCTTGTCTTGTCTTGCTGATTCTATGGCTTTCTCCTCCATAAGGCTTATCTCTTGGAGCTGTTTTGCTCCCTCTAGTTGACGTTTACTGAGACTGCTCACCTGAGAATAAGCACTAGAAATATATTAATATCTAGAAAAGTTGGGTAAAGAATTAAGTAGAGTGGAAAATTGAAACATTTTCTCCTAAAGCAAACAATAATTGTAGGGCTTATTTCTAGCTTGTTTACAATTTACTATCCGATCAGTCAATGAATTTACTGACATGCAAGCAATTTCCAACGCATCAATACAAAAAAGTAAAGCATTTTGGATAATGCAAGCAAGTTTGAAATTTAACCGCTTTATGGGAAGTTTGTCCGAAAGGGCAGAAATCAATTCTGACTCTATAGATATATTAAGTAGAAATAGCCTATGTTGTATGAATTGAAAATTATAGAATTATAAGGAACAAGAATGGATTTGCAGGCTTGTCATTATTTTAAACTAGGCTAGTCTGTTCACTTCTTATCAGACCAGACTTTCAATTATATGAATATTAGATGGTCCAAATTCAGAGAAAAATAAAACAGATGAACAAAAACCGAGGGGCAGAAATGAAGAGCCAACTCAATATCAAGTGGATCACCCTAGCTAGAATAAGTCACAATCCAAGAACTTGAAGAAATTACATTCTAATAGAATCAATGAGAAAAGATATTAAAAATCTTTTTTTTTTTCAGGAGAAGCATGCCAAAACTAACCTTTCGAGAAGCATCAAGTGCCTCATTCTGAGCCATTGCATACATCCCTCGAATATGTCTCAGTTCAATTCTTAGCTTGTCTAACTCAAAGTTGATATTTACCTGCATATATGATTACAAACAAAAATAACTTAAGTGATGCATGTAGATGTCATATCAGCATCTGTCTATTGAACCGAAAGACAATACTGTATATCTTTTAGTAAACACTCATTTCCAAGAAAAATGGAAAAATCACCTGACTTTCAGAAGAACAGTCAGTGAATACATCTGAGGCTGAAGCTGGATCAAGGAAATCATTGTTATCTACTAGCGAGCTCTTGTAACTTGAACTACAACTGACTGGATGTCCAACTTCTGAACTACTGAGACAAGAACTCATGGCATCCTTCCCATCATCTATATCCAAAGACTGGCCATGTGAATGTCTGGTATCTACGGAACCTGTTCTTGAATGAAGAAAGCTCTTGTTTATGGTTGAAAGAGCTTGATATCGTTGCACTGGAAGGGAATCAGAACGGAAGTGAGAGTATGAAGCAACCGAGCTAGGATCTGTGCATTCCAAAAACAAAAGAAAAGATATATTAGTACTTCTATTGGATTACACCAGTTCCTGGAAAAAAGTATCAGTGTAGAACCTAAGATTTTAAATCCAGTTGACCAAATTTTAATCACACTATTTTTCGTTATGGTATTATAGATAGTTATTTCTCACATATACATGCATCCTCATCCTTCAACAATAAGAAGAGATAGTTCTAATGCAAAGTACAATTACCTGAACGTGAGCTGGAATTGCAACTTGATGAACTGTTGTTAGAGAAACTTGTGCCACTGCTGTCACCTTTAATGCTTCCATTGGTGTCTAGATGAGATGGGCGGATGGATGACAATTTTCCTTTTGAAACAGCATAGACCGTACAAAACTGTGGAGTACGCGATGAGATTCTTGATGACAGATCATTATTCTTAAGTTTCCTACAAAATAAAAAATTCTATAAGTAACTATTCAGTTTGTTCAAAAAAGGATTGACATGCATGAATCAATGTTCATCTCATTCTACGGTCTCTAAATTTTTCTCCTCTGATATATATATGTTAATTGAGAAACTCTATCCGGTGGTAGAAACTTCATACATGGATTATTTTCAGCAATTAAGATATATGCATATCGATCTACAATATAGCAAAATCACAGAAATATGAATATTTCTTTTTTTGTTTCAACATGGGTGTTCGGGGTTATAGCGGGGAGATTCACACATAGAACAGACTGCCCCTCACCTGTCATATCATATCTCTTTTCCTTAGCGGTTTCAAGTCCCAGCTATTCAAACATTTTTCCATTTTCCTAGAAGTAGTAATAAGAATGTCTGGTAGATGAATACCTTGTAAACATGCCTTGAGACGCAGCACCTATAACAAGCTTGTTGATGGTGCAGTTTGCTAACTCCTCTGCCACTGCTTTTGCTACATCATCCGATTCAATCACTGTTACATCTACGTGCACCTAAAATTCAGAATTTCAGAAAATTAATTTCTAGATTTTCAATACTCATATAACAATAAGATTCAAAAAGGCTAATTACCTTTCTCTGAGTACACATTTTCTTGTAAGGAAGCAGTAGTTTACTTGTCTTCCATTCCATTTCCTTCTTATATGCAGCTGCTACATCGTCTCGTACTTGTGAAATAGGAATAGAGTTCCCCACTAGAAGGACAACAGTAAAATATGATCAGAGATTCTGGTAATTCAGTGATCTCTAATTTTTATGACATCATTTTCACTTTACTAAATTGTGAGTTCATCTAGAAATAGTTACATGCAAATTTTAAATATGAAGCATGATTTCTTTCTATCGATTTCATTATTGAGACAATTATCAACTCCACAACAGTTTATGAACATTTTTTAGTACGGTAATCGTTAGTATAGCCAAGCAAAATAAAGATCAATATGCATACGAAAACTGTTATATGCATACAAGCAATGAAATGATTTTCTTTGAAACGTTAACGTATTCTCCGAACGAATAATTCCTAGAGGCAAAACTTACTAGCTGTAGGGACTGTGGTAATCCTCGGGGAGACATGTAACAACTTGAACACTGTGATCCCCTCAGGAATGAACTTGTCCAATGCCCAAGTAACCATATGCTTGCTTTTTCTATTTCCCTTGATAGCTATTGCAACACTTAAAGCAGGAGGAGCTGGCAACGCAAGGTCGCCTTTCGGATCAACAATTTCTTCTACCTCCATCATTTTGCCGCTTCACATACCACTGAAACCTCTTGAAGCATCACAGAAGAGAAGCATCACAAATGGGCAATTTGTATGAAAATCAAAATCATATATGAAGAGTTCTGTCGTATAGAATCATGAAGAATGATTTGTTGTCAATTTGGGCCAACCATATTGAAGTTTTGGAAAAATTTCCAGATATGACTCATTCCATTAAATTAATGGTGTTGTTGAGCTACAAAATATAAAAAAAAAATATTAAAAAAATACAAAACTGAGAAATGGACAAGCACTACTATACCAGAGATATGGAAAAAAAAAAAAAAAAATAGGCTAGTAAATGATGTTTGGTAAAAATTCAAAGCAATGGATAAAGAAATAAAAAATTAATAATAAATAAAAAGATTCAGTATTTATTAGTTTCCATGTGTGTTTTAGCAGATATGACAAGAATTTTGAAAAAATGGATGAATGTAATAAATAATTTAAAGAAAGAACCTGACGGGTCCTTATTACAAGAAACGGTTCAATGTTCATCATAAAAATCCAACAAAAAACTTACAATTGAATACAAAGAACATATAAAGTTTCATGAAAACGACAAGCAAACTTCAAAACACAGAGAAGCAGAAGAACCCAAAAGGCAATAAAAGTTGAAAACAGAAACATAAAAGAATACTAAACATACCAGGAGGATATTCTGCAGCACCAAATTCTAAGTTCCCTGAAACCCAACTGAAGAAAAATAAGTAACCCTTATTTTTTGTATCAAAAGTTGAAAAAACTTGTGCTTCTTCTGCTTGTGTAAGTATATAATAAGTAAAAGGAAGTTTGGTTAAGTTTGAAAGAATCAAAATTCAGATAACAAATGAGAGAGATGAGGCAAGGCAGAGTGCCCCACAAGCACCTCTGACTCATTTGCAGAAAAAATTTCGAGGCAAGCTGTGGCATGAGGCATTGACTGACTTGTCTTTGAAAACTACCTTTGTGTTTCTAAATAAATGGGGTTAACAAATCACAGCTCGTGAGTTGTGATGTGATTTTGATTATTAGAATAATATTCATAAAAGATTGTGTTGAGTTTTTTTTTTTTTTTTTTTTTTGTAATTTTCAAAGAGATTGTTTTGTTTTCTTGCTAACCAGTTTTTTCCCAGTTCCAACTTCCACCCGCCGAACGTCAATTTGAAGGAACCACTTGTTTAATAATATTATTTGTTTATATTATACAACTATTATAATAGGACTGTCAGGAGTCTGGGACTTGTCAAGATAAGACACTACGTGTGCAGTCTGAATAATTACTCCCACGAATTGAGTCGGAGAAAACTCCCCACACATATTTATAGAATACGTATGGTGGAACTCGAATCCCTTACCACTACTGTGGAAGGGAGGTGCACTATCGTATAAGTTAAGAGGTGATTTATATGTTCTTGTCAACCTTTATAAGCTGTTTAATTAATTATTATTTTTTTATCAATTTGGATATTTGTTCTTTTATGGGTAGAAATAGAATCTTTCATTGCCTTTAATCAAATTTATTCAAAGTCAACCTTTAGAGAGCATTTTTCGTACAAAAAGACAAAATTTTATTTTAATTCTTTTCTATAATAATTAAATTATCTCCTCTAAAAATTACGAGATTTTAATTAAGCGAAATAAATCTTTATAAGCACAAATCAAATTACAATTCCCACCATGAGGGAGGGTATTCTCACACTTCATGATTTAATTAAAATCTAATCCCAAATTTAAAATCTATAATCATGACAATTAAGATTTAAGAACCTCATGATAGGAGCTTAGGTGTTTTGTATGCACCAATGTCATGTAAAACGTAAATAAATGATTTAAATGAAAATTGCTATGTAATTTTATTTTATTTTTAAAAAAAAAAAAATCCTTAGAAATTTATACGGAAAAGGGTGTAGTTGAATCAAACACTTTAATTTTTTTTTTTTTTTTTAATTCTTAATTGAATCCTTTTATACTTAATTAAAATAATATATTTTTTCAATTATTAAATTTTTTTTATTGAAATCTTTAAAATGATACTAATATTGATATATTTAATTTATTCGTTAATTAATGTTAAATTTTTATAATGGATATTAATAGAATATTCTTTAAAGATTCTTGATGCAAAATTTAATCTAAAGACAAAACAATCTGTTTGAAAAGTACACAAAATCAATACACCATCGAAGTATCCATCGCGTTTTCCCTTGTGAAGCAAAGACAAAAAGTCAAGACTCAAGTGGCAAAGCTGATCAGAACTCAGAAGACGATCATTAGTCATTATAGATATAGTACTAGAAAGACTTGGGTCAAACTCTACCTTCAATCTTGATGATTTTTTTTTTTTTAATAACAATTCATAAATTTTGTATAACTTAACGTTAAACTTTACGACGTTACAAGTTCAAATCGTTGTACCCTACGTTGTATATGAAAACAATATTAAATTTTAACTTATAAATTCACCATAAAACCCGATCTATAATTTAATAGAAGATAAATAGCGAGATCATTAATCTCTATAATCACACATGATCATGATCATGATTGATGATTAACTAACTTGTTGATCAAACTAATTTATAAGCATCTCTTCTCTGCTTTATTGGTGTGGATTAACTGTAATTATCTAAATAATCTTACACAAGATTTTTTTTTTTTTATTTAAAAAAAAAGGTTATTGGCACCGATCTCCTCTGAACTTTACGCAAGTTTGTATTTTACCCCCATGTACTTTTTTTTTAAACTTTAAACCCCCTGAACTCTCATTAATTGACAAACAGTTTGGTTTATTACCCTCTGAATGTCTATTTGAAGGGGCATCTACAATTATGTTTTGCCAATAAATAAGAGTTCAGGGGTTTGTAAAAAAAAAGTTTAAAAGATAAAATACAAACTCACGTCAAGTTTATGAGGACTGATGCCAATAACCCAAAAAAAATAAAATAAAATAAAAATTGCTATCCTCCACATAAATTTTGCAGTAACTTGGTGGACAAGATATAAGGTGATGTTGACTATGAAAATGATTTACCATTAATTATCAGTGTAACTTGTAGCTGTATAATTGACATCCGTTTACATGATAGTATTGACCTGTTCAGTGTTTATACGAGAGAGGTCAAGTTTTGGCTTTTTTTGGTGTGTTTTTGGGCTACCTCGTGTTATAGGTTGCAAAATTTGTTTTTTCCTCCCTCAAACAATTTATTTATTTATTTATTTTAAATATATATATTTGACTATTTGAGCTTCGTGACATGTCAAGCACCATCTTATCATTTTGTTAAAATAATACCTTAAAAATTGATTTTTATACTTTCTAGTTTCTATCACCGTCTTGTTTAATTTTCGTCCCGAGATTGACATGAAATGGCATGCCTTAACATCAATGGAGATAGCTCAAAATAACATATAATAAACTTGTATACGTCAACGTTTTACATTGTTATCAGCTACTCAACCAAGTAAAGCTCTGTTTTATTGAAATTAGCAGATAAAATGAGATGTATGTTCACTGCAATAATAAAATTATCGAGAAAAAAATAATTCGTAATGAATGTTGTATACTATTTATTTATTGAGCAGAAAAATCGACATAAATAATAACTAAGGGATGGATGTCCCATATCAAAAACAGTATAGGAGCTTCAAAACTGGATGACTGGCATCCTTTACACTCACCAAAAACTTCCTAATGTCATTCGCAACGTCTAGACATCTAGTGTGGTTTCGGAACAAATCCATCTACAGCGAAGTTTCGCGTGGCAGCAGGAATGGCCACACGAATTCCATCAAGTTCAGGTTTTGCAACTATTTGGCATCCCAAACGAGACCTGAAAGTTTGAAAAACCATAAGATTAATCCAAGTTAAATATCAAAAACTTCTGGTTGCAAATTAAACAACACGAAATAAACTCACGACTCTGTAAGCCCAAAAGCCAGATCCAACATGTCATTTTCCTCATCAGTTGGGTCTTCTAATTTATTGTAGTAATCCATATCCTGCCAAAAGATAAATAATTAGCGGCTCATAAGTAGATCAAAATATGCTAGAAATTGCCCAAAAAAAGAGCAATTTAAAGCATGTTTGATTTTACAGTTGTAGTTTACCATAACAATCACGTGACATGTTGAACAAGCGAGTGAGCCTTCACATGCTCCTGATATTAAACAAAAGCAGAGCATTAGAACCACAAAGTAATTGGCATAAAAGTATTTCATCCATGTTTAAGCAAATGAAACGTCGAGTCTGTTGGTTCCAAAAGACAAGGAGAAAAAGAAAGACAACCCCACCCACCCTGCAAGAAAAATGTTGAATAAAAAGAAAAGGTCACGTGATACATCAAGATGAGAGACAAAACACATCTGTTCTGCCATACTTGCTACTGTGACCCTTTACAAGAAAAGAGACTACTAAGACATGCCTAGACAAGGAATGCCCATAAAGTTAATAAACAACATTTCAATCAGCATGCTTGCCTTCGAGTTCTATATCATTCTCATGAGCTGCTTCCAACAATGACATTCCAATTGGGACCTTAATTAGCTGATCCTCTCCATCCTTATCAACAAACGTCACACTTATCCTGAAAAATGGATCTTTTGAGTGAGAAGAAAGGACCAAAATATTATATCCAGATTCAAACAAGAGAAGATGTAAAGCAGCCAATATGTCTTTTGGGAAAGATGATTAGCAAACCGTTAGTAGAAGTTATTCCCATACAGTAGAACAATCATTTCTTAGTACTAGACAATATAAAATTTTCATTGCATCAAAACAATAATGACATACTGAGACAATTGACAAATAAAGAAACATAAAACTAACATAAACGCATAGATATGTTGCCTATTTCTGCTGCCCCAGCCCAGAGTCATCATTTTCTTTTGATAACAACCATTTCCTACACTAGATTAAAACAGCAAGCTGAATCATGACATGACTGCTAAAGTACTTATGTTGGCTGCATATCAAGGAATTATTTAATAATTTACGGTCCCTTATAATTATGCTCCAGACAAACTGATGCAACAAAATAAAGTAAAATAAAAGAACAGGAAAACTCAACCAAAAGGGAGCTATTTCATTTCAATACCATCCAAAAATTGTTCCCAATAGAAAGTTTAGCTTTTGGGTATATAACCTAGCTGTTAGGCAAAACAAAATGGACACGTATAAAATAAACTAAATGACAAAACTACCCAAATGACAGCACACTACAATATCACATTCTAATTAATCAGCTACACCACAAACAAAGTAAGTCAGAGGAGCATTGAGTATTAACATTCAACAAATCTGTACTTTGTTCCACTGAAGGTGCTAGCATAAACTGGATCTGCAGATGCAGATCATTTACTGAATTGATTCTCTCCATGACAACCAAACAACAAATTACATCAAGAGACAATAAACTTGTGGGACGAACAAAAACCATATCCCTGCATCTGTCTAAATCCATTTCCTCTTTTAATTATGTAGTTAAGAAAGAGACTCAATTTCAAATCAAACAGCTTACGTGTCCTTCTGTTCACTGCCTTCATCACAAGCGTCGCCGGCAACTGCTGTAGAAAAATGACGATGCTTCTGAAACGCAGAACCTTGGAACGCCTTAGTTTCTGACGGCAATGTTAACTGTCCCAACCAAAAATCCATTGCAATCAGAGATACATACATACAGACATAAGCACACACAAATGTGCACAATACGTAAAAACTAAATAAAATAAGATTGGTTGAATTGTGGCTCATTCAAAATAATTGACAGCTTAAAGCTACAGAACTCTTGGAGAGAAAATAAAATGCTCACTTGTTAACCAAATTTTTTAACTCATCCTTATGATTGCGTTTAACCTGAGGAGAAATTAATCTCCTGATAGGAATTAATTAATTGATGCACCTCTTCCAGTTAAATCATTATTAGGACCATAAATAGATGATGGGGATAAATTCAAATCTTTATATTCTATGAATGACTTTTGCTTGAAGGGTTTATCAAAAGTTTAACTACTAGGTATTCCATACTTTTTTTCCATCCATAGTGGGTCTCAGTTAGTTTTCGTAGACTTTCCAACCTTTTCCGTAGAAGCCAAAGAATGGCTCCAGCTCCTATTGCCTTATTTCAAGTTTCTTGCTAAAGAACTACTTGTCTCTTACCTTTCTATCTTTGCAAGAGGTAAGTGAAATGTGAAATCATAGTTTGTTAAGCCAGTTAGCTATAAAAGCCAGAATAAATTCAGAAACCAATAAAGCAGAATATTGTCTATTTGTCTGATCTAGAAGGATTACTCAACACAAAATCTTTTTGTATGCTGAAGTTAAATAATTTTTTTCCCTTTGAACAACAAACAAACCAATTCAAATTTCTGTCTTAAACACCTTACACACATATTAAGTTTTTCAAACAATGCCGGAGAAGAAATTCTTGATGAGACAATGACCACTACCCACATTTCAGATAGCTTTCCTTGGTTTAAACTTTAAAGTGAGTATTTTAAACCAAATTTTGTAAAGTATGCATGACATTATGATTATTGCATGGCCATTTCAAGTCACCCGTAGACACAAAATGCATAACAACCAACATCATATATCCGATAAAAAAAAAAAAGACAATCATCTTTTGTGAAAAAACAATGATCACTAACCAAAGGTCGCCAATGTTGACGTGTATATCCCGTTCCAGATGTGGACAGAGACCTCCCTGTCAAGATAAGAAGCTTTTGAGAAAGAACCTACAGGTAAAAGTCATTTTGCCTTGCTTTTGAATTTTAAAAAGAAACAACTATAAAATAAAATGTTTGGTTGCTCTTGCAAAACTACAGTAAATTCATATAAAAGGCTTTCAATATTTAATTATAAGTAAAGACATGCAGCTAATAGTAGAAATGCTGATTTCATCCAAATTAACCAAACCTAGTATTATCAAGCATATATATATATATATATGTACCTTTCGAAAGCTCTTTGAGCATCCAACCTCCAACTCTTAAAAGCCTAGGAATTAACATAGCTATTGCAGCTGAATAATACCCCTATTATGAAAAAAAAAAAAAAAAAATCAATGAATAATAGAATATGAGTTAAAAGGAATCAATGTTATGCATTTAAGAGAGGAAGAAAGCAATGAACTGAACTGAACTGAACTAAGATGAGGCTGCAAAGATTGAGGAAGGTTATTTATTTGTCTCCGTGTCAAAGCGAGAAGAACACGCATCCCACACATCAAATAATTTTCAATGAAAAGAAAAACAGAAGATGGAGACAGAGCTTGTTGCTAATAAAGTGATGCTCCTCATGATACAAGATACAAATTTATACCTGTGGAATTCATTAATTGATAAGAACAAATGATGTGAAAATAGCCTTTTTATTCTAGCACAACATTTAGGCAACCTTTTGCAATATTCTTTTTTTCAAAGGAATATGTTGAAAACATAAATAAGTTACAGCCATTTCTTGATGAAAGGATCATTGTTTTGAAGTAATTTTGAACATTTTCTTAATGAAGCTTCTTTCATTGCAGTTAATGGTTCATTGCATTGAATTACTCTATCCATTTTCATTTGTGTTGTTTCTGTTTATCGAATTAAGCCATACTAGGTTCATTTTATCAGGGTTTAACTCCATCTCCCTTGGTTTTCAAATTTTGATGAAAAGCACATAAAATCGTAAATTCAATTTAATTCACCAAATTCAATATCACCTTGGCAATAATTATTACATTCCATGGCTAACTAACGTTTGTAGAGAATGCTTAGCAAAATATTTGAACAAACCAATAAATGAAGTAATAAAACAATTATGTTTACGATAATCACAATTGTAAAACAATCAAAAGCTAGATTAAAATCAAATGGTTAAAACAAATTAGATTTGAATTTAATCAATAAGCCATCTCACAGCTCGATTTTGAATGCGCATATGAAAGAAGATTGACACAAGTCTCTTTGCTCTTAAGGACTCAAAACAAAACCTAGAAGAGGACTAAAAATCAGTGAAGGGGAATTTTTAATTTAAAGAAGAGAGGACTTACATAAGTATGACTGTATGAGGCGAGAGAGAGAAAAGCCGCTACCTGCTGCTGCAGCGACCGACGGCGAGATGATGCGACGCCGACGAGGTTGTGGCTCGAGCAGTTGAGTTGAGCGGCTGATCGGTGAAGTGGAGAAAGAACAAGATTTAGGGTTTTCAACTTCAATTTGAAATTGTAATTTTTAAGAACATTTTATAGAGCTAATTACAACATGCTCCCTAGAGGTTTTCTCTTTTACACACATAAACAACTTTATGGATAATTGACATTCATTTACCATTATGTTAGTCAAAGTTAATCAAACTTACCAATTTTGACTATCAACTAAGGGTATTTTAACCATTTGAAGCATTTTAATTTTTTTTTTAAAAAAAAAAATTGAATGAAAATTTTAAATTGGAGATTAATTAAAAAAAAACTGTTTTAAAAATAATAATTTAGAAACTTCCAATTTACAAAAAATGAATTTTTTTTTTTTAAAAAATGAATCTCTACCGGTTATTTATTTTTTATTTGATCGAGATCAATCTTAATATTTTTCAATCTATTCGTTGAAAAAAAATATTCTTTTTTATATTTTTTATTTTTTTCAATTTTGGTGTTTCAAGGGTAGTATTTAACTATTTCAATTTTTTACCATTTCTTAACAATCCATTTCGATAAAGTTATTTCGGTGTATAGAAGGGCAAACCTCAAAGGAATTTGGTGCAATTTGATCGTTTTTTATATATACTTAATTGTATTTTTTTTTCCTTATAAAAACACGTGGAATATTTATTATTTAAAGACAAAAATACCTCTAAAATCTTTAATATTGCCATAAATCCCACTTCTTCGTTCTTAGAATATTTTTAATTGAATTGCTAACTGTTTTCATGCATAGGGCATCAATTATGCGCCTTCCTCACTTAATGAATGAACATTAGCGGGATTTTTTTTTTTCAAGTATGCATAGACATAGAGCATTAATTCTAGAATACGAATTTGATGTTTCAGCTTTGGTACATAAACAACAATTTTTCTCTTATGGGCAAACATTATAGGCATAAATATCTACAGTATATTAATACACTTCACCGCACTTTTTCCAGGTAAGCAATATAACCTTCAATCATAATAATACATGTGGTAAAAATGTAGCATACTATGCGTATTAGCTTGCTTATAGAGTCTGTATTATTATGGAATGATGTGAAAGTTACAAATCAACTTGCCACATATTTGGGCTAATTTCGGGACAATGTATTATTATTCCATCTACAAAGTTTTACAATTGATTTCCAATAATTTCATCAATCAAAAATGAAAATAAACAAGAAAAATGCTTGGTTTTTAATAATCAATTATATTAATTTTGTACCACATTAATAATCACTTGGAAAAAAATAGCTTGTAGAGTTTGATTCACAAATATGATTACCGTACTACTAATTGATCAATCTCATTGTTTGCACATGAGTACAATCAATTATCGGCGTCCAGACGATGACTCCTTCCGCGGAAGGCAACTCCACCAACCGCATTAGGCTGCTGTGGAGTAGTGCTGTCAGTTTGTGGCTCCTGCTGCTGCTGCTCTGTGTTGGTGCTACTGTTTCCATTAAGACGGTATCCTCTTCCTCTGAATGCTGCAACTCCAGCATACGGGTCACGTTGCACCGGAGAGTTTATTTGAGTCCCCACCACCCAGAATGCAACTGCTTTGTGACTAAAAAACTGTTAATATTCACAAATGTATAGCCTTCAAGTTTAATGGGGGAGAAAAAAAAAAATTATCAGCTAAAAACCTCCGGATGTAATTTTTGTGTACTGATTTTCACATTTGACAATAAGTGATCTCACATGAAAATTACTTCCGGAGGTTTGCACCTGAGAAACCCTTGCGTTTGAAAATAATTTTGATACATGAAACAATAAAAGGATACACCCATAGAGGAGTCTTTAAGATGTATTTTCCACCGGCGAGAGGATGAAGAACTGTTAAGAAGTAATAAAGATGTCCTGCCACAATCCCAAGAATCCCTGGCTTTATTTCATACCCAAAAATCAAATCCAGTACTAGTGTTGCCCAGGGAAGATAGAGCCCCTGTCAAAAAACAAAATTATTGTTTGCGTTCCAAGAAATACATATGTAAGTACACTACATATTTCACATGTTATAAGATCCTTCAAAGCTACGACGAATACAGAGAGAGATTCAAATTTTAGCGCGTGTACCTTCAATGACACAACATATATGTTGATAGTTTTGTTTGGGAACTCGCGGCCCCAAACATAAAGGATCATATATACCAAGGAATGTCCCATGAAAGGAGTCCACAGAAGAGGAACCACAGCCAGAACCTATAAGCCAATAATTCTTTGTCATTAGTATATGCTCAACATTACAAATTAATTTTTTCAGACAAGTTTAGAAAAATCTAAGCATAATGCACTGAAAATGCCAAAAAAAAAAAAAAAGAGCAGCATTTGCTGAAAACAGAATTTTCTCTCTTCAACATGAGATTTTAATTTTTGACTAACCAGAAGTGAAAAAGCTCCAAAGATTAACATCCATACGAAATCGGCAGTCCTCTTGTCGAAAGGCCCTCTCTCTAGTGAAACACCATAGTTCGCTCTATGCAAATTTTACTTCATTAAATAATAGATATATACTCATATAATAATTCTTTAATCACATCCATCAAGGAAAGTAAAATTTAAGACCGACCTGACTAGAGAAGTATCTTATACCAAATGTAGTGTTAATGATATACAGTAAAAGATAGAAAGGGAGAGGTTAAGTTCTTACATAAATATAAGATCAGTTGCGAAAGTAAACGAAAATCCCCCGAGGAAGAAGAAGTTAGTAACAAGTCTCCAAACCTGCATCACAAGCAATACTTATATCATGATCAAGATTTATTCAAGACTGAATTGACATAAATAAAAAAGCACTTTTGAACTTTGGAGATGGAAAAAGCACTTTTAAGAGCTTTCGACTAGAAAAGTTTCCTGAAAATCCCTCTGAATTTACCTGAAAACGTTTGATTACATCTTCATAAGATAGAGCTAGGTACCAAGGATGGTAAAGCTGAAGATAATAGGCAGTTGTTGTCAATAAACAGGTCACTCCATAGAATCTGCTCACCGGCGGTAGAGATCGATAATATCTGAAATCAATTCAAACATATTTAAAACAATCTGCAACTTGAAAACAACAGAGTTATAATTAGAGAAATAGATAGGCAGAGAGAGATTACTCTGCCGGTGTAGACATGACAAAGTCGAAAGCAAAGAAAATAGGCACGGAAATACGGAACACGTCTAACCCTTCGAAACTGGAATCCTTCAAAGTTGAACTCTCAAAAGACAATTTTATCAAGTGGTACGATCAAAACGGCTCTCCATTACAATATAATGTCCATTTTATAGGCTGCATTCTCAAACCCTACTAGACTAGGGAAATAAATGAGGAAAGAAAAATTATCAAAATAAGAATCCTACAGGGAAAGGGAATTAATTAAGTTCCTGATTTTAAGGGGAATTCAAGAATATTTATCAAAACATCCTCATTTAAAAGTAATAAATAAATAAATAAAAACTACGTGTCTATTTTTCATCGTATTGCATTAATAATCCGTTGGAAAAAAAAAATACAAGGCAGATAGCAGAGTTTGATTCACAAAAAGATTACCATACTACTAATTGATCAATCTCATAGTTTACATATTAATACAATCAATTACTGGCGTCCAGACGATAACTCCTTCCGCGGAAGGCAGCTCCACCAGCCGCATTAGGCTGCTGCGGAGTAGTGCTGTCAGTTTGTGGTTGCTGCTGCTGCTGCTCTCTGTTGGTGCTTCTGTTTCCATTGAGACGGTATCCTCTTCCTCTGAATGCAACTCCAGCATGCCGGTCACGTTGCACCGGGGAGTTTATTTGAGTTCCCACCCCCCAGAATGCTACTACTTTGTGACTGAAACGCTGTTAATGATTACAAATGTATAGCCTTCAAGTTTAATAAGGTTTGAAATAAAAATTATCTAGTACAAATCTCTGGACCTAATTTTCGTACAAGATCACTGACTGATTGTCGATTTCGTGATCTTGCACAAAAATTACTTACGGAGATTTGACCTGAGAAGCCCTAGCGTTTGAAAATAATTTTGATGCATGAAACAATAAAAGGATACACCCATAGAGGAGTCTTGAAGATGTACTTTCCACCGGCAAGTGGATGAAGAACTGTTAAGAAGTAATAAAGATGTCCTGCCACAATCCCTAGAATCCCTGGCATCAATGATTTCCCCAAAATCAAATCCAGTGCTAGTGATGCCCAAGGAAGATAGAACCCCTGTAAAAAAAAAAAAAAAATTATTGCTTGCGTTCCAAGAAATACATATGTGAGTACACTACATATTTCACATGTTACAAGATCCTTCAAAGCTAAGACGAATGCAGAGATAAAATCAAATTTTATCGAGTGTACCTTCAATGACACAACACCATATATGTTGATACGAGCGTTTGGGTACTCGCGACCCCAAACATAAAGGATCATAAATACCAAGGCAGGTCCCATGAAAGGAGTCCGTAGAAGAGGAACCACAGCCAAAACCTAGAACCAAATATATGTATATGCTCAACAATACAAAAAATTTCAGACAAGTTCAGAAAAATCTAAGCATGAAGCATTGAAAATACCAAAAACAGCATTTGCTGAAAACTCTATTTTTTTCTCTTCAACTTGAGAATTTATTTTTTTGACTAACCAGAAGTGAAAAAGCTCCAAAGATTAACATCCATACGAAATCGGCAGTCCTCTTGTCGAAAGGCCCTCTCTCTAGTGAAACACCATATTTTGCTCTACGCAAATTTAACTTCATTAAGTATTCTATACATACCCAAATAATCAGGTCGGTCCAAACAAAAAATCCAGGACTGATCCGATGATCAGAAGGATCATATGCCAAAAGCAGTGTGTTGAAGAATAGAAAGGGAGAGGTTAAGTTCTTACATAATTATAAGACGCATCGCAAAAGGAAATGAAAATGGCCCAAGGAAAAAGAAGTTAGTAACAAGTCTCCAAACCTGCACCACAAGCAATATTTATATATCACGATCAAGATTCAAGACAGAATTGACATACATAAAAAGCACTTTTGGAGAGGGGAAAAGCACTTTTAAGAGGTTTTGACTAGAAAAAGTTTCCTCAAAAGCACTCTGAGTTTACCTGAAAACGTTTGATTACATCTTCATAAGATAGAGCTATGGACGAAGGACTGTAAAGCTGAAGATAATAGGCAGATGTGGTCATTAAACATGTCACCCCATAGAATTTGCTCACCGGCGGTAGAGATCGATAATATCTGAAATCATTTCAGACATATTTAAAACAATCAGCAACTCAAAAACAACAGAGTTATAATCAGAGAAACAGAGAGGCAGAGAGAGATACTCTGCTGGTGTAGCCATTGAAGAACTCTTTGTATGTGTGTCTTCACTAGTAAAGTGTATATATATATATATATTAACATTAATAGCTGAAGTTTTGTGTTAAAATTATGATGGGATTTATTTATGGACTCAGAGCATTTCCATAAAAATACGTTCTGTTAATAATTGTGTCTCAATGCAGCCATGAATATTCAACCTCAAGCTTACGTGGTAAAAAAAATATTAGACATTGTCAACACGACCGTCTACTTTCAAACGGTCTATTGCACATCTATTTTTTAGGTTGACTCAGCAAATATTTAAAACTAACATTAATTTTTCATATATTTTTGGTAATGTAATAAAATAAAAAATAAAACAAGAAAAAAAATGGTCACACATAAGCATTGAAGACTAAATTTTGAATTGATTGTCTATCAAGTCTATTTTTATGCCACATTGGAAGCAAGTCTTTTGACGTTGTTGTTTATGTCAATAATTATTGGTATGCAAACCACTTTTGTATTGAAGATGCCCTCAAATCGGTTGTCCAAAAATTGTGTCTCAATTTATGTCTAACCAACCAAATTGAGACATGTATCTATTATTATGGAAAAAGTTGAAAAAAAAAAATTAAATATAGACATATGTCCCAATTTGGTTGGTTAGATACAAATTGGGACACCATGGACGACTGATTTGAATCCTTTATTTATCTATTTCTTATGAGTTTCCGACTTAGAGAATGCTATGTACTTTTTTCATTTGTCTTTCTCACTCATTACTTGACACGTATATACTTTCTCATTTAATAAAAAGCTTTCACTTTTAGCTGCAAAACTTGTTTACGTATTCCCCCTAATTAATGACATAATAGAAGTAGCCATCAGGGGTAAAGACGTAAATAAGCTTTGCAGTAAAAAGTGAGAGCTTTTTATTAAATGAAAAAAATGTATATGTATCAATAAATGCGTAAGAAAAATAAATGGGAAATGTAGATAGTATTCCCCTTACAGCTTTAGAGAACATTTTTGCTCACCCTCCTTCAAGGGAGGTAAGCATTACCCTCTTCCTAAATGGATAACATGTGTCTACCCCCGCCTCAAATGGATAATATGTATCCAATATATATCATCCATTTGGAAGGGGGTAATGCTTACCCCTTGTAGGAGGTGAGCAAAAATGTACTCGTGACTTTGTATTGTGAAATTCAAAGCTGAGTTCTTGGGTCCTTCTCAAATTTAATGAGAAGTCAGGAGAAGACTATTTCACAAAGCTGAGTTCTTGGGTCCTTCTCAAATTTAATGAGAAGTCAGGAGTCCTTCTCAAATTTAATGAGAAGTCAGGAGACGACTATTTCACAAAGCTGAGTTCTTGGGTCCTTCTCAAATTTAATGAGAAGTCAGGAGAAGACTTGATATTCCAAGTCTTCCATTTCCACCTTTCAAAAAAAAAAAAAAAAAAAAAAAAAAGTCTTCCATTTCCCTACATGAGTAGTCAAGACGCCAGCCAATACCATCACAACTTCATAAGAATTGTTCAAATTTTTCATAGTAAATGTATACAGACTTGGATTTTTCTTCTTGTCATCAATCATCATTTACACAGCTATGTAAACTATGTAAGAGCCACGTGTCAACTTCACAGGCTATGTTCACCTGTTTCACTCTCTCTCTCTCTCTCTCTCTCTAATTTTGTATCTTCATTTCTTATTTTTTTTGAGCAAATTGTACTATTGACTAACTGTTATTGAGTTTTTAACTATATATCTAGAAATAACTTTATCATTAATTAACGTACCTATTACCGTTAGATCAAACTTAATTATTGACTAACCATTATCTTTAAAACACTAAACTATCATAATCCCTAAATTTAATTATATAAAAAAAAGAAAATAAAAACAAAAACAAAAAACGTTTTTTTTTTTTTTTAAATAGATCTCCACCATCCATCTTAAACATGGATGGTGGAGATCAAATATAATTTTACATAATTAAAAATTGAATTGAATTATAAAATATATATAAATTAAAAGAAAAATAGAAATTTAAAAACATAACAATTTTAAAAAGCAAAAATAATTTTTTTTTTGAAAAACTAAAAAAAAAAAATCATATTTTATAAATATCATTGATGCATCTCGTCCGCACAAACAATGATATTTTTTTCCAATTTTTCAATTTTATTTTATTATTTATGCTTTCCTTACGGCCATAATAGATGACTCTGTGATTGCGCGTTCGAAAAATACAGAAGTTGAAACCATCATTGAGGATGTACCAAACTAGACCACTCAAAATAGTTATAGTCGATATTATTTATGGAACAACTTTAAACTCGTTAAAATAACAAATTGATGATAATCAAAAAGTGTCTGTGTTTTTTTTTAAGGGTTAATTATACAAACATACCCTCTATTTATTTAATAAAGCAAAATTTTAAATAAATGTCTTATTCAAATACAAACATCCCAATTGGAATGTGTTTGAGGTATGCAAAGTCAATAGTGCCCTTGGGTAAAAGGGAGAGGTTATTTTGGTGGGTAAATTTCACAAACAACCTTAAATTTAAGTGTAATTGTATAAATATTCATTTTTTTTTCTAATAATTATATAAATATACCCTATCGTCAGTTGACTTTTGATAACTTTAACCTTTAACCACATTTGTATCCCGAAATGACTAAACTACCCTTAAAAACTTATTTATCTTTTCTTTTAGTATTTAAATATATTAAAAAATATTTACTTAAAAAATTGAAAAAATGGGTACAATTTTTTTGTTACTTTTTTTCTATCATTTTTTTTAACACAATCAGAACCCATAAAACTGGAAAAATGGCTATGTTTAGTGGGTTTTGATTCTGTTGATTAGATGTAATTGTTGGTGGGTTTTGATTTTGTTGATGAAATAAAATTATTTGTGGGTTGATGAGTATGAAATTGAATGTTTTGGTGATAAAGTTGGTCTTTAAAATCTGAAAATTTGGTGTTTGGGGATATGGAAAATGTATAAAAAAAAATGATAGAAAGAAAAAGAAAATAAAAGCAAAAAAAAAAAAAAATTGTACTGATTTTTTTAATTTTTTAAGTAAATATTTTTAAATATTTTTAAATAATAAAAGAAAAGATAAATAAGTTTTCAAGGGTAGTTTAGTCATTTCAGGATACAAATGTGGTTAAAAATTAAAGTTAACAAAAGTCAAATGATAGTAGAGTATATTTATGTAATTATTAGAAAAAAAATGGATATTTATGCAATTACACCTAAATTTAGGGTTGTTTGTGAAATTTACCCACTAAAATAACCTCTCATTTTTACCTAAGGACACTATTGACTTTCCATACCCCAAACACATTCCAATTGGGATGTTTGTGTTTGAATAGAACATTCGTTTAAAAACTTACTTTATTAGATAAATAGAGGCCTAAAGGGTATGTTTGTCAAATTAACCCTTTTTTTAATGCAAACTAGTTACAGTCTACATGTGTTTAAACAATAGAAATTCTAAGTGTCCGTTTGGGAGAACTTGTCTACTGGCTAAAAGAGCTTTTTTAATTAAAAAAAGCTATTTTTAATTTTTTTTTTTTTTTTTTGTATCGTTTGATTGTCATCCAGTAGAGCTTTTAGATGATTAAAAAAGACGTTTTACATCTACTTGGAAAAGCCCAAATTTAAAGCTTTTCCAAGTAGATCTTTTGAAGTTTTTTTAATAACACTAAAATCTCCAATATAACCCTATAATTTAATATTTGCTAGAGTATTTTGATAATTCTATTATTAAAAAAACTCTTTTTTAATTGACAACCAAATGACCAACGACTTTTGTTTAAAAGCTCTACGTCTAAAAGATATATTTCTAAAATATCTACTGCAAAAAGATCTACTTGAGAAGCTCTTCCAAACATACTCTAAGACCAGTGAAGGAATTGAGATTGAGAGTTTAATATGATAGATAATATTTAAAGATTTAGTAGAGATAAATTACATATATATATATAAATTCAAAAACATTTTATCGATCGGATGAATCTAATACACAAGATTTGTAAGGAGAACGAGATAATTCACAAGATTTGAGGGTCTTCTATTAAACTTCGGGACCTGATGCAAATAAGCTAATAAGGCCACGGAATACTTGTGCAGAGAGTTGATGTGCTTGAAAGAGCTCGCCGTCTAAATTCCAAACACTCTCATTTCCAGAAGAAGTAAATGTAAAAGCCGTAGTCTGCACAACATATAAAAACAAGGTAACCTAAAGATACTTAGAAAAGCTGAAGAAACCATGAAAGGTGATATGAAAATGTACCTTGTGATGTTCCACAAACTCAAAGTCGAGGGGATTTCCTCCTTTCCTTGCAAGCTCGGTAAGGTGCCTGTATGTATCGGTATCAATCGTGATTTATGACAAGTTTTGAGATAATCCTCTAAAACTAAAATGAAGAGGTGCAAAGAGAGAGAGAGAGAGAGAGAGAGAGAGAGAGAGATGCTTTCTATTACCATAAATATGAAGCACGAGGACAGTCTTTAATCATTATGAGATGCAAAAAACCGTCTGAAAGGTGTGCATCAATCACCAAACCATCGGGTGCTCTTTCATTTCGGTTAGACATTATGGCAGCACCAATACTAAGAAAACGTCCCTTAGATTTCACCCATCTTGTTTCTTCAGGATGAGAGTAAGGTGTTGGATGGGTACCTCTTGTGGAGGTGTAAACTGGTTTTGTGTTACATATCATGCAATTTGTGCGGCAAATCAGTCTTTCAGATTTGTTAGGACCCCACAATGATTGAACTCTATTAAGAAAACGACCACTATCAGAAACTGAAGTTGAGTTTTCCGATTCAACTTCTAGGTAAGCTATTTCTGCCTCGTATGACCTACATGAAACAAATATCATGATGATCATTAAGAATAAATGTAATGTGTAAATGATGCAAATGGTCTCAGGCAGCATTCAATTAAAAATAAGAGACCATGTATCCCCAAGTCATATGAAACACGCCAAGTTGAAGTCAGTCACACAAGTAATGTAGAGACAGAAAGACATCAGAGTCCTAAGTTAAGTGAGGCCCATCCGGATTTCAATATTTCAAATTTCAATTAGCATTTTAGGGTCTTCTCTAGAGCAATAATTTTCTAATTATATTGTCGTTCTTAATTATTGCAGCATATAATGAGGAAGTAGGGGAGATTCTTTCAGATACAATATAATACTTGAAGGGATTAAAACCATTGAGAGCACCAGCATAAATTTTCAAAGAGCTCATGCAATGGAAGGTGGTAGCTTTATACCCTTCCATGTCCCCTGTGTTAACTGCATTTTCATTTATTTGCAAAGCGCAGAGCCAAAATCAAGCCATAAGTTTTTAGGCACGCCTTAATGCACATACCAAAGAAAATGTCTGGGGGCCTTTAAGAATTACAAACCTACTAAAAGATTACCTGTGTTTCAAAAATGCTTTTGTCCCACAATAATCATAGCGTTTGGGGCCCATCCAGCGACATTTTTCACTATCAGAAATGACATCTCCATAAAATCCATACCTGATAAAACATGAAGCACAGGAATTCAGAAAAGGCATCTCCAAAGAACATCTGATGAAGTATAAAAAGAAAAGCACAAAGCATACTCTTCCAGTCTTCTAATTACTCATCACCCACATATAAACGCATTAAAAAGGACAAAGTGATTTGAATCCTAAATTAAGAGATAGGCATATAAGAAGCAAGAGCACTACAGAAGCTACAATAATAAAATATGG
Organism: Acer campestre; assembly: GCA_954870605.1. Classification (NCBI taxonomy): domain Eukaryota; kingdom Viridiplantae; phylum Streptophyta; class Magnoliopsida; order Sapindales; family Sapindaceae; genus Acer; species Acer campestre. The sequence goes on along the minus strand of OX940799.1, from coordinate 11,639,028 downwards.
TGAGCAAAAATGCTAATCTTTCCCAGTGACAGAAACAGGTGGGGCTAAAAATGACTGGCAACTAAACCACAATTTGACTAATTTATCATGCAGACAGTACATTTTCTGGAGTAATTTCCCTATGAGATGCATTAATTTACAGCATATGCTCCCCATCTAGATACTCTGATACCAGCAGCATAATGGCCATAAATTAGCATAGTGCAAGAATAGGTGACATAACAAGTGCACAAAGAACTGAAATAATAACTAACAATTGATAACGTAAAAGACTACCCAGCAAAAGAAGCCGCATAGCGTACACATGGTTCAACCTTCGATGCAGCTGTTACTCTCCATCTCACAACTTGAGCTATATCTAGGCTCAGCCTTTTACCCAGGACAATGTGCAATGCAGATGTTATAGGATCTCGAGCTCCAGTGGTGCTGCAAGATAGAAATATAATTCACTATTAAGGAAAATCAGGAATTTGTATCAACTCAAATAGTATCAGATGCTATAGAAGGTAAAAAATGAGAAAAATAAAAATCTATTAATGAAAGTTAATGTGATATTTATGATCTATCTAGTCAATAACAAAAACCACAGAACACTCTGGTCATGAAAATTAGATAGCAATTTGAAAATTCATTTTAAGCAAGCATGATAACATTAAATAAATAAATAAATAAATAAATTGCACTTGCTAACTGGAAAGCAAGATAATGAAGGTGAAGCAAAAAATATGAAACTAAAAACATTTCACCAATAACCAATTAGTTTTATGTTTGCTATATTTGCAAGCATTGATAGCAGAGTATATCTGTAATATTTGAAACACAAGGGATGTCATTTTAAATTCATTAAAAAGGTAACAATAGTCATGCCTCAAAAGAAACCAAAAATAATAAAAAGTTAGAAAGTACCACAACACTAAGGCATCGGTTGAACCTGCAGGAATGATTCCAAACCTAAACCATTCATTGGGGATGGGAAAGTCAGCATCTTGATCTGTTCATTGATCAAAGCAGGAAAAAAAAAAAAAAACAGTTGTAAGATGTCACAAGTATATAAACAGGTACTTATACAATAAAAAAAGAAAGATATTATATATATATATATATATAAAAAGAAAAAAAAGGAAGATACATCTGTAGTTCCTCTGATTCCAGATAATGCCAGTGATGCATAACCAACCACGACTACAAAAGATCAAATCCATAACCATAACCTAACTCGACAGGGAATGTAGTTCTTACGATAAGTATGCAAATTTGATGAACCCGATCCATTATGTTGTGGAATTGTGAGTAGGGGATCATCATCTTCATTTGGATTATGAACTACAGAACAGCCATTAATCCCAACAGACTGAGCAAAATCAGAAGGGGCTGGTGGATACGGAGCTTTATACCTTGATGAAAGTAACGCATTAAGGATTTCATTGAAGAAACCATCCCCACCCTAGCAACAAATCAATTGGCAAACAAACAAAAATTAGAAAACGAGATGAGAAAAAATGCTTGGAACTTATAGCATATTAGACAAACAGATCAAATATAAAAACAGCACATGTAAATAAAGCCATTTAAAAGAGGAATTCTATCATCATGGAACAACATATATATATAAACTACAGGAACCAGGTAAAAGCTGCAATTATCACTTAGAAACTACTTGAACTACTATAGTTACTGATGAAGACTGTTGTGGAGGCTTAGGGCCGATGTGTCACGGGCCTAGGACTGACTGGCAGGTGTTAATTTAAAATTAATATGTCACGTTATCATTGACGGTAGCAATTTTATGGATATATGCCTCGTTTGGTTTTAAGAATGCATAGCTAATATACCTATCGTTAAAGTAGATATTCAAAATAGTGAAAATTTTATGATTCACCCCAAAAAACTTGTTGTCCATCATGTATCCCTTCATTTTTTTTTAATTTTTTTTTTATTTACTCTCATTTATGTTAAAAATTCGGATGATCAATATATATTAAAACCATGCAACCTTGTGCCTTGTCATAAATTCTCCTGCTTAGTTGTTTCAAAACTCATTGAAAGGCATGCCTGGAGCTGTATAAGATCACATTTAAGCATCTAACAGTTACATGTGAAAACAGAAGCTGTTTACAGAAAAAGTTCTTTACTACATTAGTCAATATATAAGATCATGTTGCATTTTGAAGTGTGTAATTACATTGCATATATAATTATAATGACAGAGGTGCAGTTATCAAAAGCTCCAAAGGCTGTTGATTTAATGAATTAATACTAATGTGCCATCACTGCCATGATTCTATGATTTTACCAACCGGTTAGAACATGATTTACTACATGCTACTAATAGAACTCAAAGCAAGCAAGAAATGTATAAAGAAACTTCATGACTTACAACAGTTACAATACCATCATAGGATTTGAGCTCATTGTTTGTAATAGATGTTATCACATCAAATGCATGTCCTGCCTTTTGTGTCACAATCACCTGATGAAGAAATTGAACAATTATTTTGCAATTACAATTCATTTATCTTAATGTAAATTGGTACTGAAACCTTAGAACTTGTACTTCTGCAATCTTTCCTGTGGCAATAAAATGACAATTTTGACAGAATATGCATGTAATCATGTTGTTCAAGCATGGAAGACAGCAGCTTGTATATATCTTCATTTGGTTACCAGATTCTAGTCATTTTTTTATTTTTAAAAATCCATTAACAATATCAAATTTTTGGTCAGGGAGTTCTATACCGAATCCAACAGTAGCATTAATAATTAAGAATTACCAGGTTATACTGAAAACTACAAAGATAGATGGTTCCCCTTCCTAAGCTCTCAAAGGTTAATCAATAATTACACTGTAGCATCTGTAATAAAGTGGTTGAAGTGACTACAAAATCTCAAAATTGAGCACCACAAATTCTTATCAGAAGACATCCTCATGCAAGGCAGAGCCTTAGCTGACAACAATGAATGTGAATGCGAACTTATGTCTTATGTGTATGCTAACAAAATACTGTTATGCTATGACACAACTAAGGTTAAGAATTTACCCTTGTTTTTATTTGAGCTCGGCCAAATATAGGAGCCACCATTTCCCAGTTTCTATAGCCATTACCTTTGCCACTTAGTGGATGAACGAAAACCTGCCGATCAGAAATAATTTCTGGAGAAAATTTTACTATTGATTTCCATGAATTTCATCAACAAGAAATGAAACTAAACAAGAAAAAAAGACTTGGTTTTTAATCAATTATAGTACACACTACACACCAGAAGATTCTTTGGTCTTCCCACTTCTCTGTTCAGAGAAGCATTAACTTGATTCACCCACATCTCACATGTTGACAAATCCTTGTGACCAAAGGTGTATGTAGCTGGAACCCAAAGACATGGTTGAGTCTTAGACTTTTTGAAACCATGAGCCTTAAAGCGGTACATCTGAATCAGAATAGAAAATGTGCAACTAAATATAATCACCATATGAGGAGTAAATGCACATTCAGATATAAGGATAAGACCAAACCTCATAGCCATGAAACTCCTTTCCAAAACAATTTCTTTCACCATTTGATCTAAGAATTGAACCATAGCCAGTAAGCTCAACAGCATAAATATCCGAGAATTTGATCTTATCTGGAACTTTATGATCAAGTTTAATGCCCAAACAATGTGATCCTTCCTGCTCCAGTAGATACAAAAAAGCCACAAATGGTGAAAGTTAAGCAATCCGATCCTGTAACTAACAGTTCGAACACAAACCTCAATATCTTTGGATTTTCCACTAAAAGAACATACAATTCTCATATTTTGAGATAAAAGAAACACCCCCTTTATCCAGAACATTATTTCCAAGCATACTTGCAATTCAACAATAAAGAAAAAACAAAAGCTAACCCACAAATGTCATGAATAAAACTTTCAAAACTATTAGGTCAGAATTCAATTTTCAACATTTCCCACATTGGCAATCAAATTCAATGTTGTAAATTGCATCCAAGAAAACCAAGTACTATATAACATAATCATTCCCCAAACTTTAGAACAAATAAAAACCAAAATGACAAATAACAAAACCACATAGCAAGATTGATCACCAATAGTCACAAAAAGAGAATTTTAATAAGCAAACATAATGGAATATGAAGATATTAAGATTGAGAAAAGTTACATTATGGATGGATTCAAGCAATTTCCAGGACAGCCCATCTGAATTAAGACTGAGAACTACTTCTCCTACATGATCCAACAACATATTTGAACTCAACGCCGATGCTTCAAAATCACCACCACCACCATCATCATCATCAGAGGGTGCCGTTAGGTGGGCTCTGCAATCTGCCACATCATCCTCTCCGTTCCTCTCCATTTTTTACAGGATTTATCCCATGAAACAGAATCCAATTCTAGAAAGAAAAAGAAAATCTCAAATATCAGCTGATTTATGAAATAGAAATACGCGATTAGGGTACCACCCAGTTTTTCCAGTGAATTATTCTATTATAATAATTTATAATTGAAAGCATAAAGTCACCGAAAAGGCAAAAACATGTCAATTTATTTTAATATATATATATTTTGACAGCACTTATTTTAATGTTGAATTGTGTGATTATTATAGCCAGACCTTTATTATAATAAGTCTTCGATGTAATTATTCACAATTAATTCGAGGTTTTTATGGAGGGAATATCAAATATGACTCGACCAATAATATTTGTAGTTAAGTAATTTAAAGGGAGCCGATATTGACACACATAAAACTTATTAGTACTCCCATATTTTATTAAAAAAATTTATTATAAAAATATCCTAATAGAAATTTACTAGTAAGGACAAATTATTTTAATTAAAAGTAAATCAAATACTATATACATTCATTAATTACACTCATATCTTTAAATATATTTCTTTATCTAAAAAAAAAAAAAAAAACTTTTTTTTTTGTTTAAAAAAAAAACTTATAATAAGCCCTAATTTTTATGATAAACCCTAATTAAACTCTAATTTTATTTTAAGGTATCAAACTTTCCCATCATCACATGATTATTATATTGTTTTATGTCTTTCTTTTACGTATAGTTATGAACTCTATCAATAAACAAAATATATATATATTTTTTTTAACGACAGCCGTAGATATCAACAAGGTTTTTTTTTTTTTTTTTTGTAAGATAACGGTAGATATCAATAAGGTTTTATTATTATTATTATTATTATTATTTATTTATTTTTTTTTTATTTTAAGATAGTTGTATAAATAAGAGAATTTCATATTGAAAATTTCTTGACCTTATATATGGTTCCACATATTCCCTTTTATAAGGATCCTACATTCAAGATATTTCCAAAAGTAAATTGGACCATCATTAAAAAATGATTTGATTTCAAAAATAATATAATTTTTTTTTATTATAAATTAGGTGTGATAATAATTTAAGAGTGTTTATAAATAATATGTATTAAAATGAATATATTTATTTCAATAAGGGTATTATTGGCATTAGGATGGGTGCTTATAGTAATATTTATTTTTTAAATTTTAGATATGGGTGTACTTATAAAAATGGGTATACTAATAAGTTTTGTGGATGTCAATATCTGTACTCTAATTTAAATCAATTGTTCATAAAAAATGAATTTTTCTTATATTTTTTTAAGGGTTAGGGTAAACTAAAGGGTTGTTTTTTTTTTTTTTTTTTTTTAGTCTGAAGACTGAATAGTCTTGAATTTTTCTGAAAATTGAATAGAGACTGAAATCTGAACTTGAATGATATGTTTGTTTTATTTATTTTCCTCACATCTGAATACATTGTCAATACGTTTGTTTTTTAAAAGTAAAATTGTCTGAAAATAAGTAATTTTACATTTATACCCATATTAAACAATTATATATATAATATGGAATAAGTAAGTTTCTGTGATTGAACAATTGAATTTCTCTCCTACCAAATCCCGTTAAGAACTCCTTATTATTATTATTTTTTATCTAACTATTCGTATAGTGCTCAATAAATTTGTCTATCATATAGAGTATATTTCGTGGCTTGAAGATGTTATAGAAAAATTGTATAAAAAAAATTCAAGAACTTTTTTTATTTATTTGGTTTCCGATGCATATGATTCAGGAAAACAAAATAAAAATGTTTTCATATATTATATAAACCGGAAACGTGAACAACATACAAAATTAAACTTGAACTTTTATATATATATATATGTTTTCCTTTCAATTCTCAATTCTTTTTTAGCTCGGACTAGTGTATAGCAATTCTTCTATGAAAGAGGAACATAAAAATCAGATGATATTCTTGTGAGTATGGGGAGGTAGAAGAGTAGGAGAAAATCTTTCGGTGCATCAGTGATGCACCTAGCCATCGATATTTTAACACATAAGTATGTTTAATTTTTACAAGTGGGTTTAGATCGAATTAGTGGATTAGGTATTTTTTGTAATTATGCATAGGTCGTATATGATTGTAATCATTAAAAGAAAGAATTTTCAAACGATCTGATTCATGAATCATGAATCATGCTCGCTAACTTATCTCATCTTACATATATGGACAAGATTTTAGTCATATCCAATTCAAGGTTAACAAAATTCTTACACATTCTTTTCTTCTCCTCTAATTGTTGTTACTTTCAACTTGAAATGATCATCTTTTTGACCAGTTTCTTCAATCTAAGACTTTACCTCTATTTTGGATCACAATCAGTCAAATCAAGAAACAGACAATATTGGATTAAATTAAATACCATAATTTTGTCCATATTCATGATAAACAACAAATGACACGCTCAAAATCTCATTTGGGTCAGCTGATGAATTTGCTTAATTGTGTTTTTGCAGATTACAAAGACTTCTGTATTATGTGTTTTTGTGGGTTCAAATCTTGGTATAATTTAAGTTGTGTGGACACTAGAGAACAAAATTGACAAGCTAGGGTGAACCAAAAAAAAAAAACACCCCTTTGGCAGCTTGTGATCAGAGAAAGAAGCACCAGTTTTGTTACTCAAATTATTTTACAATAAATCGAACTTAAACTTTGTTTGCAGAACATGTAAATTATACTCTTTGATGAATTTTTTATGCTATGCTGGCATTTTGAACGGCTAGGCCACTACTCGAGTTGTTACTGGATTACAATTTAAGACTAGCTTGTCCTCGATTAAGCCTAGTTCTTTTGATCCTTGGTACGGCGGTGGAAGTTCATTTGAAGCTTGAGCTTGCCTATGAAGGTGTGACTTTTTATCTGGAAGGTGTGTCTAGGATGGCTACCAGCTATGAGTAAACTCTATGGTCATGGTATTTCAATAGATCATTACTGGTATTTGTATCATCAACAACTGGAATTCATCCTCCATGCGTAGCGGACTTGCTGCAAGTTCAAGGATATTCGGAAAGGTTGTGGTTTACTGATGAACCAAAAGGCATCGGTTCATTTGAATTTTCTTGATTTTTTGTTCTATTGCATTTTATTAAAAAATTCAATAAAAAAAAATTCAAAAAAGTACTCCATTGTCCATCTCATTTCTATTTATAGCGTGTTTACTAATCAGGGATGGAGGGAATCGGAATCAAGTTCCACCGGAAAAGGAATGGAGGAGAATCGGAATTAAGTTACTAAATTTCATTCCAGTGTTTATTAACAATTTAGGAATCAGAAATGGAATCAAATTTATTCCCTTTTTAGTGTTTACTTCAACTAAGGAATCAGAATGATATATAGGTGATTACAAAAATACCCTTTGTATATAATATGTTGAAATATATGTTTTATTATGAAAAACTATTTTTTATACCGCTCATAACACTGTAACTAATACTTAACATTTTTATATTGTAAACTTTCAATGAATCAGTCAATAATAATTAAAAATTGAGGAACAATTCAGATTCAAAAGCATAATTAATTTGATGTCGAAATAATTTCTCACATTTAGGTGTTTTTTTTCCTTCTCTCGAAAATTAAAACACAAAATAACTCAACATATACGACCATTATCTCACACAGTACTTAATTAATTATTAACTGTATAAATGAAAAAAAAAAAAATGAAAGTCATTGTAGTATATATATATATATGCAATACATGCTTTATGGAAAAAAAAAAAAAAAAACTTAAACAAAACAATATATATAAAATTAAAGTCACTGCAGTATATATATACATGCTTTACGGAAAAAGAAAAAAAAAACTTAAACAAAACAGTGTGTGTGTGTGTGTATATATATATATATATATGAATATGTAATACTGCTTTAGTAAAAAGAAAAAAAAAAAACAAAATATATATGAATATACAATACATGCTTCAAGTAAAAAGAAAAAAAAATACATGAACATTATAAGTGAGGATATGAAAGATAGTTTTTATTTATTTATTTATTTATTGATTTATTTATTTATTTTATATATATAATTATTATAAATGAGGATATTTTAATAAAAATACATGAATTCCTTTTTTCATTAAGGAAAGGGAACTTGATTCTTAGGGTGGTTTGGGGGAATCAAATTCCCTTTCCATCAGTAACTTAATTACTGATTTGAGAGTGGGGTCCACGTAACTTAATTCCCTAAAAATTTAGTAAACACTGGAATTCACAAATCAAGAACTTAATTCTCTTTCCTGAGTTTGATTACTGATTAGTAAACACGCCCTTAAGAAAAAGAAAAAAAAAGGGTGGGGATCCATGATGGACTACCCCATTTAGTGGTTGGATCTCCAAAAAGAGGTTTGCCTCCCCCGTCGCTAAAAGGAGAAGGATAAAGAACCAAGCGGTGCAATCTCAATCATGATTGAAAACCTCCATCACGGTGGAGATCACAACTGGATTTCCATTGCAGTCAAGAGGAGAGGGTCTCCACCGCGACAGAATCTCCATCGTCGATAGAGATCCCACGGTGGGGGAGGCTCGCCTCTTCCTATTAGGTGGAATGAGAGATAAGCCTCCCCCATGGAGATCCAGTCATTAAATAGGATGGAGATTCAGATTTGATCTGAACTTTTTTTTTTCTCTTTTCTATTAAAGAAAATTAAAAGAAAAGGGATACTTTGGTCTTTTTGAACAGTAAAATTTGACCAACTTTCACTAATAACTAGGGAGGTCAATATTAGTTAATAATAAATTTGTTTTCGATTGTCAAAATTAAAGGCAAACTTCTGAGAGGTTAGTCGTAATTTGCTATATTTTAATAGTTAGTATTAACCTTTTCAATTTTAATAAAAGTTATTTAACATTTTTTTAAAAGTTATGGGAAGGGGACTTGACTCAAACCCATAACCTTATGGTATAGATGTGAGGAGCATACCACTGTCCATTGGGCTAACCTCTTGTCAAAAGTTATTTAATATTTCTAATCTTAGATAATTATGATTGAGTTTATTAATTAATAACTTAAAAAAAAAAGTTTATTAATTATTACGACATTAAGATTTTGATTAAAAGATATTATATGCTTATAAAAATAGTCAAAGTATTAATATATTACCAATGTGTCAACTGTGCGATGCATAGTCTCTGTTTAATAAAATTATTTTAAATATTGTGTTTAATACTATTTTATTTTATGGTAGACAAAAAATTTTTTAATTACTAATTAAACAAATTGAACTTAAAATAAGATTTATTTTCAATCCATCGTCATTCTTTATATTGTTGTGTTGAGAACAACAATAATTATAGATTTAATCACATGATCAAAATTGTATATTTACATTTAAAAAAATCAATAACATTAAGTAATTAACAAAAAATAAAATAAAATAGGGAAACTAATATATAAAAAAATTAAAAAAAAAAAAAACAATAATGTATTGCAACACTAATGATTTACAATGGAAAATGATATACCTATAAAACCAAAAACTAAAACACATAAAAATCAAATATTATAAGCATAATTTAATATAAAGAGAAATAGATGATTTTTATCTATTAAAATGGGTTTTGAATCTATCATTTACTTGTGCTAAAAAAAAGTATTATTATGTAAAACAACCAAAGAATAAATTTATATAAACTCTTTAATCAACTATTGAAGAGAGAGAGAGAGAGAGAGTTAAGATCATAGTTTTAAGGTTTTGAATGATAACCCAACAAATACACTTCTAGCTGTTGTTACGATCTTAATTAGTATGAAATGATATGCCTATAAAAACTAAAACTAAAACACATAAAAATCAAAAGGCATAAACATAATTTAATAGAAAGAGCAATATGTGATTTTTACCTATTAAAATGGGTTTTGAATCCTCTATTTACCTATGCCTGGAAAAAAAAAATTATTATTAGAACAACCAAATAATGAATTTATATAAATCTTTAATCAACTATTGAAGAGAGAGAGAGAGAGAGAGAGAGAGAGAGAGAGATAAGAAGATGAAATGAGAGGAAGAATACAATTATATATAATATATGAACAAATTAAAAAATATCTATAAAAAAAAAAAAAAAAAGCAAAACAAATCGTGAACTTTGTAAATTCCTCACATTAAATGGATAATTTCAGTTTTCTATTATAATTTCATTAATTCGTTTTATATTAATCAATTACTAATATTAATTAAGTTAAAAACTATTTAATTTGGACCATTTGGTACATTCCTACATTAAATGGATAATTTCGATTTTCTCATATTAATCCATTAATTATTCGTATTCTTCTTATATTGATCGATTACTATATTTCCAAGTCAAATCCATTGAACTTGGAAATATAAATTATATAAATGAAAAATAATTTTTAAAAATTAATAACATTAAATGTATAATTTTGGTTTTATCATATTAATCCATTAATTCTTCTTATTCTTCTTATACTAATTAATTACTGAAGTTAACTAAGTCAACTCAAAATCTATTAAACTTGTAAATATAAATAATTTAAATAGAATTTTGTTTTAAATGAATAACATTTAATGAATAACATTTAATGCATGGCATGTGTCGCAACCACATCAAAAGTAACTATTTTTATTATATATAATATATATAATATGATATATGATATATGATTATTATTATTATATTATACTAGTTTGCAGCCCGCCCGATGTGCGGGCACCGTCAAATATAACGGAATCGTCAACGGATTTATGTTTTAAAATTTCTTCATATTCTTTTAATTGCTTTCAATGTTCAAAATTTTTCAAGTGCCTCTTATATCAGACCAGAATTGTAATAATTTTTGATCATTCAAATCCAATTTAAGGTGTAAACTGTTTGATTAAAGGAAAAAAAACAAATCAAACGCAATCGTCATCGGATATATATTTTAAAATTTCGTTGAATTCTTCTATTTTTACTTTCAATGATATTAAATAGATTAAATAGATTAAATAGAATAAATGCTTAATTCATATATTAAATATATGGAATAGGAGGAATGGCAATAGAATATGAATTTTTTTTTTTTTTAAGATTATGAAAGAATTAAATATTTATTAATAATATTAAAAATATTTAAAAATATTTATCAACCATTTATTGAATAGATTGAATGAAAGGAATGTTATAAGAATACGAAAGAATTAAATATTTATTAATTATATATCAAATAGGAGGAATGCCAAAAGAATATGAAAAAAATAATATTAAAAATTAAATATTTAATATATTTATTAATCATATATTAAATTGATTGAATATAAGCAATATAAAAGAATATGAAAAAATAATAAAAAATAATATATTTATTAATAATATTAAATATATTTATTAATAGAATATGATAAATTATTTATTTATTAGTAATATTGATATATATTAAACAAATATGTTAATCATATATTGAATAAATTAAATAGGAGGAAGGCCAAAAGAATATGATAAAAATTAATATTAATAACAATTAAATATATGAGAATTAATGGACAAATAATGGAGAATTTCACTTTTGCATTTTTATTGTTATCAACCAATCACAGACTTCAATTATTGACTAATGGTAAAAGTTAACATCAACATATCAATGTGAGTAAAAAAATCACATATAATTGAGCTTGGTGCTTGGGATTGAGACCGTTTCACCTTTAAAAAAAATATATTTAAAATTTGTATCAACCATTGCTAATTATTAAACACATGCCAATTACTACTCTACAACTCTATCTTTTAAGAATAAATATTTGTGATAATATTAAATTTATTTGTAACAAAAACCCCAAAGTATAAAACAATAAAAACAAATACAATATATCAAACCATCAAAAAACTCAGGGACGAACCTTCCATATCAAAAGCAATCAATCTTATCATGGGTAAAATAGATGTACCAATCATGTATGGGTACCTATACAAAATTTCATTAAAAAATATGTGAAGAAATTAAAAAGTGAGAAAAGATCACTCGAAAATCTTAGCTCTACTACTCACAAATAGGAAAAAAAAAAATAGATAAAACGTTCTTTGAATGTTGTCATGACTCATGAGTGTTTAAAAGATTGTTCTTTGTTTTTTTTGATTCCATTAACTTCGCAAATCTCACAAAAAACAAAATTAAACGAATACAGTATCCTCTAAAGTTGAAATCAAATAAAATTATATATATAAAAAAAAAAAAATCATTAACTGGTATAGTTGACAGACAACAAATACAAATAAATTCAAGATTAAATCTTGATTAGCGAAATAAAATAAAAGACTTATTAGAGTAATTATAATAGTAAATCCACTGCGTTCATCAGCCATCCTAGATAGGACTTGGGTAAGTTCAATTCCTACTTTTTGCGAGCCAAGGTGGACACTTGGACTAACAAATTCAACCCCTTATTGCAGTTCTTGCACCACAACACTCAAAAGTCCTCCAATGCATCCTAGATCATAGCTTCGGTCACAATGAAAGAGAAAATCTCTCCAAAGCTCTCTGAAATTGAATCAGCATCATGATCTGTACTTATAAAGCCAAAAGCATGCACTGGAATTTAGAATCCATTTTTTTTCACAATCATGAATAGACAAAGGGAGAAGCAATAGATACTAGCATTTAGGTTGGTTACCACCTGTAATATCCTCAAAATCCAAGTGAAGTCTACCTATTTATACTTGTAAACATCTGCAAGAAAAACGGTGAACATTTTTTTGCATTTAAATTATAGTCTTTCTCCCTTCTCTATTCATACATCTCATGACTCAAATAATAAATTGTTGTGACCTTTCACTATACTTCAATTAAATAGGTGAATTATTAATCCAATCAATTTTTTCAATTAAAAAAAAAAAAAAAGAATTCAATGTATATATAGAGAGACTTTTCATTTTACTTCAATGAAATAAGTCATTGCCAATTAAAAAGTTCAATTAATAGGTATTTATATAAATTGAGAGAAAAGAATAATAGAAGAATTTAATATCAAAGCTCCCTCACAACGACATGTGGCGCTATGAAAGTCTATTATTATATATATATGATAATATATTATATTATATATACTTTTATATACTACTTATATGATTTATAATTATTATTATTTATAATAAAAATAATAATAACATTTAATAAATGACACGTGTCGCAACAACATCAAAAGTAGGAAAAAAACAATTATTTTTATTTTTATTCTTTTTAGTAGAAAATAATCGGCAATCAATATATATATATATATATATTTAATAGCAATCAATATTACTAATATAGAATAATAAGATGAATAACCAATGTATTGTAAGAAAACATATTCATCTTGATTTGTTATTATATATATTTAATATCAAAGCATTAATATCAAAGCTCTCTCACGTCGACATGTGACGTTGTGAAACTCTATTATTATTATTATTATTATTATTATTATATAAATGATATCTGGTATGCATTTAATTATTTCAATCTTTTAGTAATTTCATTTAGCATAGTGTTGAAATATAATGAAACATATTAATGTAGGATGCACATAAAACTTTAGTGGGGCATATATCACGGACATTAGATCCCATCAGAGTCTAAGCCCTAAGAATATTTGAGTAAACATTCCTGTAAGGAATAAAGGTAATCAACTAGTTCAAAAATGAAATAGACTCGGTATTCCCGATCACTACCACTGATTATCATATTGGATAGTATGATTATTATTAATTAAAATTTGTTTATTGTCTGAAACCTTTTTGATCACCTGATTTGTTGAGACAACCTCTCAACTTCACCATAGGATGACTTTTGGAAGAATGTTTTGAAAAAATTAAAAGAGTGGGAACAAAACTAGTAAGTACACACAAACCAAAATCAACAAAGAAAAAGAATCTAAAAGTTAAACGGTGATCTCATTTTAGTAGGATAGAATGAATGAGATCAACCATGAGTGTTGGAGTGGTTTGATTTAAATTATCGATCCCACATCAAAAAAAAAAAAAAAAAAAGTCTTTTCTTTGTATACAAGTGATTATGGGATTACTCCCATTCGAATGGCCAACAGGCTTGGATTTAAGCCTAAGCTTGTTGGAGCTCCCACATTGAGATGATACATGGGTTATGGGGTCATGGGCTCGAGATGCCTTCAAGTGGTGCCTAGGACTTGGAGAGCCTTGGCCCAATGAACATCTCAAATTTAAGTTTTCGCAAATATTTTATACATATGTGTGTGTGTGTGTGTGTGTGTGTGTTCATAAGTATCACATTCTTCTTCTTCTATTTCCTTTTTTGATGCTGTCAATTTCTGTATATTAATTGATTGTTTGTTTCCAATAATGAGATCGCAGACCATAGTGAATAGTGATTTCTTCTGCTTGACCACGGTAGCATCATGTTGTCTTATCTCTTGACCATGGTTGGACTCAGTTTTCTTTGGGCCCATCACGCCCATGTCCTCTTCTTGACCTAGGATTTGGTCATCTTAACCCATCATAGCCATGTCTTCTTCTTCGGCTGGGTGACCTAGATGATATTCTTGACCCTTATTACCTTATTGATCATCTTATTCAACCGGGTAAACCAGGTGACCTTCTAGGTCCTCTTGACCCATCTTAGCTATGTATTGTCCAGTTCTTGACCTGTATTGTCCAGTTCTTGACCCATATTGTCCTCCGTCATCAATCTCTAGTCCGATTGGGAAATCGAAGATATATTTGAAATTGATGAGATGAAATTTTAAGGATTTTTATTGATTGGACCTCTTAAAAAAGGTGTGCTTTTAGATATTTCAAGTTTGGTGCCAAAAATATCATCCAAACCAAAATAAATAAATCATAAAGTTAAATGGTGATCTCATTCTGGTAGGATAGAATAAATGAGAACAACCATGAGGTCGTAGACTCTAGTGAAGAGTGGCTTCTCCTTATTGACTACAGTAGCATTATGTTGTTCCATCTTTTGACCATGGTTGGACTCGGTCTCCTCTTGACCCATCATAGCCATGTCCTCTTCTTCGGCCGGATGGCCCGGATGATCTTCTTGACTCTTATTACCTTATTGGTCTTCTTCTTCAGTCAGGTAAACCAGGTGACCTTCTTGACATGTGTTGCCTTCATGGCCCTCTTGACCCGTCTTGGCCATGTATTGTCCAGTTCTTGACCCATGTGTGTCCTCCGTCATCAATCACTGGTCCTCTTGGGAAATCGAGATGGCAATGTCATCATCCTAGAACTTAGGGCCGCTTTCTTCAACTCATTCCCAACATTTGCCAACTTTATTGAAAATATTGCATCCCATAAGAGTTTGAGCCTCTAGAATGTTCAAGAAAGCATTCATGCAAGGAATAGAGGTAATCAATTAGTTCAACTATGAAATAGACTCGGTATTCCCCATCACAACCACTGATGTGCTCCTCCGAAAACACTTTGGTTGAAAAACTATTGGTAGGGGTTTTGTTATCTCTCAAGAGTTCATCGGGAAAAAGTCTCAATGCATAAACAAAATATATTTTTTGTCCTCTAGATTCCCACCTAGCATATGGCTTGAACAATTGTTTGGTGCAAGTGGCCTCGAAATGGGTTTTGCGGCGGTGGTTGTGGGTACATTTGAAAGAGACGAAGATGACGAGAGATGGTTTTTGTGCAAGTAATTAAATTTCTAGATAGTAATAGTAATAATAAAAAGAGACCCTTTTATATATTTTGATTAGTGATTTAATATTTTTTTATTCATTTATAATAATATCATTAAAATTTAAGATAAATGAGATCCTTAATTTTTTTGCCTTTTTTTGAGGCCTCGTGCTTTGGGTGCTTTGCCCAATAACCGGCATTGAGTCTACCAATTGGTTTTCACCTTTATTTGCTCTACAAATATTTATAATATTTTCTTTTGAGAGGTTCTGGTTGTTTAGTTGGTTTTATAATCTTTCTTTTCATAGCTCTTAGTTGTTTAGTTTGTTCTAGCTCTGTGTTTATATAAGATGGTGGATATGGGGTATTTTTGTTATATTATAGATGAGTTGAAGCCAATAATTATAATATTAATAGTTCAAGTCGTGTTTGCTAGTGTGAATGTGTTTTCAAAACTGATTGTTAATGGTGGGATGAGCCTGCAGGTTATAGTGGCCTACAAATTTATTTTTGCCACAATGTTTATGGTACCTCTTGCTTTTTCTCTCGAAAGGTTTGTTGTTTCCTTTTTTTTTTCAATATATAATCTGCCTCTCTTTCAATTCCTATAAATATATAATTTGCCTCTTTGATAACATGCATGCATATCATATATTTTACAACTATTTGAGTTGATGAATTTTGGGTTTAGAGCAAAGACACTAGCCATATTAATGAAGATGTCTTTTGAAAACAATAAAATTGTCCACTTCAACAATCAATGGATATAAAATCAGAAGAGTATATGTTCAATATGGTGACAAAAATGGTTGGGTTTGTTTGTTTATTATGAATTTATAGGATTAGAATAAAAATATTAAAATGGGTCTAGAGAGAAAAATGATAGGGTTAAAAGTGATTAATATTTTTAAGGTTAATTTTGGTAATTTAGAAGGTGTAGAGAGTAAATAATCAATTTAAAAAAAATAATTAATTAAATGAGTGTATTGAGAACTTTTTTGGGTGGCAATAGAGCCACCCAAAATTTATTCACATATATATATATCATTTAAATAAATTTACTTGAAGCTTCTATATAGATTAGAAAACTATGAAGGTTACAACAAATGGTATACACATGATGAGCTATTTATATTACAAGCGTTAGTATTAACCAACACTACCAATGTCTAACAAACTCCTAATAATTAGGAGATGTGATAAATGAGAAACTGACACCTCAACTTTTTGTAACTAGTCTCCTAGGTTGACTTTTTTTCTATCAAGCTTGCATGTATTTCTTCTTCCTCGATCATGAGCTTGATCAGTCACACAAACTGTAAATCCAGTTAATGCTGTGGACTTCTACACATCTAATCAAGCTCACTAACAGTTCTTGCATCGTAGTATGTGCACATTAAGCTGAATTCACTTCTCTAACATTCCCCCGTAAGCTGATGTCGAACCATGGTAAAGACACCAAGTTCAGTTTGGAACAGAGAAAGTGAAATTTATCGGTAGTCAAAGCCTTAATTAGAACATCAGAAGCTTGAAAATCAGTTGGAACATATCGAGGTTCCACCACCTTTGCATTTACTTTCTCTTGTATAAAGTATATATATATATATATATATCAATGTGCTTAGTTTTGGAATGTAAAACATGATTTTATGCAACATAATTTGCACCAATATTGTCACACTAGATAATAGCATGGGGAGAGACCTAAATATGAAGCTCATGAATGAGTGACTGTAACCATAAGACTTTAGTGGTAATTTGAGTCATGGATCGATACTCAGCCTCAGGATGGCCACCACATTTTGCTTCATTGAACTCCAAGAGATGGGATTTCCTCCTAACAACACACAATTGCCACTAGTGGACTGTCTGTCATCAATGCAGTTGGCCCAATCAACATCAACATAACATCTAATAAGAGACTGGTGGAAGACTTGAAATAACCCCATATGAAAAGTGTCTCTAAGATATCTCAAGAGTCTTTTACTGGCCTGCCAATGGAGTTGAGTTGAGGCAACAAGTAACTTATCCAATTTTGTTTACACTAAATGAGATATCAGGTCTGATGTAGCAAAGGTATTAAAGAGCACCAATAATGCTCCTATACACTATTGGATTTTCAAGTAGTCCTCTATCCTTCATAGTAAGATTTGAGCCAACGCTTATTAGAGTAGGGCATAATTTGGAGTCAAACATTTTGGTTTTCTTAAGAAGATCAACAACATACTTTGATTGTGTAAGACAATCAAATGGAGTCACAAAAAGCTTTAAAACCGAGGAAGTAACTAACCAAGCCAAGAGCTTTCAGTGCAAATGTGTTATTAAGTTAAGAGATAGTCTTATGAATGAGAGTATAATTGTTACTTGTGAGCAATATGTCATCTACATACACAAGATGATACATCACATCAGACCCCATATGTTTGATGAACAATGAGGTATTAGGATTATGGAATAGAGTTTTGAAAACCCAAAGTTACAAGAATTGTTCAAAGCTTATGAAACCAAGGCCTATGAGCTTGTTTCAAGTCATACAAGGCCTTTTGAAGCTTGCAGACATGTGAAGAAAACCTTTGATCAACAAAGCCTTCATGTTGCTTCATAAAAACTTGTTCTTGTAAGTCACCATTTAAGAAGGCATTGTTAATGTCCACATGTTGAACATCCCAGCATAAGTAGACAGCCAAGGCAAAAATCACACAAATTGTAGATGGCTTGACAACTAGACTAAAAGTATCAAAATAATCAAGTCTAGCAATTTGATGGAACCCTTTAGCAATAAGCCTAGCCTTGTGCTTTAATATAAAAACCATTTGAATTAAACTTAGTTCTAAAAACCCATTTACTACCTACCACGTTCATATCAGAAGTTGCAAGCACTAGAGACCAAGTATTGTTATTTTGAAGAGCTTAAAACTATGCCTTAATAGCATCAAGCCATTTTGGATCAATCATGGCAGCCTTAACTATCTTAGGTTAAACTTCTTTCAAAAAACTTGAAGGAAAACTGCACTCAAATAAAAACATTTTAGGCCTTAGAGAACCAGTTTTGCTTTAGGGATCATAGAATGATTGTTGATTCGAAGGCCGTTCTGAATGGCCTTCTGAAGTGGAAGAATGTAACCCAATGCAAAACTTGAAGGAGAACTATGCAACTCAACCAAACTAGGATCTTGAGATGGAGTTAAGTGTCTTGAACTGTCTGCATTGTCAAATCTTTGAAAGAGATTAGACACTGAGGTAACAGGAGAGCAATCAGCTGATGAACAAACAGTTGGTAAAGAACAAAACAAGACTTTATAGGGAAACTTCATTTCAATAAAAAGCATATGATTTGAAATAGACATCTTTCTAGAAGGATGAAAACACCTATAGCCTTTATGAGATAGGCTGTACCAAATAAAGACACATTTTGCTAGAATGAAAATCTAGTTTTTGTCTAGACTAGTTTCTTAGGTGGTAGGGAAAACATGAGCACCCAAACACTTTTAGAAAGCTGTAATTAGGTTTTTTCCGGAACAACTTCTCAAATGGTGAAACAAAATGCAAGACAGCAGTGGGAAGATTATTAATCAAAGTACTGCTTCAGAGAAAGCCTTAAACCAAAACATTAGAGGTAAACTAGCATGAGCAAGCAATGTTAATCCCATCTCAACTATGCTTATGTGTTTCATCTCAGGAACACGTGATGGGTGTAGGAATGCAAAAATCTCACTTTTACACCCAAATTAGATAGATAGGATATAAATGGATGATACTCCCCTCCCATATCCGCCTGAAAGCACTTTATTTTGCTATCAAATTGTAACTCAACTAATTTTTGAAGACTTGCAAAGCATATAACTTCAACTTGAGAGATTATAAACTGTTTTTTCTTTTCTTTAATTGATTATTATAATTAGGTATAATCATATCAAATAGAGGATAAAAAAGGGGCTTGTTTTTTAGCGATTCAATATTTATTTAATTTTTTTAGAGAAAAAATTGAACATATATTTGAAATTGATGAGATTAAATTTTAAGGATTTTTATTGATCGTACCTCTTAAAAATGATGTTCTTTCAAATAACTGAATAAGTCAAGTTTGCAACAAAAAAATCACCCAAACCAAAATCAACAAAAAAATAATAATCAAAAAGTTAAATGGTGAACTCATTCTAGTTGGACAGAATGAATGAGATCAACCATGAGGTCGTAGACCCTAGTGAAAAATGACTTCTTCTGCTTGACCACGGTAGCTTCTTATTGGCCCATCTCTTGACCATGGTTGGACTCAGTCTCCTCTTGACCCAACGGGTGATCTAAATGTTTCACTTGTTGGTCATCTTGACCCATCACACCAATGTCCTTATCTTGACCTAGGATTTGGTCATCTTGACCTATCATAGCCATGTTCTCTTCTTCAGCAAGGTGACCCAGGTGACCTTCTTGACCCATTTGGCCTTTATGGTCCTCTTGACCCATCTTGGCCATGTTCTGGTCCAGTTCTTGACCCATGTTGTCCTCCGTCATCAGGCCCAGGTCCTCTTGGGAAATCGAGATGACAATGTTATCATCCTAGAACTCGACGACCACTTTCTTCAACTCATCCCCCAACACTTGCCAAGTTTTTTGAAAATATTGCATCCCATCAAAGTCTGAGCCCCTGGAATATTCAAGAAAACATTCATGTAAGGAATAGAGGTAATCAACTAGTTCAACTATGAAATAGACTTAGTATTCCCCAAACAACAGTTGATTATCTAATTGGACAGTATGGTTATTATTAATCAAAATTTATCATACTTTCCAAAATCTTTTTGATTAGCTGATTTATTGAGACAACTCTCAACTTCATCATATGATGACTTTTGGAAGAATGTTTTGAGGGCTCGTTTGGCACACCGTATTGGATTGTATTGGACTGTATTGAATTGTATTGTATTGTATTACACTGTATTATCATTAATACAAACCTGTGTTTGGTGATACACTGTATTATATTGTATTAAGTTATTCCTATGACTTTATTGAAATTTTTTTATATTAAAAAATATAATATTTTTTAAAAAATAGTTAATAATTAATTTTAAATATCTTTACCATGAATAAATCAATAAATATTTTTATATAAAAAATCAATAAATATTTAGTTTAATTGAATTTTTTTTAATAAACAATATTGTTATATATAAAATAAGTATTTCCTATATAATTTTGAAATTATAAAAAAATATTAACAGCATAACACATATTTGTTGAATATTGCTGAAAAAAAAAGTGTTTTTTCTAATACAATACAACCTAATACCACCAAATATAATGTATTAGCTAATACGGTGTTTGCTGTATTAGGCAATTAAAATGTACTAAAATAATACAATACAGTGTTTGCACCAAACATTGTATTGTATAATTTATTGTATAATTTTAGTACATTTTAATTGTCTAATATAATACAATGTGGCGAAACAAACGAGGCCAGAAAGAATTAAAAGAGTGGGAACAAAACTAGTAAGTACACCCATGATTTTATAAAAAGATTTCAATACCAAAATAATTTTAACGACATTAAACAAAATAAACACAACAAATTTTAGATCATAGTTGTATCATAAATTATGAATTCTTTCTAGTAATTCCTTTTACAAATCACATACAAAGAGTAAAATTTGTTGTACTTAATTCGTTGGTGAATTACCAAATAAATTCGGAACTTTTTTCTTAATTCTAAGTAATTGATAAAAGTGACTAGCTTATACCTAAATTTTCAAAATTCTATCATTTTCATCATCCAACCAAATTTCAACAATCAAAGGGCAATTTCGTCTTTAACCTTTTAAAATCAAATAAACATTAAAGCTTTAAAAAAAAATTAAAAAATTTTATATAACAAAATAATTTAAAAACAGAATAAAAAATCAATACTTTCTTTAAAAACAAAGTGAAAAATAAAAACCAAAGAAAGATACAAAATTATGGGGTTATTTATGATATTCTCCCAATAAATTAAAATATATCGATTTCATCAAAAATTATCAGAGAGTCCAGATTTATTAAAATATCGGTAGAAATATTGAAAATATCATCTATACAAGCTGCTCTTCACATATTCTAATATCAGAATACAGAAGATTCATGAATCACTTAATTATCATCATGTGATTTTGGAGTTGGGACAGTAAAGGAAATCTAAAATGGATATATTCGTAAAGGAATAGAGAACAATTGCTATTTCATGGCCATTTCAGGGTAGCACAGTATAAACCTCCACATCAACCATATCTGGGCTTCTCACAGAGTATTGAAATGTCCATCCATGGCAAGCACCAGCATGCACACCATTCTTATTGACAGCAACTACAGCACCCACAAAATCAGGAAACCTTCTCGCAATTCGAGATATTGCATCCTTAGCAGCAAGCTTTGGTTCCATTCCTTGTCTCATACTCTCCACAACTTGATAACTGGAAAAAGATGATACACAATTTAAGATATATTTAATTAAAGGTAAAAACATAAATAAAGATAAAATTTGTGGACGAAGTGCTTCGTGATGCATTGGTAGAATCACAAACAGGCAATCTGAAATACTAGATACATCACAACATACTATTCCTAATTTATTTGTGGATCTTAGAAGAAATTGGTAAGATTGCGGTACAAGCGAGTAGGTTGTCAAACTAGATGCGTGAGGCTTTTATAATCAGAAGAGCTTGCGCCTCAAGCCTCATAACCCGATCATTATATGCTCAAACCATATAAGCATGCCTTTCAGGTCTCAGAGCAAGGGCCATAAGAAATTCCTAAAAGCCAAAAGTTATAAACTTTTTAAGTTATGATAATAGAATGAATACCAGGGAAGGAAGCGCATCATGATGTCACCATCACCGGTTGCTCCACAAGCACCGACTTCATCATCAGCATATGCTGAAGATCCAGCAATGGGTCCATCCCCAACCCTGCCGTCAAGAAAAGAAACTTCATAACTGATCTCCAAACATAAATGAGTTTAGCAGCTTACAATATTTGAAAACCGAGATCAAACATTTTGAGTGGAAAATGTATGAATGAGAAAATAGGTAATTATAGCCGCAGTGCACCAATGTACTCCCATCATTTCTTTTTCCTTTTAAAAGATATAAGTAAGAAGCGATAAAACTCCAAAAATTGACAAAGGCACCACTGCTTATAGCTAGCAGTTTTGGTGGCCGATCCATTATAATTATTTTTTAGTTGCCTCTTCCTCTATTTGCATCAACCAAAATGTCATCTTTGTGCTCCTTTTTTTTTCTTTTGTCTTTTTAATTGTACAAAATCATTGCATGCTCATTAGCATTCTTATATACAGAAATGGAATCTGATTCCACATAATCAACCTACTGCAGTGGCATATATACAGAAATTTACCAAACATGACTCCAAACCAGCAGTAGAAAAACAAAGCATAAAGGCGCTTTAAGATGAGTAGCTTTTGGGTCTTGCCAAACTATTATAACACTACATGTACAAATGTTGTGCAACATCTTACAATCGAAGAATCATGTCTTATAATTGGGAGGCTTCATATCGAACTTACCTGCCAGGGATCTTAAAAGTGGCTCCGTTAGTTGATGTGCCAACAGCAACATGCCCCATCTGTATGAGAAAAGAAATCTTTTCAGTGAAATGGCAGTACTTAGATATCTCATATAATTTGGGGTGTATTTCATGAACTTACTTTATCAATAACAGCCATTGATATGGTGTCGTGACTGTGAAGACCGACAAGTGATGACCTTGGTTCAACAACTCCCATCAGATTGCTACTAAAACATTCCCCCTCAGTAAGGTCCGCGTTACTCTTCGGATGATAAGGGCCACAACCATCTCGAGGTACAATGTTTTTCCAAAAATTAGGTTGGCATCCTTTCTCTTTCCATTTAGTCCATTTCTCCATAGACTCTGATGAACTTAGGTTTGTGGGACCTGGAAGACCCATTGCAATGGCAAAGGCTGATGCTTTCTCGCCTACAAGAAGAGTGTGTTGAGTATGTCGCATCACTAATCGTGCAGCTCTAATTCCGTCTTTCACATACCTCATGGCAGCTACAGCTCCAACCTCCATTGTCACCTATTCACGTCCTTACCAAACAACGTGATGAATTGTCATTCTAAACAAACATATACTCACGCAAAAAGAAAGAAAACAACTATGTTAATGAAAGCAACATATAAAATAAGGTCGTTACCCCGTTCATGATCAGAGCATCCATTGTAGTTTCTCCATTCTCATCAGGACTCCCACCAGGCCCCACTGTTCCCACCAAATTCATACCATTGATAAGATCACACGCTTACAAAACTATACTAACCGAGAAATTGAAGTAAAGGACTATCTTAACATCTTCCAGTTTAGATTAAAGAAGCAATTACAATGTGCTTTTACGAAGCAAATTAAGATGCATATTGAAGACCAATAGCATTCCTCAGTCCCAAGACCATAAACAAATTTGGTTTAAACAACATGTTACAAGTTCCTCAAAATGTCAACAAACAATTCATCAAACGACAGGAAACAAATCAAGCGAAACCCGTAATTGATGATATAAACATGGTACCAAATGATTAAAAATCATATATTTAAACCATGGAAGAACAATTAAAACTAAATCTACTTGAAGCATTGTAATCCCACCTGTACCATCACACCTCAGTTCCTCACAAGCGGAGCAACCCTCGACGACGGAGTCAACGGCTGAAAACCCACTATCAGCAGCCCTCCAAGCAGCTCTCACGGCCTTTACAAAAGGCCACGTGCTCACCACTATTGGGTACTTCCCTGAATTCCCATCCGCATATCCCAAAACCTAGTAAGATAAAATTATGATGAAATGATAACAAGAGAGAGCCAATCAGCTAAAGAGATCATGCTTGATCAGTAATGTAATGAAAATAGTGATTACCAAGGAAGATAAGAAGAAGATGAAGAAGACATGTTTGAGGGACATAGAGAGACTTGGAATCTGCTCTCCAACTGGTTTGTTTTGAATAGCAGTTGAAGGGAGTTCAGTTCACTTCTGTTTTTTTAATAAACATTGACTCATTATTTGAAATTTGTTGTATTTATTTTGTTTGATGTCCTTTAAAAGTAAATTTTGATTAAAAAAAATTTGGTGTTAAATTTTATTTATAAAATCTCATGTGGAAATTGCTAAAAATGACCACATTCATTATGGAAATTTTGTTTTTAATCACAAACGAAATTTTAATCGTTAATAACCATGTTTTTGTAAAATTACTTGAATGCCCCCGTATAAAAACCATCCAAAACACATACTCTCTCTATTTTTTCTTTCTCTCTCCTCTACACTCTCTCCCCGTCCAAACCAACGGCTGAAAATCACCAACGGCATCGTCACCGTCAAAATCGAACCTCTGCAAATCGTCGCCGGCGTCTTCCCCATCAAAACTGAACCAAGCAAATTGTTGTCGATGTCCTCTCTCTCTCCCCCCGAACCTCTCTTTCTCTCTTCATGACAGCACCGTCGTGCATCGCTGCTTGGCATCGTACGTCGTCGTGCGCAAGGTGTTGTGCTTTACCTGGGCTTCACGACCGTCAAAGCTCCTCCTCCGCCGAAGAGGTGATCTGCAGGAAAAAGGGAGACCAAAAAAAAAAAAAAAAAAAAAAAAAACCCTAATTTGGAGAAGAATGAAAATTGAGCATGATTTCAAGTTTCATATTTCATTTTAGTTATGATTTCAAGTTTCACATTTCATTTTAGTCATAATTTCAAGTTTCAATAGTCAAGTTTTTAGTCATGATTTCAAGTTTGAGGTTTTAGGGGTACTCTTGTAATTTATGGATATATACTGATTTTTTTTTAAAAAAAAGTGGTTATTAACAATTAAAATTTCAAAAGTGGTTACTAACGAAAGTTTAATGTTTCCAATGATTACTTTTGGTTTTCTCTATCATGGGTGTACTTACTACATTAATTCTTGGAAATTGCTTGGGTACTGACCTCACCAATGGGGTGTTGCAATGTGGTTTTTTTCTTTTAACTTTTTACATTTATCTCCTTGCATTTTCACAAATGGGCCATGCGGCAAAACCCCATTGATTGATCAATACATTGGGTATACTGAAGCATTGTCCTTAATTCTTTCAAAACATTCTTTTTACGGTAATAAAATATTTTTCCATACTAGTAGAATCACTGAATTCACAAGAAAGTTGAAGGCAAACCTCATAGAGGCGTAGGGATGGGAATTTCCCCCATGGGGCCCCACCCCCACGGGGCCCCGCCCCCATTTGGGGGCAAAATTTGCCCCCAATTGGGGTTTTGGGGTGGGGGTGGGGGAACCTCCCCCCACCCCATTTCCCCATTCCCCCATTTTCTAAATAGGGGGTGGGGGTGGGGCCCCAAATCCCCCATTTCCCCCATATTTATTTATTTATTTATTTATATATTTTTAATTTTATTTTCTTAAAAAAAAAAAAAAAAAACTATAACTCTATTAATCTATTACTCTTATTTTGGATTGATCGAAAGCTTTAAATTTATTTAAACTTTTATGTGTTATAGTGTAATTTACTAACACTATATTATTATAGTTATTTGTATTAATTTTGGATTAAATTAAATCAATTATATATTTTTTAGATTGTATATTTTGTTAATTATTGGATTGAATATTAAAACAGGATAAAACAAAAGTTTAGTCCGATCGAATTCCGAATTTCGAATTTCGGATTGAAAAATTTTAGGAATAAAAATGGAGGAAATGGGGGAAATGGGGGACGGGGGTGGGGGCAGGGGAACCTCCCCCCAAACACCCCCATCCCCAGTTCCCCCAAATGGGGTTTGGGGGCGGGGGTGGGGGTAGGTTTTAGGAATGGGGGTGGGGGTGGGGGTGGGGGGACCCTCCCCCGCCCCATTGGACCCCCATTCCCATCCCTATAGAGGCGGGATCTAATTTCCAATATTTTAATAGTTCGCAGTTAGTAACCTTAGGGTGCGTTTGGTACGAACATGGGACAGGACAAGGTGGGACGGGACGGGACAGAACAAGTTGTTCCATATTGTGTTTGGAATGCCTGGGACAGAACTGTGGACTGTACTATTATGTGTTTGGTATGGCTGAGACAGGACGGGACACGATGTTCAAATGACCAAAGTGCCCCTCTTGTCCTTTCCAATGTTTTTAACAATTTTATTAAGTTTGATTATTATTTTTTGAAGAATATCAAATATTATTGAATTAAAATTAATTAAAATTCATACCAAATTAATATTTTCTTTCATTTTCTCACTGCACAAACACCATAAAACCACAAATCAATTCCACAAAATTCATCAAATACCATCATCATCATCATCATCATCATCATCCAATACCATCATCATCATCATCATCATCGGATAACAGCAAACCAAACCACAAATCATCATCGTCATCAACGCCAAACCACAAATCAAAATATCATCATCGGATAACACCAAACCAAACCACAAATCATCATCATCATCAACGCCAAACCACAAATCAAAATCGAAACCATAACAGAGGATCGAAATCAAACCAAAGTTGAAATCAAAAATCCCCAAATCAAAAATCAAAAATTGAAACCAAACCAAACCAAAAAAAAAAAAATTGAAATAAAAAATCCCCACCGCCGACAACGAAATCAAAAGCCCGATTTTGTATTCCGATCGTTGTGGATCAAAAGCCCCAAATCGAGAAACCTAAATCGAAATCAACAAAGCTACCTCCTCCAAGATCGGAAAAGTTCAAACGAAGAGAGAGAGGAGAGAGAGACATGCGGGAGAGAATGAAGAGAGAATGAAGAGAGAGAGAGCAGCGTGAGAATGAAGAGAGATCTTTCTCCTCGCCGGCGGCCAAAGAAGAGAGAATGAAGAGAGAGAGAGCAGCGTGAGAATGAAGAGAGAGAGAGCAGCGTGATGAAGAGAGAATGGCTGAATTTGTTGAGTTTTATTTTATATTTGTAATTTTTGGACTAATTGAGGGCAAAAATGTCTTTTCCAGACTTGTCCCATGCATGGGACAAGTCTGGCCTACCTATTTGGGTGGGACAAGTTTTTGGGTTTTTTGTCCCACCTTGTCCCGTCCCGTCCCATGCAAATAGCGCGCCAAACGCGGGACAAGAGAAAATTGTCCCGTCCCGTCCCGTCCTGTCCCGCGTACCAAACGCACCCTTAATTTCAAATTTAATAAAAGCTATTTAACATTTATAATCTTAGATACTTATGATTTAAGTTTATTAATTAATATGACATTAAGATTTTGATAATTTTTTTTATAAATATTATATCAATTAGGGGTTTGGGGAGGAGGACTCAAACTTGTTTTTCTCTTCTTCTTCATTTTTCCCGATCACCATTGTCCATATCTAAGATGGACGGTGGAGATCATTCTACCTATTTTTTTAAAGAAAAAAATTATTTAAAAAAAAAAATCTCAAATGGGTAGTGGAGTTTTTTTTTTTTCTTTTTGTATTATATAATTATTTTTAATTTTTTTTTTTTTTTTGGTGTTTACACATGGTATGTTATTGGCTTAAAGACAAAATTACCCTTAAAACCGTTGAAATTGATTAATGTTTGACTCAGGGACCAGATCAAGCCAATGAAAAATGGATAAATACTTAAAAATAGATAATTAAAAATATATATATATATAATTTAATGATAGTTTTAAAAAAATACTAATTTAAGATGCACATAAAATTTTGGTGGACAAGGTACAAATAAAGTCCATTTTTGCTCACCCCCCTATAAGGGGGTAAGCCTTACCCCCTCCCAAATGGATGACATATGTCTATGGAGGGGTAAATTTGTCCAAACATGATTAATTCCCTAGACACATATTTCATTTGGAAGGGGATAATGGTTACCTCCCTTAAAGGGAGGTGAGCAAAAATGTTCTCGTAGTGATAAAAATAGAAAAATCAACAACTTTTAATGTGGTATCCTATTCGTATTTATCTCATCATTCACTAATTCAGTGATTCACTCCATTTGCTCAAAGTTGCCACTTACCATGACAAGACATTTTTTTTTTTTAATAAATCTAAAAAAATTTGTAAAATTAAATATTATTCTAGATTATTATATAAGGATGAAGCTAAATAAACTTAAATTTATGACTTAAAATTTTAAGTTCAATATCTCAACCACTCAAAATTTTAAGTTCCAAATTTAAAATGTTAAGATATTAAAGTCAAAATTTTAAATCACAAATTTAAGTTGGTTTACGCATTATATAATCTACAAAATATTATTTAACATATAGGACATTATCCTTATTTATTTATTTTATTTTTCTAAACTGATCCGAACAAAGAAACACACAAAAGACAAAACTTAAACCGGTTGATCACTCTGAACAAACCTCTCCACACACGGAGGGTAAGACACCGTCCAGAACCGGTCCTCACAAGGTTATAGCAACCTCATTCACTTTCTTGGAAGCATAAAAAACCCTGTTGCCAAGCATCCTTTTGAGAAAACTCTTTGATATCACAAATTATCAAACCAATCTCAGCATAGTTATTTATCTCCAAATTAATTAAACTAACCACTACTTGAGTATCATCATTATTGTTATTATTATTATTTTGAAGTATTATATAAATTGAGGGTTTGGATAGGGAGGAGATTCGAATCCACAACCTCATAGCATGTTTGTGAAAGGTATACTACTTGACCAACATTATCTTGTCACATCATCATTATTAGTATTATTGTTTTTATAATTACAGGAAAATTGCACTGACCCCCTTGAGGTTTGGACAAGTTACACTTAGATGGAAAATTTTTGTTATTATACACTAACACCCCTAAAACTTAAATTTGAATTTTAAAATGCCTAAAATGCCCCTAGTTATATTATTTTATACTTTATTTTTTTACCTTTTAACTAAAAACTTTATAAACTTTAATAAAATAAAACAATTAAATAAAAGATATGATTCATTAAATAAATAAATAGATTAAAAAATATATTTTTAAAAAATAAATAAATAAATAGTTTTTAAAAAATTAAATAAATAAATAGTTTTAAGAAATCAAATAAATAAATATTTTAAATAAATAAATAAATGAAAAAATTGAAAACATTAATATTTTTTTTAAGGATATCCATTAATAGGGACAAGAAAAACTCTAAATATTCAAACTTTTATGGTAAGGATAATGGTGAGAGAAGGTTTAAGGTTCCCAACACTAAATGAAGTGGTTGAAGAAGGTAAGAAGACTCCCAGTGTTGGGAACCTTAAAGCTTTTCTCACCATCATCCTTACCGTAAAAGTTTAGATATTTAGAGTTTTTTTGTCCCTATTAATGGATATCTTTTAAAAAAAAATTAATGTTTTTAATTTTTTTTCATTTTTTTTTTTTAAAACCCTTTATTTATTT
Source organism: Acer campestre (assembly GCA_954870605.1). Classification (NCBI taxonomy): domain Eukaryota; kingdom Viridiplantae; phylum Streptophyta; class Magnoliopsida; order Sapindales; family Sapindaceae; genus Acer; species Acer campestre. The sequence goes on along the minus strand of OX940799.1, from coordinate 11,608,655 downwards.
AATTTTTTTAAAACTATTTATTTGTTTGATTTTTTAAAACTATTTATTTATTTTTATTTTTTTAAAGTATTTATTAATTTATTTATTTTAAAACTATTTTTTTATTTAATGAATCATATATTTTATTTAATTTTTTTATTTTATTAAAGTTTATAAAGTTTATAAAGTTTTTGGTTAAAAGGTAAAAAAAATAAAGTATAAAATAATATAACTAGGGGCATTTTAGACATTTTAAAAAGTCAAATTTTAGTTTTGGGGGTGTTAGTGTATAATAACAAAAATTTTCCATCTAAGTGTAACTTGTCAAAACCTCAAGGAGTTCAGTGCAATTTGCCCTATAATTACTTTTATAAACATGATTTTGCAGTAAAAAGAAAAACATAAAAGTATGAAAGTTAGGTTGCTAATCAACATAAGTTTAGAATGAAATTTAACTATATTAACAAACTAAAGATATCAATAAATTAGGTAATATGAATACGGTATCAAGTATCAACTATCAAGTTTTTTCATCAAAAAAATTATATTCAGTTTCTTATAAAAAAAATTGTCAAGTGCAATAGTTGTAATATATTGGAGGAAATTAGAACCCTTATCATGAAGGTGAGAAGATTCTTTTAGCCGAAATCAAATATTTGGAGTGCGGAAAGGTACGAATAAGAAAAAAGTTAGGTTGCTAATCAACGTACATGAGTGAGGGTTTTTTTTTTGCATAAGTAATTTAAGTGACGAGAGGGTTTATAAAAGGCCACCATCAGTAGCCCTCCAAGCAGCTCTCACGGCCTCTACACAAGGCCCCATACTCACAAATTCTTCTTTTGACACATTACATTATGCCAAAATTGTTTGTCAGAGCTGGCTCTCTTCTCGTTCCAAGTTATTATTTCATATGGATTTTAGTTCTAGTCTTCATTTTCATTGGAGCTCTCATAATTCATCCACTTTCAATATTTCGGCAGCCTCCAAGTAACCAGTCATATGATGCTCATGAGATAGTATGCCCAATCTTTGTTGAATATTGTGTTTCTTATCTACATCCCATTTTGTATATACACGTCATTAAATTTTTTGAAATGTTAAAACTTGTAAACACACCCAATATATTATCAAATATGTCCTTTTTCTCAATTTTTGGAAAGGAAAAAAAAAAAAAGAACTGTTATAAATTAATAAGTTGAAATGAAAAATATTATAATTTTGTGAAAATGACAATTTGTTGCTTTAATTTTATTTTCATAAATTTAAATAGAGAAAATAAAACGAAATAAACTAAAAAAGAAAAACAGATCCTCTGTTGCACAACTCACATGTTTTGTTTTACTCTATAATAAAATGAAAAAAAAAAAAAAAAAGGAGTAGCCGCACGGCCGCACCTCCAGTCTCATACTCCAAAACCTAGAAATTCACTTTCAATGGAGGACAATCTTTACTTTTATTTTTTCCTTTTTTTATATTTTTATTTATTTAATTTAGTTGTTTTTTTTTTTTTTTCAATTCGATAGTTTTCTCTTCTTATTTTATTTTAACATCGATTACGTAATATTTATAATTTTAATTAATAAAAAATAATTTAATTCAAAGATGTCATAATTTTTTATTTGTTTAACTAATCATACTATTTATTAAATATTTAAAATATTAAATATTTTATTAATATAATGTATGAGATATATTTATATTAATCATTTTAATAATTTTATTTAAGGGTAATATTGAAATTTTAAAAGTGTATTTATTTAGGATACACATACAAATTTCAAGGGGCATAAATACCGTCACTACTGTTAAATGATTAATAAAGTTAGCTGGACCAAGAGTTGAAGAAAAAAAAAAAAAAACAGGAGAAGATCCTAGACCAACTGACCAAACCCCTATAATAAAATTCGGTTGAAGGGAGTTTAGTTCACTTCTGTTGTCCTATAAACTCGAGTCATCATTTGTTCATGTTAACTTTTGCTTGTGTTACATCCCTAAGGTTCGAGTCTCATTTTGTCCGTACTTGTAGTTGTTAATCTTATCGGTTCCAACAACCGAGATTTAAAAAACAAATGGAAAATTACTTTTATTATGTTATTACCTGGAAAAATATTTTTCAGCTTACTAGCGAAATCACAATATTTTTAGTGAATTCACAATAGAGTTTTACAAAAGTCATTATCTGCTGAAGTTGATAAGTTCTCTCAACAAACCTGGTGATCAAAAATCTTATTGCTTCATTTAATGGCTACAGTCTCAGATGCCAGAAACCTGAAAAGATTTGACAAAATCAACTCTAAATAATTATGAATATAGAATTAGACCTAACCACCAAAATTTACACACTCACATCCCAGAATTCTACCAAATTTGTAACAGAATATATCTGTCGTCGCACTGTAGTCATATTGCTAAAAATATGGAAAATCTGATTGCAAAATATAGGTACACTGTCTGTCCAAGTCGATGATGCATCACGAAAACAGGTTCGATCTGAATCACCTCCAAACGGTCTCATTTGCATCAGTGAAAATCGCATTGTGCTGTTCTATTAAACACTGGACAACCTCAATTGCACTGAAGTCTATCGGCATGCCATCGTCAAGAGGAATTTGGGAGGAAGCATCCGTATCTTCACCATCTTCTGTAGCCATACAAAAAGATGATAATCTTGTTATTTCATATAGTAAGTTCTTTTTAATTATCTAAGAAATGTAGCAACAAGAGCCATTATCAGTACAAAATTTAAAGACAGATCCAAAAACTGTTAAACAATATTTAAAGAAGCTTGTAATCATAATCACTCTCATTTCCATTGCCTTTCAAAAACCTACCTTCTTGAAATCTTTAAATCTCCAGAAAAAATAAAGATAAATGGGAGATCAATCAAATTCCAAGGCATTTTTCCCACTTCTAGCCGTCTCTAATCCTATAGTCATACTCCTAATAATAGGACGTGTTTAACAAAAAGGAATTGCACTCATCTCTCCATGTGAATGTATTTCGTGTCCTCACTTCCCTAAAAAAATCTATCTATTCCTCAACTTTATGGTGTAAATTGTCATTGTTGATAAGAGTAGTTCATGTTCTTCAAATATAATCCTCAATATCTATATTGTCATATTCCAGATAAAGTTTGTTTTGTTAGCAACAGCAGGTGGAAGAAACTAGAAATTTATTCTAAAAGCTTGTAAAGGTTAGGAGAGTAAGAGACTTTGGAATCTTAAAGGCTAATTCTTGAACAAGTTCTCAAAACTTGAATTCTCAAAACTTGAAAAAGATAAAGAGAACAGTTGAAATGAGAAAGTGAGAACCTATGAACAAACTGATCGTGTATTATCCATAGAACAATAACTTTAATTGGCGGGCTTTCCCGACGTGTCAACCTGAGTTGAGCGCTTGAGGCCAGGGTAAAGTTCCATGGACCAAGTATTGATTCACAAAATATATGAGATAGGACCACTCACCAGCAAGCATGTCCCATTCACTATAAGCAGGTGACTGTTCCATGTTCTTCTTCGAAGGACTTCTGGATTGATTATTCCAATATTGCCTATAAGATTCTGGTTTCCGTCCCTTCTGCCACATTAATATGGGGGCCATTTCCATGGCAAGACTATGAGCATCCATCTGCAGAAAAGAACACAAAAACTGAGCATTGATTATCATGTATTTCTCTATAATCTAAAAATTCTATTTATATATCAGCTTAAAACATTTTGCAGATGTTAGAAGTTATTAAATTAAGAATAAGAGGTTGGTTGACCATGATAAATGAAGGTGATAGTGATAAATAGTTAATCATCTCGCACGTAAGAAATCTATCAACTAAGGAGTTCATAATCAATAAAAACATTTGTAGGCCAACCAGCTTCAAACCCACAATGAAACAAACATCAGAGAGAGAGAGAGAGATGTTTCCTGCCTTGTTAAGAAGCGACTTCTGGCTAACGCGGAGCAGAAGTGCAGTGATGAATTCCAGTGTCATGTAGTTCACACTGGGGAGCTTCTTCAGCACATTTCTCATTGCATGTATGCTAGAACGAGCACCTATTATCTCATTATAAAGATAAAACGTTGTCAGAGGCTCAGGAAGGCTAGCAAGATAGCATTTGGCCAGAGCCGCCACATCAACTGGATTTACACCCTCCGGCAGTGATGCACTGAAATCTGTATTATACAAATGATAATATTCAGTTATAATGTCATCTAAATAATTAACAGCTTACTCCAAGAAGAAAATCTTCAAGACACCTTGGTTGTATGTAGAGACCAACTGTTGAATGACCTTTTTATCTCCTTCAGCTTTAAACAAGTTCTGTGAGTTTAGCCCTGCAAATCAAAGTAATAAACATGTTATTCTCCACAATGGCAGGTATATCATGGTAACATATATTTAAGAAGAGCCAACTATCTCGTCTATTTTTTTATAAATCACCTGACAATATGAGGTGGTCTGCACATCTGACCAAAATATATGGAATAGGCCTGCTATGATGTTGTCGCTGTACATTAACCTCGATTGGAACTCCAAATACTAAGGATAAAAACAAAAAAAAAGTAATAAGAAGTACGTAAATGAACTGGTCTGACCGCATATGTGAAATATTTTTCTTACATAACAAAGCTTAGGCATAAACAGGTAAATGTGTGAATCGAAATATCAGAGATACACAAAAACATATGGACTAGAGTACATACACTAAACTATGGAGCTAAACATTGAAGAGAAGTAGGAGAACCAGCAGCGAATCACAGATCAAAAATGTACAAAACAGTATCGCTAAACACTAGCCTTTTTGCCCATAAAAGTAATGTCAGATCCACTGACAGTTAGTTTGCACAAGAACCATGAAATTTATTATTCAGTGCAGTTGCTTTCTCTTTAACATATAAACTACAGGCTGTTATTTAGCCAAAAAAAAACTTGGAAATAATGATTAAAGAATCTAAACTACATTGAATTCTCCTGATAAGTAGAAAGCTTCTTCAAAGGATAAAGATAGACTAACATCAAGTCCTATGACAATATCGAACTATACAAGAATATTTAGTCATAAGAATATATACTTAGTTATTTATTTATTTATTATTTTTTTAATAAGAACAAACCCTAAGAGAAGTATCATAAATAATCATCCTCTGAGATACAAATGAAGAACCCAGAAATCATTGAGCAAGAGAAGTTTACAAGACTTACCATCAGTGCTCGCAACTCCCTGCAAAAGTTAGAAAGCAAGGTAAGAATATAGAAACTTGAAACTTCATGAAAAATTGAAATATATTTTTAAATGTAAAAAGGAATGCCTCAGAATCCTATACCTTTTGCCAACGTTCAATATCAGTCAAAATGGTCTTGCTTTTTTGTGCAGTCTTTTTCGCTGCCTGAAAGAAATTCACCACCTCAAATCTGTTAGTCAATAGTCTAAATGAAAACTAGACAAGCCCATCTGTTATGAATAAAGATAATTAAGCTGTCCAATTGGGTATGATATCAACATCACTTTCTAGAATTTTGCCATGGTTTATCATATTTTATCAATAACCATTAATGCATGAGACTCGTGATGACAAATTTATGGACCAAAAAAGCAATATAATATCTAATGCTTGAAAAAAAAAAAAAAAAAAACAAAAAACATTATGCATAAGATGAGAGCTTAAGATTCAAATACTGATTCCTTCATTTATTTTCTAGCATTAGTACCTCTTCAACTTTAACCTTCCCAACAGAAACTTTGTCCTTTGTTTCTGATAAACCCCTCCTTAGAAACATGCTAGTTGTAGCTGCAGCAGTTATAAGACGTTCCTGGACAGCATGTCTGGTTGATGGCTGTTGAAGGATTGCCCATCGGCTTTTGACCATCGAACCAACTCGTTCTGCTGCATCAGCAACATTCCCTTTTGCATCTTTCGCAACTTCCCCTACTAACGTTCCAGCCGTTTGCCCTGCTTGTTTAAGCTTTACACCTGCATCAAAAAGATTCCAAACCTTAATCAAATGCAAAGCGACAAATGCAATCAAGCAAACCACAACTTTTTAAGAAAAAATCAATATACCTGAGGAAGAAAAGAAATCACTGGCCTTCCCTTGCCACTGCGGAGAGTCGGCAGAAGGCATTGATCCAACAAGCGAATAACAAAAGCAAATTTCTAAAATAACACCAAGAAATCCTGTTTCAAACAACACAGGCCAGAGACAAATCATTCATCAAGGATGAAAAGTAAATAAATACCCGTGAAAACTCCACATGAAGAAACAACTTCAAGTCAAGAACATTTATGACATTCTGTTTCCAAAAACAGATGGCTCAATCACAATATAAACTTGTTAGAAGACCTCCACTATGTGCAACAGCATAAAAATCAGAGTTTTCAAATCAGATTGAGAATAATTAAATAAATAGTCTCCGATTTTTCTTAACAAAATGACCTCCAATTCCATTTAATTTCAATTCTACAGCTGACTCCGCAATGCCAAATCCCAACCTCACTTGACTTGATAATTTCATTTCACAATCCAGCCATTTATTATTATATAGCGACCATACTTTTTTGCGAAAAAAAAAAACTACAAAATTATCTATACTTTACTACAAAATATTCACCTGACTTTAATTAATTATGAATTATACCATTGAAACTACCAAGATTTAAATATAAAATCTAACAACACATATAACTGATTAAATAAAACTCAATCCCATAACACATAACACAACACCAGTTAATTTTGATATTTGATCATAATCAAACAAAATAAACATAGAAAAAATGAACCAAAATATTATCATACCACCGATCAACAACAACAACAGATATTCTTGACATCCAAATTACGAAAAATCAACACGAATTACACATTAAAAAAAAAAAAAAAATCGAATCCAATATCAGATATTCAAAATCACCAGAATCAAAAAATTGAAAACAAGATTACTACGAGAGATAATTGATATTACCTTAACTGTTGTTGTTGTTTTTTATGTAGCGTACGATTGAAGGAGCAGACAAGAAATCAAACAATCAAGAAAAAAGCAGAGTCAATAGACAGCCTCCAGTTTTAGTTTTTTTAGAGTGAGAAAAGTTGTAAAGAGTCGTTTGATACTTTGATTGAGTGGTTTAAGAGAATTAATGCAATTCAAAAAAGAAACGGGGTTTTATTTAGTGTCACGGGACTGTGATTTAGTTACTAAGCTGCTCCAATCACGTAACGCCACGTTGAGAGGTTCTTGTTCTGGACTTTTTCAGAGGATATGTAAGTATATAACGGCTAGCATAGTGATATTTTTTTGAGAGAACAAAAAATAACCATTGGAATTATTAAACTTTTATTAATAACCACTTTTGAAACTTTAATGGTTAATAACCATTTTTTTAAAAAAAATTTAGTGTATATCCATAAATTACTAGAGTACCTCTGAATTTAGTTTTTTTTTTTTTTTTTTTTTTTTTTTTAAAAAAAAAAAAACTTCAAACTTGAAATCATGTATAATTTCCTTTCTTCCCTAAATCCCCAAATCCCTTAGGTTTTTTTTTTTGTTCCTTTTTTTTTACAGACCAAATCGCCGGCGGTGGGGGAGTCCAACGACGCTGCTGGACGGTCGTGAAGTCCAAGCTTGGTTCGCGACAAATGATGGCTCACGACGGCACGCCGGTGTCATCGCTTGGACGTGAAACACGACGGCTGAGCTTGGTTTGCGAAGCCACGCAACACACGTCGGTGAATCACGACGATGCTGTGGCTGTCGCGAAGCCAAGAAGTACGCCGGTGCTCGGCGGGCACACCCTCGTCGGCGGTGAGCTCAGTCGACGATGCTGGCGATGACTTTGAGGGAGAGAGAGAGATCGGGGAAAGAGAGGAGAGGAGAGAGAAAGAAAAGAAAGAAAAAGGAGAGAGAGTGTTTTGAGGACGGTTTTTATATGAGAGATTTCTAGTAATTTCTTAAAAACATGATTATTAACAATTAAAATTTCGTTTGTGATTAAAAACGAATTTCCCATAATATATATGGTCATTTTTAGCAATTTCCACTATTTTTTTGGTTTGAAATTGAAAAATGGATTACATGATTTTTATTATTAGCCTATAGCCTCCGGAGTGTGGAATAAAGGATTTTTCCGGAGTATTCCGGATCTACATTAAAGTATTGACGGTGATTCTTAATATAATATAATAAAATGTCATACAAACAAAGATACGGGAACAAGTTAAATACTTTTAACTATGGAGACTGAATTCTTTAATTCAAAAGGAAAAAAATCTCTCAAGTATATTAATATTTATAATTTAATATTAAAGTTGTGAACAAAATGTGGAACCTATATATGTAGTTTTAGTGAAATTTTATTCCAAAGATTCGACTGTTGACAAATGGATTGCAAGGTAACATTGACTGGACTTCTTTTTCTATTATGGTGGGGGCTTAAACTGGCCATTAAATTAAAGATGGAAGACAAAAATTTGAGGTGTCCACGTCGTCAATTAAACTTGGTGACTTTTAATTGGATCAGATACAGATTATATTGATTTGTCAAATGATGAAAAGTATAATAAGGTTTTGAAGATTCAATATCTCAATAATATCACATTATTATATAGATGTTGATTGATATTTTATAATTAGTCTCACATATTCCAAATTTCTAACTTTTGTTCATTTTAGTAAAGTTTTTCCATTAATCCATTTCGCATTGGATTTTCCAAAGATTTTTATGTAAGACCTAAGATTATGAAAAATATTTATATAAAAGTTCTCCGATTTAAAATCAAACAATTTAATAATTAGATTATCAATCACATTTCTTTCATAATGCTTTTTTTTTTTTTTTTCTTTTTCTAAATCAATTACCGAGATGAATAATGAGGTTAGTCCAGTAATATTGGTATGATTCTCACATAGTCACACATATATCTAGAGACGAACTATGACAGGGTTACGGTGGGCTCAAGCACATCCTGGCCCATCTTAGGAAAAAAAAAATTAAGAAAATTGTAGAATAGACCTTATAATTTGTTTAATTATCTATTTAGATCAATTATATAAGAAAATGTCAAACATATCCTTTCACTTGTTTCTTTTTTTAATTTAATTTTTTAATTTTTTTAAAATTTTTACTCACTCCCAAAAATACTTTTTTATTAACTACTCTCTCCCATTCTCTAAATTTGGCTTAATTGTCTAAAAAAGTTTGGTTTTCAAATTAGGTATATTTTAATGAATTATATATATTTTATTATTTTATTTTATTTTAAAATTTTGGTTTTTATCTAATTTATTGTTGTGTGAATTATATAAAGTTAAATATTTTATTTTGTTTCAAAATTTTAGGGTTATTATAATTTTTTTTTTATAAAATTTTAGGGTTAATCTATTTTCAAAATTACAAAGTAATAAAAAAATTGAGTGCAACATCAAATGAAAATACAACTATATAATACATTATTTAGTAAAATTCTTGTTGATGTTGTTTTGGTGTGGCGTGAGCTAACAAATGAGGAATTTATTTCAAATTTTTTTTTTTTTTTGAAGTATTACATAACTTCGGGTTTTTTTGGAAGGGGGGATTCGAACCCACAACCTCATGGTGTGGGTGTGATAGGTATACCACTGGACTAACCTCATCTCCTCTAAATTTATTTCAATTTTACCTTGTTAAAGTTGAGTTAAAACTTTTCAAAAAAAAAATTTGGTACATTATTATAGTATAGGAAATTGCAAGAAGTAATCAAAAAATTTATTGGTTTATTGTTTTTAGCCATCAATTTTTTATTTTATTATAATTATTACCTTTAGCCTTGAACAGACAAGATTACCCCTCCATTTTGTCTTTACTTCACCCACCAAAAAAATTTGAAAATCAACTGACATGTAACTTGAAAATCATTAACATATAAGTTGAAACTCAATTGGCAAGTAATTTAAAACTTAACTGACGTGTAACTTGAAAAATCAACTCATATGTAACTTGGAATCAAATGACATGTAACCAAGTTATATGTCGGGTGAAGTAAAATTTATGGGTAATTTTGTCTAAAAGTGGTCAAAAATGATAAAAACAATAAAATATAAATTGGTGGCTAAAAATAATAAATAAATTTTTTAGCTCTTTATGATTCACCCCTTATTAGTAAACCTTACATTGAAAATGTATATTTTAAAATGTATACATTATTATTTCAATTTTATCCCATTAACTATTAGGTACAGCTTTATTTTTCAATTATTAAATTTTTTTCATTCTGTAGAGGCTTATTAAGAAGATTTATTCTAGCCCCCCTAGAGATGAATCCTAGTTACGTCCCTGCATATGTCATTGAAATTTTGAGTTCAAATCATGTCTTTCTTTTTCTAAACCCGAATTGTTTTTATGGAGAAGGCTATTATAATCATAAAACATCATCTTATCCAGAAAAGTTAAATATATTCACACATTTTCTTCATAATAAAACTTTCAATCATTCTAATGAACTATGCGCAATGTGTGACACAAATATTGTACAACAATAATAATGTCTACAACTAACAATTTTTTGATTCAAATCTCTATTATGATTCTTGAATCTTACTCTCTTCATCATCACCAACTCCTCCAACAATTCTCTTCCAAAACCAATGCTCTCTCCATACTCTCTCCATCTGTTCAATCGGCACATTTTTCGTCTCCGGTAGAAGAAAATACACAAACGAAGTCATCACCACCACCCATCCACCAAAGAAGAAGAAAATCCCGGCCTTGAAATGACAGAGCATCGCCAGAAAAGTCTGTGCAACGATGAAAGTGAACAGAAAACCAACGGCAACCGTGATGCTCTGCCCGGCAGACCGAACCTCCAGCGGAAAAATCTCGCTCGGAACAAGCCACCCCAGTGGCCCCCAAGACCACCCAAACCCAGCAACATAAACACATATCAGAAACAGAACAAAGTATGAATAGCCTCTGCTGATTTCTCCATGATCACCTAACTTAGCTGCCATGATTCCTCCAACCAAAATTTGTGACAAAAACATCTGAATTCCCCCACATAGAAAAAGTGTTTTTCTGCCGAGCTTGTCCACTACAAGCATTGATACGAATGTTGAGAATGTGCCCACGAGACCGGTCAGAACAGCGGACATGAGAGCTGCGCTCTCACCTAGACCGAGAGTTAGGAAGAGAATTGGAGCGTAAAATGCAATGACATTGATGCCTGTGACTTGCTGAAAAAATGGTATGGCTATTGCCATTACAAGTTGTGGCCTGTATTTTCTTTGTATGATTTTCTTAAATGGGTGTTTGATAGTTTTCGAAATGGCGCTTGCTTTGATGAGATCGTCAAGTTCTTGTTGAACATCATCGGTTCCTCGGACTTTTTGAAGGAGTAATTTGGCCTTTTGAGGGTCGTTGTTACGCTGGATCAGGCTGTTGGGTGTTTCTGGCATGAAAAATGCGCCTAGTGTGAGCATTGAAGCTGGGACGGCAGCCATGGCTAGAGAGATTCTCCAACCCCAACCGCCTTCGATCTTTTGGGTGCCGTAGTTGATAAGGTTGGCTGACAGAGCTCCTATTCCGACGCAGAATTGGAAGCCACTGTTGATTGCTCCTCTGTATCTTGCTGGTGCCATTTCTGAGAGATACAATGGAACTGACTGCAGGAGTTGAAAGAAAAATGAATTTCAGGACCACCCTTTTATAACGTAACGATTTGTTTAACTTTGTAATGCTTTTTTTTTTTTTTTTTTTTTCAGGACAGGACTAAAAAAGATATATATAATATCTCCAAATTTACTCTGTTAATGACGTACCTGGTTTGCAAAACCAACTCCAACTCCAAGCAAGATACGGCCAAATATGAGCATATACACATTCAACGCTGCTCCACCGAGGGCTGCACCGGCGAGGAAGGCTGCACCACCGGCCAATATGGACGGTTTTCGCCCGAATGCTCTGGTCACTGACGAAGCAAAGAAGGTAGCTACAAGGCCGGCAACGTAGAGAGAGGATGTGAAGGAGGTTAACAATTGACTATCAAATTTGCAGTAGTTGCTGATTTTGGAGTCTTCTTTCATTTTTGTGTACACTTCTGGGAAGAATTTCTCCAAAAACGGCTTCATTGATGTCACTCCACCTTTACGAACATTAATAACTTTCCTTAGTCAATGATTTTATTTATTTATTTATTTTTACTATTAATATAACATTTTAATAGAGAGTTGAACAATTTTGTCTAGATTAAGCACTAGATGTTCAATCTACATAATGTACTCATACAACCGAAAGGTATTTACTTCCACAACACCGGTGATAATTAATCGTGACCTACCAAAATCGAACGCTACATATACATTTCGGATATATATATATATACTCTTACAACCGTAAGATATCTACTCGATCTCCACAACAGTGAGGAAAAATCTCCCTAAACATGGGAGTGGATTGGATGATATAATCATATAAATAATGATCATATGAAACAGACGTACATGGATCTACTAATGCATGTTTCATGTTTGTCCGAGACTTCTTAAAGCTCCAATACAATGTCCCATTTATAACAATTGGCAAAAAGCCCTTGCAATTATCGCTAGGCCTGTGCATATATGTCATGGCCCCATGAGCATTACAATTCACAAGCACAATAGTGTTTTTGAATTAAATTTGCTACCATTGAAAAGGTTTTTATACTGTATCTAACAAATATTATTTTTTAAAAGCATTTATTTTGTATTTTGCATTTTATTTTTCATTTTTCATTGTTTTAATGTTCAATATTTATTATATTTAAATTTGTTATTTTAATAAATAGGGTAAATTGCAAAAAAGTACCCTCATGTTTACCTATATAACTGTTAGATCGAACGTTTTACTTTAATTATAGAAATGTACCTTTAACTACTTTGACCACCATTAGACTTAATGGTGTACTTCACAGTCCGATTTGTACCAGATCACCAATGTTATGTATTTACTGTAAAATGACCATTTTGCCCTTGCACCGTTAAGTACACTATTAAGTCTAATGGTGGTCAAAGCAGTCAAAGGTACATTTCTGTAATTAAAGTAAAAAGTTCGATCTAGCAGTAGTATAGGCAAATCCTCATTTGTTGCAATTTACCCTAATAAATATTATAAAAGTATTTTGTTGTTTTCAAAAGGAACAGACAATATATACAAACAACAGAAGAGAGTATTTTGTCTTCTAATTAGTTACAACCAACAATATGGGTCTTCTTCACTCTTCATCATTATTGCAAAATGTGTAGAATTAACTAATAAAATTCATAATTGCACTCATTTTTCATGATTTAGCTAACATGTTATTAATACACTATATATACATATATATATATATGATGCATACATGTATAGAAAAATTAAAATAGCTGAAGCGCTCATAAGAAACAATTTAATTAACTAATTAAAACTAACAAAACTGAAGTTAAAGCAGGAGTAGAAATTAGAAAGAAAACTGGAGGTTTTTGCAGTACAGACCTGAGATTCCAATATCATAGCCAAAAATAACTCCTCCCATGGCAGCCATCGTACAAGACAACACCACAAACGGTGTCATCTTCCCACTGTACTGTGACTGCCCTCCTCCGCTCGTTATCGCTACCCCTGCCACCATGGATAAACTTTCTTCCAAGCTTACACACTCAGCAGAGAGAGAGAGAGAGAGAGAGAAGAGAGAGAGAGAGAGTTCAAATTAAGTTGCTGATAAAGTTATAAAAAATACAAGACTTAAAACAAGCCGTCTCAGTTGACTTGGAGTTGGGAGAGAAGATGATGATCAATACGTATCAAGATATTATAATCGATGTTGAGATATCATCCGAAATAAAATATTTAATTTTTCTTTGGATTTTTTGTACTAGCTTATTGTGGCTGTCTGTGGGGTTGAAAGTTGAACATGGAAGATGAGAAGTTGGACTTCTACGGACTTTATAATCAGATACGTATAAAAATAATGTTACCAAATCAATCGGGGGCCAATTTAATTCAATAATGTTACCAAAAAATAATTTTTGCTTATTGTTGTTGAAATATCTAATTTGTAATATGTGAAAATTAATGTGAGAATGAATATTATGATACATGTATCTAGATAATCTTGAAATCCTAGTCAAGTCTCTTAGAGATAAGATAGGATTAAATGTTAGAAATTAATATTCTTAGATTCTACTAATGTGATCACTCAAGATCATGTATAAATATGTATCTTGTGCTACCTCTGTAATCAAATAGAGAAAATTTCGACAATAATATATTTCCCCTCTCAAAAGTTTCTTTATAAAAATTATTGAGATACTCTTTCTTTTCACGTAAATCTCCAACAATTGGGGCTGTTTGTAGGGTTGAAAGTTGAACATAGAAAATGAGAAGTTGGACTTCTATGGACTTTATAATCTGACACGTATAAAAATAATGTTACCAAATCACTCGGGGACCACATCAATTTCTTTCTCACATGTCACATGCATCACATGGGTCATGGGGTGTTGAATCTGGTACTCTATAGTGCATATATGAGGACTGAGGAAGGTGTCATAGTCAGGGGCGGGCTGTAGGTCAGCCATTTGTAAAAAAGAAATAATAATAATATTTTTTCTCACCTCTCATCTCAAAAATCCA